>CM022877.1:31319490-31333119 GCA_012654025.1 Pachypsylla venusta
TTTCAAATATCCCGCATACAAAAGAAGTGTTTTTTTGGTTCGCAAAGTTCTATTTACTTTGTGCATTCATCACAATATTTGCACAAGAAAGAGGAAAACAAATTTGTGTAGATATTTGAAAGCTTGGGTTCTGGAATGTTCATAGCATATTAAAATATTCAGAACTTTGTAATATTAAGAGAGACAGTCTCTCGGGTCTCTCGTCGAGTGCACATATTATGGTGCATTCAATACAACCTTAGCATTCAAAATGCCAAATCTGCTGCTGTATGGCATGTGGAATGACCTAAAGAGATATGCATATTCTTACATTTTACATAGAACCAAAATCTCTCGAGTTTCAACCATTGGTCCTTGTGTATTTGTCTATCGATCTGCCTAGAACCATATCTCAAGAACGGTAACAGCTATATAGACTTATATCAGTTTTATGCCAAGAACGAATCACAAAACTTTTGGTTGAAATTGAATCTGCTAGAATGTTTCCACAAATCCTGACTAAAAAAAACGGTAAGAGCTAGAGATTGAAATAGGGTGCTAATTCATATTAATTAAATGTATGAAATGCGAAACGCCACTTTTTAATAATATACGGTTGGCGTATTTTTATCGGTTTTTAGTGGTTTTCATAAATAAGGCGGCGGAGACTTGAATTTGATATGTATATGTTATTTTCGGAATTGCATATTATCGTTCATGTGAGATTTATTTTCACAAACACACACACGAAAAATGGGCGAAGCTCGATAGTTTGGTTGTGTGGACGTCAAAAGTGTTTTGGCATTGAATACGCGACATCGAAAATTTCAGCACCTTATAACACTTTCTTCTTATTTTAGAGATAAGAAAAGTGAATAAAATCATTTTTTATTGATTTCTTTACTTTTCTGATATGTTGCCCCAGAGGCTTCCCTAATACTTTGTTGGTCTGCAAATATATTTTTGAACAGAAATATTTCCAACAATAGGAAACCTCTGTACTGGACAATGGTATTGTTGTAGACTTAGGATTCGAGGATTAAGTTATCGTGAATTTAAAATTAACAAAATAAAAAGATCTGGAACCTCACGAAGGAGAAAACAAAAATAGAAAGGAGAGTATGCAGGATGTATATCACATTTACAGGTTGATTACTTCAGTATATTACCTCAGGCCGAGCAAATGTTTGCCTATTATTTTTCCTTTCGACTTCGTACAAACACTCAAAATCCAAAAATGACCCAAAATTATAAAAATATGGTCTATGTAAAGATTTTAAAGCGACCAAGATGATGAACTGTTAAGTTTTTTCTAAGATTACAATACTATATCTTGCTGATTGTATAAGTAAGAATAATTTCCCTCACCACGTACAAGTATTCACGACTGAAATACAGTATCTTTTTTATGATTGGGTATTGAAAAGCGATAAAACAAAATGCCCCTGAAGAAATACATTAAATAGCCATGAATACTCCGTATGCCATTAAATTTCAACATATACAAATTTGTTTCCCATAAAACATACGAGTTTTTCCTTTGGAAATTTCAATAATATTTTTCTTTTATAATTTTTTATGTTTTTTTTTTACATAAAAATGTTGGTCTCTTATTTTTATTAAAATTATCAATATCATTTGAGTTGAGTATGACCCCTGGTCGTATGTAATGTCATTACCGTTGGTCTGTAAAATATTAGAGAAAGAGGAAATTTTCCTTTTTGCAATCAATCGTCCTTTTTAAATTAAAATATAGCTTTGGTCTCATAGAAGTTTCACCTCTATGGACACCCTAGAATTAAATTAAAACTTGGAAACCTTGGCTTTAACAATGCTGACAAGTCTCACCCCTATGGACTATGGTCACCTTGTATACTATTCTAACATCGCCCAGTATCACCCCCATGGAGTATGGACACCCTGTATATTATTCTAACTTCGCCCAGTCCCACCCCTATGTAGTATGGACATCCTGTATACTATTCTAATTTCGCGAAGTCCCACCCCTCTGGAGTATTGACATTCTGTGTATATACTATTCTAACTTCGCGCACTCTCACCCCTATGGAGTATAGACATCCTGTATACTATTCTAATTTCGCGCAGTCCCACCCCTATGGCGTATTGACATCCTGTGTATACAGGGTGTCCATAAAGTCTCACCTCACCCCCCGTATCTCGAGAATGTCTGAAAATAAAAGAAAACGCAAAAACACGTATCACCTAGATTTTAGGGGGATTAATTTTAGACTAAAGAATTTTTGACCTCGGCCTCCTATGGAGTATAGACATCCTGTATACTATTCTAACTTCGCGCAATCTCACCACTATGGAGTATGGACATCCTGTATACTATTCTAACTTCGCGCAATCCCACCATTATGGAGTATGTGCATCCTGTATACTATTCTGACTTCGCGCATTCTCACCGCTATGGAGTATGGACACCCTGTATACTATTCTAACTTCGCGCATTGATATTCTGACAATACTTGAGCATTAGAAAATTTAATTCTTTTTTCCTTGCTCGGAAAACACCATTAAAAATAATTTCATCCTTGTTACGCTATTTCGATATTTTATCCTCTCTTCCTTTACAAGCAGTAACAACTGCTATACCTACTTCTCTTCTTCAATTAAAGGATGATTTCACCTTGAGCTCAGGATTTCGTTTCCAAATTATGTCAAGGGAGACCTATTTCTATCCATTTCTGGTTGAAGAGATGAATCGACTGGAGCATCAATAGTGTCGTTTGCCAAATTAGTGATTAGTGTTGACATGCCCACGAGAGATAACGGTATCTGTTATAAGGATCAGGCTGAGGAGTGATTAGTGTTGACATGCCCACGAGAGATAACGGTATCTGTAATAAGGATCTTGCTGAGTAGTGATTAGTGCTGACATGCCCACGAGAGATAACGGTATCTGTAATAAGGATCTTGCTGAGTAGTAATTAGTGTAGACATGCCCACAAGAGATAACGGTATCTGTAAAAAGGATCTTGCTGAGGGATGTCTAGTTTTGCAGATATCATTTTTGAAGTTATACTTCTTTAGGCGCGTTATGAAAAAAATGATGAGAGTGAATTTTTATTTTTCTGTAACGCGGGAGATTTTTTTTTCACTCAAACTGTAACGCGGATGTCTTTTTTGAAACCACTTATCCGATTGCAATGAATTTGGCACAGTTGATGGGTACATTCCTGGGAAGATTTTTGTCTTGTTACCATCCCTCTAATGTTAAGCTACACCGAGTATGGACAAACAATGGATGGGTAACAGCAAAAAAGTTCACGTTTTTCGACCTAAATGACATTTTTTCTTCATCAACTTAAAGCGAGAAAGTTTTAGGTGACATCTTACTCCTTCATTTAGGACATATTTTGCAACTCTAATGTTAAGCTAGACCGAGTAGGGACAAATAATGGATGGATGATAGGAAAAAAGTTCACGTTTTTCGACTTAAATGACATTCTTTCTCGAAATTTGTCGCGATAACATATCAACTCAAAGCGAGAAAGTTGGGAAGATGTTTGTCTAAGTCCCATCCCTCCAATGTTAAGCTAGCTACACCGAGTAGGGACAAACAATGGATGGGTGACAGCGAAAAAGTTCACGTTTTCGACCTAAATGACATTTTTTCTTTAATTTTGTCGCGTCGATCTATCAATTCAAAACGAGAAAGTTGTGAATATTTTTGTTTAGGTCCCATCCGTCTAATGTTAAGCTACACCGAGTAGGGACAAACAATGGATGGGTGACAGCAAAAAAAGTTCACGTTTTTCTCGAAATTTTTCGCGACGAGTTATCAACTCAAAGAGAGAATGTTGGGAGGATTTTTGTCTAGGTCCCATCCCTCTAATGTTGAGTTACACCGAGTAGGGACAAACAATAGATAGGTGATAGCAAAAAAGTAGTTCAGTGAACTGTAGACCTCACTCAATGTCGACGACTATGAAGAGGGAGAGAGTGGTTCAGTGAACTGTAGACCTCACTCAATGTCAACGACTATGAAGAGAGAAAGAGAGAGAGAGATATTATTTCAGTGAACTGTGGACCTTTTTATTTTGTAGTTGTTTAATTTGTAAAGACATAAAATGTTCCAATGTGTTGCGGACTCGTACGCGATCTTATGTTACTTTACCAGTAGACCTCACTCAATATTTAAGTTTGAAGTCGACACAGATGATGATTTCTTCTTCTTCTTTTTGTTGAAGATTTTTTGAAATATTAATAAATTTTGTCAAAATTTGGCAAAAAAAAGTTGGAGTATGATGACAACGACCGGTGGAGAAACCAAGGTTAAAGTGGTAATTTCCTTGACGGCGCTGGAGGTTTTTCGGTCTGTACTTTTAGATTTGTAAAATATTTTTTTAGTTAAAATTTGGTGAAAATAATCTAAGTATCCCTAAGAACAGTTTTGACACCCCAAATGATTCCATAAATACAATTTTCTCAATAATACACATCAAGTTATCAGTAAATTTCAAAACGTACCCCAGATACCTATGACGGCGCCTAACGACGGAAGATCCACACAATTATTTCCTAGAGAGTGCTAAGCATTTTTTGGTCTTAACTTTCAGGTTCACTAAAGAAATTTTTAAGTCAAAATGGATAAAAATCAATCTATCATCAACTATCATTAATCAATATGTTACACCCGGTATAAATAATTGAATCTTAAAATTATATTTCATTATGTATCATGCGAGGAAATCCTAACTAAAGAAAAATATGAACAATTTTTTTGTCTGGTATAACACCATGTATATGAGATAAATTACACCCTGTATATTTTTGGTACTAATTATGTATCTCTACTTGATTTGGTGATTAAAATGACACCTCATACGTCCATATCGGTTCATTAGTTCGGGAAATATATAACATGTGTATCAAATAAATACCCCCAATTTTGAGGATTTTTGGAAATTTGGGGCTGAAGGATCAACTGAGGGACAATATAAGTAACAAAAGGCACATCTGCCACTCACAAGAAAAAAAATGAGCTATCGTTCATCCAAATCGGTACAGTAATTTTGGCTGTAGGTGCGTCAACATCAAAGAAGAAGAAGAAGAAGCAGCAGCAGACGATGAGAAAAAAAGTGTATTTTTCAGAAGCCTATATCTCCGATTTGATTTGATGGATTTTGCTGAAATTTTAAATACTTAGTCCCTGAGTTCGCCCCATACGTAGGAAATAATTTTTATAATGAGGTGTGTAGTTTTTCCTCTGGAAGTAGCTGAAATCGGCAATGTAAGCTGTGGCGTATAATATACTCTTGGTAGCTATCGCTTTATTTTGACTTGACGGGCGGATCGCTACCGCGCTCCTTAATAATTAAGCTGGTGTCTGTGAGCACCTAGTTAGTGTGCGTATAAACTGTTGAAAGAATTTAACATAGGAGTTCTTATTCTGTTTTATATCAGTGCGCATGCGCAATGCGATTCTGTCACTTAATCTTCTATTGAGTTTATCTTATACCTAACTCGGTCAGTAAAGAAGGTGTGATCACTCCATTGTCAATAATGATTTTTACCTTTTCACATTATATTTAATGTACACAGATTCTGCAAATATATATTTTTTTCTACTTTTTACAAAAGTTGGTGAAGATATAACATTTGTAATAATTTTGTGCACCTTAGGGAACGCCATTCGATCTATTTCAATCCTCTCTTCTTTCTTTACCTTTTTGACTTTTGCCCTTGTATCTACATATTTTAATTTCAAGAAATATATTATTCAATTCTCTAGATAATTATTTTAGATTTGGTTACAAATGAAATAGGGATGGTCAAACTTCTTATCTTCTTCTTCACTTTTGGCCTTATCCTTCAATGCATTGCGTCATGTGGTTTGGCTCACCTTGCTCGAAATTTGTAGATGTCTTTATTTTCAATGATCTTGAAATACCGCTGGCTTCTAGTCTATTTTGTTGCTGTCCGATCCATAAACTACATCTTGTATTTATGTGCTTGTTTTCATGCAAGAAAAACGAAGAAGTGGTATTTAAATTTCATCACATGAAAATACATTTGTTATTTGACACTCTAGCTCATGTATGAGTTCACCCCGTTAGCGAATGAAGCGTTTTTTTCTGATTCGTTCTGATTGACATGTTACTGTAGGGATCCCCAAAGAATATTTCATTAACATGTGTTTGTATATTTCTGTTGAGAGTCCTTACGGTAAGTTGGGGAGTACGAATGATTTTTAACATTGAGAAAAATGTCATTCAAATTTTAAAACATGGCCATAAATTTCTGTTCTGTTTTTTTTTTTTGTTTTTTGTAATCCGTTTTTGGGAATTAACCTATTTTTGCAAACTACCTATAAGTTTACTAAGTTCTCTGCGCAATATAACAACAGCTACTCAGTTGTCCCCGTTGTTATCCTTGCTTACAGTTTCTTTTTTATAATTGTACAAGGCACTAGGTAGTTTACTTCTAGTGTTAATTTGAAATTAGTGCGATTTCTATCAACCCATATTCAGAATAATGCAATTTTGAGTTTTGGTTTGAATAATGGTTTCTATTGTGTGTGTTCAGAATTAATTTGACAGGGTGTATGCTTTTGCAAAAAATCTGAGGTTATTTTGGAAATGTCTAATAAAGATTCTTAGACATTTCCAGTTTTCCATCTTAGACGACCGTCTAAAGATGGAAAACTGAAATTTCGAAGTTTATTTCTGGGATGTAAAATATAACGTACATTGATGAGTGAAGTACTTATATCTATTATTGGGGCAAAATTTGTTTTTGCTGCTGTTTATCCGATGGCGAGTTTACACTTGGTCAGTTTTTTCTGCTTAGAACCCCAAAATAATTACTTCAACCCTCCCTCGTTTGACGTTGACACTTTGAATAAGTCCGGCAAGGTCTAAACATCCTGAGAATGAAGGAGAGATAAATAGATGCAATTCGGATTGTCTTGCAAGGATACAAAAAATGCATTTTACAAGTTTATACACAATATATTATTCCGTTCACATAGGAATAGGAAAAGTTGTTTCCAGTACAAATTTTATCCAATTTAATATTCTCGTTTGAAAAGTTTAATTGCAAAGTTCAAATTTGAATGAATAACTTTTCAAATGGTAATAATTTTAGAGTAAGCATATCATTTTATTTTCCTTTGAAATCAGTTCAAAATTATGAAACTTATCAGAAAAGTTTTTTGTGGACAAGGTCCAGCCAGGTGACCTTTTGACATTTTAATACATATATTAGGGTATGAAAGGAAAAAATATTAATCAAAGTTTGGTGTCCCGAATAAATTGGTAGTTGGATACAACACCAATAAAAACAATATACCTATGTATTAGCAATTCAAAATTTTGGAGATTATTTAGACACATGGTCGTAAGGAGTAAACTTATTAAATACCTATTAATGTAATAAGTTACTCCTTACTTGGGAAGATTGGTTATGATGAAAGCTCTGCCCGGTTACTGCGAACACATAAAGTATAAAATGTCTCTTATTCAGTTACTCTCTGTCCAGTAGTCTTGAATCTTTTATGTTTATACAGGGTAGTCAAGTGTAATTTACGCAGTGGTTACGATTTGAGACTTCGCCTCTGGTTTTCAAACTAAAACTCAGCATTTCTATCAGACAGAGTTCAATGGTTTTGATATTATAATAATTAGCTTTTCCCAAAAAAGTCAAAGACCTCGGTTAATGCTATTTTTCCCTATAAGTCAAAGACCTCGATTAGTTCCAAACAATATTTATTGTGGATCAGCAAAAGTCGCTAACCAATAGAATTCAAAATTGAGGTATTTCAAAACCAATCACAATTCTTTGGTCGAATCTCACGTGAGACGGTTTATTCTTTAGGAAGTGAGGAGAAGCCAGAGTGCGAAAACTCAAGTCAGTTGTCCCAGAAGAGTTGCCAAGAACAGTTGCCTTATTAATAGTGAATATTTTTAGCACCATAAAAGTCTAAAATAAATTAAGTTATAAATTTTAGTATATATTATAAGTTTCATTTCAAGTATAAGTCTCAACCATCTTTTTATTTACATCTCACCTCCTCTGTTATAAATGTGGATTCAGCTGTCTCCTATCCATTTCCATATTAGAAATTGGTGACCTGTCCACGTTTTGGGAAGTGCATAAAGTCCCCGAAACACAGTCAATTGTAAATATCTCCGAAACTATTGGGATAACAAAAAATCATTTTTAATGGAAACGCGACATGTTTTAGCTCTAGAAAGAGAACATTTCTCTTAAATTTCAAATTCTCGGCAATTGATACTGAAAGTCTATGTCAAAAAAAGATATACAAAAACTCAACTTCACATTGGAATAACTCCCAAAACTACTTTCAGATTCTTTTACTTTTCAAAAATGTATTACAAAAGGGGAAGTTCTTTTTCAGATTTGAAAGTAGACCCCCCGTGGTCTCCTCTGTCATTGCCCAAAATAAAGAAATGCAATTTCCATGGTTTTTCGGTATTTGATTCCTTTTTTATGATATTGACCTCCGTCCCTTTTTGAGACACCCTGAATTGGGGCAGGCACACATTTTACATTAACGGAGGATAATGCGTTCTGTATAAAAATAATTTTAAATAATGTTTCCAGAGTATGGCGCAACCATAATATTTAAAACTTCTCCACAAATAGGAAGTAAAATTACGAACGGAAACTCGCTAGAGCGTTCGAAACTTTAACATAATGTACCTTCACTATTAATACCAGCTTAAAAGCATACATATTATAGGTATACAAAAATTACACAATATATGAAGACAGGGTTTGAATAAAGATCGGAGAACGGTACATTGAGCATAACTGTCAAAATTATGAAGTCTTTAATATTTCTTAAAGGTCACAATAAATATCTAAAGGCTGCATGGAAATAAATTGAAATACTTAAAACCCTTCAACCACAGAAGATATAAATATAAACAAAGATTCATTATTGAACGGAGGTTACCTATAACCACCCGAATATTTTGTCACCACGGGCAATTGGTACTTTATTTCGGTCTAAAATAGTGAAAAGATTTTATCCAGTTTTTTCGCAGTCCTCTTTACATATTGATAGCAAGCCAAGAGTTAATTATTAACACGCCTTTTTACTCTCATAATACTCGTCAACTGAAGTCGATGGAGACGACCAAAATCGGTATCCCAAAAGTCAATGAAGCTGTAAGAATGTGTGTGTATTTTTTGTATTAATGATGTCTGCATATCTTCCAATGAGATTTTTATAATAGAAAAAACGAGATTTTGTATTTAGACCACAGTTCGTAGTTTGTTTTGATTGAAAATCACAATATTACAATTAGAGGTAAAAATAAAAATCACGTTTACCACAGTCAGCTGCGGTGACCCCTAAAAATAAAACTTTCTCATTTTCTTGTCACAGAACAATAATTGCCCTCGAGGAAGTTATTAAATGTAAGGCCTCTATTGACCATAGGGAGTTGACCACTAAAGTTAACTTTTGTAAAATCCCCTTCAAGATTTAATTTTACCACTCCTGATTTCCAAATTAAATTCTCACCGACAAAAAAATGTGTAGGTATATTTCAGGTTAAGGAAAAATAAAAGTTTTTTTGTTTTACATGAAAAATTTCTAAAAAAGTATACCCAAGGCGTATTTTCTAAGGAAAAAATAGATTTTAATGCTAAAAAATGTTTTTTGCTCTCCTAAAGTTTCTTCATATTTCCCTGTACATTACTTTTCCCAACTTGTGTCCCGCTTTGAATTCGATTTCCTAAAGCTTTTTTTAAGGGTATTTTTCTTCTCTGTGATGTCTCTCAGTATCATTCATACTATAATCGTATATTACCTATCTTGCTTGAAAACCGTCATTTTCTATTTAGTTTTCTTCGAGACCTATTTAGGTACGAAATAATGAGCAAGGGTAAGAAGATTGGTGGATAATGAAGAAATATTAAGAAGCAACTCAGATTGAACCGCGTGTCTCAAAAAGTATCTCGATTTGTATCTCAGCTCTTACAAATTTTACGATGAAGGTAAAAACCGACTGAATTTTTTTTTAGCCAAAAAGAATTCTATAGCCACCGTACCATGACTGACACTTTCATTCACTAACGCCTATCAAGGGGCTTCGAAAATAGGGGATTCTTGGAAATCCTACATAATGTCCCACTCAGAGTTGAAAGAATTGATTAAAATTTCTATAGAGTGGAAGTGGAAAATGGTGTTAAAACTAGACCTCAGTTCTTTGGGACATTTACTATACAGCGTGTCCCAGAATGGCCGGTCACCTCCCCCCCCCCTTAACTTTTGAACGGCTTTAGAATTTTCAAATTTTGAAAAGCTCTGGGGATAGGAAAAGGTCCATGGCCAATTGAATGGTCATGGTGAGATCCATTTTCGACCCCCCGGAAGTGACTTTTATTGACAAAGAGGGTCGATTTCTCAAGAAATTTAAATAGAATGGTACTAATATTTTTTGTTCAAATATAAGTACAAATAAATTAAGGCAAAACTTTCTGTTAAATAAGAGAAAACATACAGGAGACCTCTTAGC
Source organism: Pachypsylla venusta (assembly GCA_012654025.1). Lineage (NCBI taxonomy): Eukaryota > Metazoa > Arthropoda > Insecta > Hemiptera > Aphalaridae > Pachypsylla > Pachypsylla venusta. The sequence goes on from CM022877.1 coordinate 31,329,990, forward strand.
TCCGCCCCTTATTATTTTAAAAAAAACAATAGGAAATTTGTTCCTTATTTTATTTGTATTTTTATTTGAACAAAAAATATTTGTACCATTCCAATATAAATTTTTCTAGAAAGCGATACTTTTTGTTAATAAAAGTCACTTCCAAGGGATCGAACCTAGATTCACCCCTGAATGGGGGTGAATGGTCATTCTGGGACACGTTGTATACCTATATATTGGATACTATGATGGCGTGGAGAAATAGGCTTTTTCACAGATTTTGGTGAACTTTTGATAGAAAGGGGCACTATAAATATACCGTGAACAAAAAGGAAATTTGGGGGGAGTAAATGGAGTTACAAGAAATGGGGATAATGGTTGTGACGATTTAAGTTAAGCAAATGTATATTATAAAGATTTAAATAAATTTCAATGTTGCAAGTCTGCTAAAATCACGTACAACTCACTCGGAGCAACTTGGGGTACATTTCTATAATCAACCAGGGTGTTTTCAGACGTGGCCCAAGAGTTAGGATACCAGAAAAGATGCGTCGGTGATTGGGAAATAATGGGCTAGAACGCGGAATATCCTGGTGTGGAAATCATGTCTAAGCAAAACAGGGTGTTTGAGATCTGGTCCGAAAGTTAGGATCCCATAGCACACCGGGGTCAACTCAAAAGATGTCAAAACAAAAAGAATCAGTAATATCTCATAATTTCAGTTTTTTAGGTTCAGTAGATCCCAAGATATTTTGGAAAAAGCATTTGAGTAGATCTGCGTAACTCACTCAGTTAAAATGTCTACTATGAGGGTCGGGTGGCTCAATAGTTTCCAAAAACTAATCAGCAAATTAAGTATAGAGACAAACTGACACTTATTTATTTATTAAATTTAACATACATAATACACCAAAGGTGTGTGTATGACGTCATACAAAATAAAATAAAAATATCACAAATAAACAAAATAATTTCGTTACCCAATAATATTTAATGGAACATTATCCCCTGCCCCGGAAGGGGAGGCAAAAGTTTCCAAGGCACCTCATTTAATGTCCGCTAGAGCATAGGGCTCAACCCCGACCAGGAAATTGGCGATAGTAATCCTGAAAAGTTTGTAATTCAGGCTGCGAATTGATATGGGTATTTGATTGAATAATCGGACACCACCGACAATAAATGATCGGGGGCAAACCCTATGTGCCGGCGCGACTATATTTCTGGAGTGCCTTGTGTTGTAGGAGTGCACGTCCCCGAAAGAAGCTAGAGTGTGGGACATCCTGTCGTAAAAAGTGAGCACTGAGTGTTCCAGAAAAAAATCTTTTTGTTCCACGGAAACTCTCGAACAATCCGATTTTGATGAAATATGGAAATTCATTATTACCATAAAAATAAATATCCACCATAGAGTGGTGGTCATTTTAAGTGAAGGAGTTCTACATTTTATAGAACCACTGGTAATAACATTGCGTCAAGTTATCAGTTATGCCTGCGTGAAGTTATCAGTCCTTTCGTACCATGATAGATGATAGATCACGGAACGCCTTATCTGATTTTTATGAAATTTGGTATGGTCATTTATGATATTTATATAAATCGATTATATGTTAGCCCTATTGGGCCTAAATGGTGGCAATTTAAAGGGACGCTGTCTACAGTTCAAAGAAAAACTAAGTTGTCCTCATTGAACAATAACTTTATTGCCGAGATAATTTCATTACAATATTTTCCTTGTGGAACTATCCTGTATATGTTACTCTGAATTATGCATAGCTTCGTCAACACTCAGAATCGTGTTTTTTCCATTCTAATGTCAGTATGGAACGTATTGCAATCAAGGGAACGGAAAACCGTCCAAACAGTATCGTTCTTCAGAGTAAGGAAGGGTGGGATACTTAAACTGAATAAGATAATCATTTTTGAATTCAAACAAAGCCTGACAATCTGTACTGAGTTTGTAAATGAGCACCATTTCTACTGATATTAGACCGATCCAGTAGCGTATCTAGGGTGGGGCCGGAGGGCGGTCGCCCAGGGCGCAATGATTTGGGGGGCGGCAAAACGATCTTCGCTGTTCCGTAAGATAAAGAAATGATACTAAAAAAAATTCATAGAAAGATTACGTCAAAATTGGATATCCATTTTTGATGAAAAATGAATCTTTTAAATCTGATTTATATAATCTCGAAACATTACAAACTTGAATTTTTTTCTCCATCACAATTGAAAAACTCAAATGTTAACTTTTCTCGCTGCTTTTTATATCCTCGTAATCCAACATTGCGGCAATTTCATTTTCCATTGAAACAATTGCAAGATTTGTTAATCTACTTTGCTTTGACTCATGGTTGATCTCAAGTAAGATTTAATTAATTTGAGTTTAAAAACTATCGATAGTATCGATCTCTTTCATACTATGTATTTGACCAAGTATTAGCGATTGTTTAGTGACGTACGAATATGTACGTGAGTTAATAATGAAATAAAGCATGAAAATTGATAAAAATAATCTGTTACAGCACTTAATCTACGGAGTTTGTATCTTAAGAAACGTGAAAAACCATGGATGGGAGGGCGGCGAATCATTCTTTGCCCTGGCGCTCAATGATCTAGGTACGCCACAGGACCGAACGAAGTAAAGTCTAGTTTTAACTTCACTTTTTCGTCTTTTAATAGCACGATTACTGTCGATCACTACTAGATATTAACTTGTAAAATTCCTGTTTAAAAATCAAAGGAAGTGACGGGATCCCCCAAAATATACATATGAATACATTAGTAGATCCCGAAATATGCGATGGACATCTACCAATGTACATACATTTCTCATTTCTAATTATGTATATTATGCGATGGACATCTACCAATGTACATACATTTCTCATTTCTAATTATGTATATTATGCGATGGACATCTACTAATGTACATACATTTCTCATTTCTAATTATGTATATTATGCGATGGACATCTGCCAATGTACATACATTCCTCATTTCTAATTATGTATATTATGCGATGGACATCTGCCAATGTACATACATTCCTCATTTCTAATTATGTATATTATGCGATGGACATCTGCCAATGTACATACATTCCTCATTTCTAATTATGTATATTATGCAATGGACATCTGCCAATGTACATAC
>CM022877.1:31333696-31363253 GCA_012654025.1 Pachypsylla venusta
TTACTTTATATCGGAAAAAAGGTCATTTTCTTATCTTTAGTTGTATGTTTGCTACTGATGACGGGTTTCTGTTTGAAATCTGCAAAAAATGGAAGAGATATTCAAATATTTTTTAGAATTCTATATTCAATTATATTTTTTTTGAAGTTATACTTCTTTAGAAACTTTAGGCGCGTTATGAAAAAATGATGAGAGTGAAATTTTAAGATGCGCACGCACCTGTAACAAAAAATTATTACCGCATCAGTGTAACACAAAATTAACAGAGATGAAGTTAGTTATGAAAAAATGATGAGAGTTATATTTAAATATTGTTTTTTTTTATTCTATTTCATAGTTGGTAGGTTCTGAGTTCACTCCTGGGTGGGGTAGTATGTTTTTTTGAAATATTATTAAATTTATTTTTAAAAAGAAGTATACGCACCCATTTTTTTCAGTGTTGGGATTTTCTATATTGAATTATTTTTTATTTTTTTCAGTGCTGCCATTTTCTATATTCAATTATTATTATTTTTTCAGTGTTGGGATTTTTGCACCCCAAAGATGCAGCTCCGCTTATGAAGTAGCCTGTTTGCTTCAATAATATTTTATACTAACTTCCGAATAAATATACTTTTCATAGCTACGAGTAGTTACATTTACACTCCTATTTCTCCGAATTTGGCTGTGTGATGAAAGAGTAATGGCGAAGGATAGAAGCCATAACTTTCATAAGACTCATCCCTTGTCCTGTGACTTTCATGCAAGAATATCAAAATCATAAAAATATCTTTGTACCTACTTTTCTGAATTGAAATTTTCCTTTCAAAGAAATTTTATCGAAAAAATATATGAAATTTACGAGCGTTCGTGATAACCCACAGGAAAATGTACCTACATAATATATTTTTTTTTTTATTTTTTGAATTTCTTTTCAAATTTAAAAACTTTTGGTGGTTTGTCAGGATATTTTTAATTAGATAAATTGCTTTGACGACTAAATGAATCACTTATTAGCAAAAAACAAATAAATGAAATAGCCACATAGAAAAAACGATGTCTGAAGAAGAAAAAAATCCTGGCTTACTCGTAGTTTTCATACAAGTGGCTCAAATGCTGTCAGTGTTTCCTTAGATAAATCCTTATATTTTGAGTTTCATAGAATAAGACTTTTATTAGATCAACGGGCTTTTGCTCAACGGCATACACTCAACGGAACTTTAGTTCCATACACACAACAGGACTCTTGTCCAGCCTTTCAGGACTGAGAGTAGTCTTTCATCTTATTTATCTGCCTTTCTCCTTTTTGAAATATTAATGATCTATTATAGTTTTCTTGATATTTCTTTTTATTTTTAGAAAATAAACTCAATTTTTAACTAAAAAAAAATTGAACTTTAGGGAAAAATGTAGGTACTTAAAAGTTTCAACAAGGGAAAGAAATGACTTTCATTCTTTTCATTTTTCATTTTTAGAAAGTTGAGTGAGTTCATGACTAAAAAATAAACAAAGTTTGGACTTTTCGGTAAAGTACGTTTCCTCATTAAAATCACAACTCAATATTGATGACGTTCCCTACCAAAAGTACCCAGTCTGTCATTTTTATTCAAATTCTTTTTTAGGATTCATTTTTTATATTTATTTTATTTTTAGTGGTGTCTCGCTCGAAGGACGAAAGCAACTCCTTGAAAATTTTAGAATTGACTATAAAATAAAGATGTTATACTCGGAATAAAAAATGGACACCATTTGGGGACTAGTAAGTCCTAACTAGACCTAAAATTGTCACCGGGGTCTAAATTCCACTGACAATTCAGTCAGTATATTTAATTGTCTTTAGATGAGAGTCAACCACAATGATTTCACTTCCTCATATCCACATCATTCATTAATTAAAAAAAAAAAAANAAAAAAAAAAATCCCTATCTCAATTGACAATATTCGCGATAAAAAAAAATAAAAAAATATATTTACACAGTTACATTTCGGAGTCCAGAACGCGGACTCCGAAATGAGTGAGGCTGATATTCATTGCTGTATTTACAACAGTTGATGATGTGAAGTCACGATAGACGATAGATTATGGCTCTTATGCCCATATTATTCATTTATATCAGTAGATCTTATTATCTTTAATGTTAATTTTTAAAAATAATTTAGCGACCGAGATAATATTTTATCATTTAATTGAAATCTATTAAGGTCCGGTCCTACCAAAAGCCGAGTTTTAAAACACTCGGGTCTGGGTATTGTATTAACATAGGTTGACACTGTGTTAGAAGAAACTCCCTGAAAAGTCGTCGTGGTAGGATCGGGGCTAAATTAGTTTATGTAAACAAATATATAGGTATATAAAAAAAAAATACTTCTTTTGTAACTTGCCCCTTTGTAATCTAAAGGTGATTTAATGCTTTGATAAAGCTTAGGATCCACCTAGGACTGATCATTATCATTCTTTAGGTGTTAAAATCATCCCTGAGAATACTCTCATTTGGTCATTAATCTCCATTACTTCCCATCTTCTGTTTCAGCCGCAGTGCATCCAAATTGATTTGAAACCAAAGCAAAGATTTCAAGAAATATTTCTAATTCATTTGTTCAATTCACTTTTCAAGTGTGATGATATAGATAATGGCGCCCAACGCAGGGCGCAGGGGGGTTAGGGCACGAAGCCCCCCTTCAAGTTAACAAGCATGTGGGCATGTTTAATTGCTGCATTATTTATATTTGTACTGGATGTCTTTGCAGCACCCCGATACAGTTCTCGCATTGTGGAAATCAGCTCTGGTGCCATTCGTGGGGTAAGTAAAGCAATCAATGTATAATAATATTTATATATAAAAAACAATGTCCTGAGTGAATAATCAACTTAGAGCCGAAACTATTAATGCTACAGACTTGAAATTTGGCAGGGACCTTCCTTGCTGGTGTAAGTGTGCACTAAGAAATGATTTTGCAAAATTTTAATTTTAAGGGGTAGAAATCGCGATCCCCATGAGAAATAAATACATTGGATCTCTTACATGCATATACATTCATACAACAGCGTACACGCCTACTTTCACACAGGAACGGTCATGCCTCTAAGGTGCCAATCTATAAGCCGTAGCGAAGCACGGACGAAACAGCTAGTTGTAATATAAAGAGTGTTCATATTCTTACTGCCCTATATAGGAATTAATACGGGCTTTTCTTTTTTGATCTCTACAAATTTCCAGTAGATAATTTTAAGGGAGTGATCGTGTTTTTCAGAATATTATTTCTCTAGAAATCCAAAAATCTCAGCCCGGGTGGACAAAGGGTTCAGGAATTAGAACCGGTTTATTGTTCATTTCTTTGGGTTTCAGTCTTTCAGTACAAATATATGATAGTGACAAGCTATTGGGATTGTGAATTAACAATTTGGGTTTTCATTTCCTGGTACAATATTTTGGTTTATTATTTTCAATAAACAAACTTTGGAATCGTCATTAAAAAAAAATAATAACCCCCTCAGAATTTTGATAGTTTACGTTTCAAGGTACGTAAAATCCCAAAATCGAATAAAAAAAATCCGTTTGTTCGCCGCGCCGTACGCCGGGATGGGCAGTTTGGCCACTCAGCGTTGACCGATTTTTATGTAACTTGTTATAATGTTCCGTTTAGTGTCTAATTGTGCCCCGAATTATGTGTTGATATTTGGGTGCAATCGAACATACCGCTGGTGGTGTTTTACTATGGAACCCTGTATATGTGACTGACCATGACGAAGTTGTGGGGTGTAATAAGACCCAAATGGGACCTACATAACAAAATTTCATCAATATCGATCAACGCTAAGTCAAATGGATTTTATTAGATTCTGCATAGTTAAAAACGTAGAATATCAAATTTTTGTGGGAGGTAATTTTTTTGGCAGTAAAATAATAAACCCATCGGTCACATTAGCAGAGTTTTTACTCTCGTCTTCCTTCTGAAGTCATGTAGGCCAGAGGTTCCCAAATTGGGGGGCGTGAAGGCAAGCCAAGGGGGGCGTGAGACCAGTTGAATTATTATCATTTAGTTAAAATATATGTACCTACACAATTTTTTACAAAGGTAATTTTATTGAACATGATGTTTAGAAAAATTGAATGAGATAGCATTCAGCAACACAGTAGCGTTTTGATTGAGATAGCATTCAGCAACACATTAGCAATTTGAATGAGATAGCATTCAGCAACACATTAGCGTTTTGATCGAGATAGCATTCAGCAACAAATCAGCGTTTTGAATGAGATAGTATTCAGCGACACATTAGCATTTTGAATGAGATAGCATTCAGCAACAAATTAGCGTTTTGAATGAGATAGCATTCAGCAACTTATTAACGTTTTAAATAAAATAGCATCAGCAACACATCAGCGTTTTGAATGAGATAGCATTCAGCAACACATTAGCGTTTTGAATGAGACAGCATTCAGCAACGCATTAGCGTTTTGAATTAGATAGCATTCAGCAACACCCATGCCCATTCATAATTTATAATGTAAAGGGGAGGGGGCGTTGCAGGCTTTCATTTCAAGAAAAGGGGGCGCGGTACCAAAAATTTTGGGAACCCCTGATGTAGACAGTTATGATTTTATCTAATTTACCATTTCCAATAAAAGACATAGCCAAAAAATAATATGATCGCCATCAATGCTCGAGGTTACCAGATCTATCCCCTTGGAGACACATCATCAATGTCATTGATCCTTGGGGAAAGTCCTGTGAGATACTTGATGATCACTAATTAACTTTATAATAAATTAAAACAAAACACCAAAAACACTATTTATTATAATTTATCAAGAAACTAGTTTCGAATCATTCGATTCATCATCAGTCTAGACGAGTGTAAAGATGGATAATATAACTTCCAAATTCCAAAGCTGGAGAATTTTGTATTTGAGGTGGAGAATCAGTGAAAAACTTCATTCATTGAACAAATATAACCTCAAAATTTGAGGCGCGTGTCTTTGATTAAATAAATTCTTTCAGATGGGAAGGTTGAAAAATAACGAGTCAATGCTTTCTTTTTAAATATTATACTCTTTTTAAATATTATATAAAATAAATGGAACAGCTTTATGTATTAAAAAAATGTGGTTTTTTGTTAAAGAACCATGTCAAGGAAATGAAATAGAAGGAAAATAATATATGGCAAATATTTTTTTTGTAAAATAACATCAAAGCAAACAGTGTGAGACGGCGCGCGGAGGAGAAACAGCTTTTGACGTGCTTTTTATTATTCTTACTAATATGCTCAAAATTGAGAGAAAAGTTCACAATGAAGGTTTGATATTTGTTATTCTATTATTTACATACCGAGATATCGAAGCTGTACAGGGTGTGAATTTAGACTGATTTGTCAAATATCTCCTGAAATTTTATGGCTTTTGTGTCAACATTAATCTAAATATGAGTAGTAAAAAAACAGCAACAAAAAATCTCTGCCAATAGAACACAGGTGCTTGCTAAAAAATAGTAAACACAAAGTTCTGGGCCATAATTAGATCCTGGGTTTGACATACTCTTACCATTCTTTTTTTAGACAAGATTAATGAAAACCTCTAAAAAACGATAAAACTGCCAGCGGTAAATTTGATTTTAGCCAAAAGTTTCGAAGCTTATAATGCTTATATACTGAGACCCCAAATATGACATGCATACCAAAAAGTATCTTTCTGTTACAAAAAGTATTCTCTTTTTAGACAGGCTTAATGAACCGCCAACGGTACATTTGATTGCATCCAAAAGTTTTGGGGGATTATACGGACCCCATATGGGACCTACATACCAAATTCTATTCAAATCGGTCAACGCTAAATGTCAAAATTGCCCATTACGGCGTACGGTGACAAAACAGATTTTTTAATTCGATTATTGGATTCGGCGTACCTTTTGAAACGTCTTTTAAGGGGGTAATTTTTTGGTGACGATTCTAAAGATTCATAGTGGGTATCGCACTGGCATTGCACTTGAGGGGCCCGGGTCGGAAAATTTTCGTGAGGACAATTGAGAAGCTACTTTAATGTGAGTAGCGATCAATGGCGGCACTACCAGAGTGAAAAGAGTAGGTTTGATAGAAGATTTTAGAGATTAATAATGCATGAGGCTCTTAGTAATGCTGTGATACTCCCAAAAATTGTGAACAAGTCGTTGTTCCTTACCACAAAGAAGTTCTACTATACATTACATAATAAACCATACATGATATTTAAAAGATAGGTATGTCATTTTTCGTATTGATACCTAAATGTACAGGGGTTTCCAAGAAGGGCGGGTCGATGTTGACATGAAATAAAACAACTAAGAGATTTGATCTTTTTTAAAAAAAATATTTCGGGTATGCCATTATGCATGGAATATAACACCGTTCAAATGTCCGACACGGTTTCTCGCGGTGGCATGGATCTCTGAAGTACAATGACTCTGTTACATATATGCGGATAAAATTTGATCAATGGCATTACTTATGATGACTTTAAGGGTATCGGTCGATCTCGACATATTGGCATATACCTGCCACCTGAGGAAACCTTAAAAGAAAATGTTTAGTGGAAAATTCACAGTACCTCCTCGAGATATAACGATATACTCTCTAAACGATCATCGCAACGTTCACTATGAGGCTCGCAGTAACGTCCCGATGGAATCCACTTTCGTCCAATTATATCGTTCAATTTAGAACGAAACAAATTATTTAGCATAGTTCCGTAGTGCTCACAATTGATGGTAATGGCCTCACCAACGTCATTTTCATTATATGAACCAATGACAACGCTGGTCCAAAATTCTCACAAAACGGTAACTTTTTGTGGATATTTTACCACCTGGTGAACCCCCTGTGTTAGCCTAGTACTATACACAGCAATGAACGGATGTGATTGAAGTCAATATAACTAATGACATCAATCATCAATGTGAGGTTAGGAATGAACATAAGTAATCCCAACAAGGTCAGTATGCTATTGATGGCGGTTACTCCTCCGAGTTATTGCCGAAGTTTATAATTGAAATTGATTCCGAGCATAAACATTAAACGAATCCTAGTGTAACTATTAGACTTAGCGATATCTCTTGAGCGATACCTTTTGGATTCTATGACTTAGTCTTATGGATTTCAAATTTACAGCATTAATATGATTCTATAATGCGAGTCCCTAATGCCATTTAAATCCCAAAATGCATGTTCCACGAGCCGCTACTCTCTACATGTTTATCCCAGTTTAGAGTAATGAGAATGACAGAAAAAGCTCATTTTGAAAATTATCTTGTGCTTAAATTATGTGTTGACATTTTTTTTTTTCTTCATCTGAAAAATAATTGTAAAGGCTGTGCACTAATTAAAACCACAATCTGTTCCATAAAGTATTTCCTCGTAACCGCCATTATAAAATGACAAACAAAGTATTGGAGGGGAGCCGGGTGGAAGTGCATGTGCTGAATAAATTCTTGCATTATTTTGTTCGTGCAACACAATGCAACTTGCATTTCTTTCTTTCTGTTTAATGTCGTTTTGTTCATTGGGGATTGTCACATTTCCTAATTCCATGATTTAAAATGTCCCGGTAGGATTTGTCGCATTCTCTATCTATGTACAAGGTGTCCCATTTTAAGTGGCCAACTCAATTTATTCCGAAACCGTTGGAGTGACATAAAATATGATTCTGGAATGTTCATAAAAAAGAGGGGGACGTATTATGATGACCTTGGCTGACTTGTCAAGGTTGTCCTTCAAGGTCAGATGAACGTCAACTTCATTTTCCCATTTAATTCTACGTACATTTGACTATTCACTTTATGTTTTTGTCAAACTTATTTGCGCCAAATTTTGGGATTGTTTTACGTCTGACATACCCGTGTGGCATATTGAATGAAAACGCTCGCCATTTCCTATACGTTGTTTTCCTTTTTCACGTGTTTGTTCATTTTATAAAAAAAATCACTCTTGCAATGCACTTCAATATATTATAGACATATTTCAAGTCTGGCACTTACCGTTCTCTTTTTAGGTAGGATTCGTGGAAAGCTATAAGATTATATTTCAACCAAAAGTCTTTTGGCACGTACCGCTCATAATTTTTGATATGCATTTTGATGACCAAAACTTGAAATGTTCTCTCAGTACCACGACACGTGTTTTGGCATTGAAAACTCGACATTTCAGCCCATTACAATTCTTTCCTTTTTATATGATAAGAAGAATCAAAATTGGCTATACGATGTCCACGACAAATGTTGTCTTAGAGCGATCCTCGAGGGTCATGTGTCATCCAGTGGTCAATAGAGTTAACAAAAGAAGCATATTAATAAGAAATATATCTTATGTCTATTTTTCAGATCATCTTAGAATTAAATTCAAGACACCTCGAACCTGTAGAAGCATTTTTAGGAGTACCGTATGCTGCACCACCTATTGGTCCATTACGATATGCTCCGGCAAATTCACCTTTGAATTGGACTGGAACAAAATTAGCAGATTCATTAGGTCCTGTATGTCCTCAAACATTTCCAGATTTATCCAACAAAACAGCAGCACTTCAACAAATGCCAATAGCGCGATATCAACAACTTTTAAAGATGGCGCCCTATTTGGCGAACTATTCAGAAGATTGTCTTCATTTGAATATTTATGTCCCGGGAAGTGGTAAGTGATTTTATTTTCATACAAGAAGTGACTTTCATATAGCAAAAGAATTTGAATAGATTTTTTTATTTTATTTTACAGATAACTTTTGCATGAATACCAAACTTCCCCGCCTTTCACCAAGACAGCGGGGAAGTCAAAGTATATTTGAAGTCATTTTCAGGGCTCATTAATTCTACGTCTTGTCTCTTTTAATCAGATTATTTTTTTAGATTGTCTGCATCGTTAGTCTCACGTTCTTTGGATGACTTTCTTTCAGCCTAAGGATGCACCCTGAACACAGTCAAAGTTTTCGATCTAACTATAATTCAGAAACATAAAGGTAAACCAACTTTTGAACGCATTGCCTGCAAATTGCAATTTTTTAAAAATAAACAATGTTTACGATGCAGTTTAATAAAAAATAATGTATATTTGCTCCTATGCATATAACAAAGAGAAATTTTAATAAAGTTTGAGTTTAAGTACGTAAATAATGTGACCATTATTAACAAAATGTTGAAAGTACAATGGAAAAGTTTCTGTACGAACTGAAATGCACCCAGTATCGGTCTTTGACAAAAATTGAAAACAACGAAGCTACCTAAGAGGGTTTCTAGTGTAAGGGTGCTATCAGACACACGCTTACTTACTTGTATTATAGCATATCACACATTTTATATATAAAGAAGGGAAGAACAAATTAACATGTTCTTATGAGAGTCCGCAGATCGAACAATGAGCTCACTCTCATAAGATCCAGTGTATTTGTATTTCCTTGCTTATATAAACCATGTGTGATATGATAAGTAATTACGCGGTGTTATGCGAGATCGCTCTAATATTTTTTTTTCTTTTTCCTAAATTTTTTATGTATGAGCGAAGTTACTTTTCCTTACGGGTCCATCTTAGCTGATGTTGTAGAGAGGATATATTCGTGAGTTAAATTCCTCTTTAGGGCTATGTAAGCCCTTGCACCTAAGCCTCTTGTGGGCTTTTTGTGCTTGGAAAGTAGCCTGTTTATCCCTTGCAGTCCCCATTGCACACAGGGGACAAATGTCAGGTCAACGGCCACTATGACTCACTGTTCTGAGTCGTGACTGTGGCTCCGGACAAGGCTCAGAGGGGGATTCTTCTGTGGCCGTTGTCTGGTACACTGGAGTGTAGAGAGGAAGATCAAAAAATATCATAATATTTGTATATCATTTCCATTGCATAAAAGAGTTTGGTGCAAAAAGGAGTTTTTACACTTATCTCTCCCAAAATACGTTCAGTGCTCCCTATCTCTATATCAAATGATGATTTGTTGCAAGAAGGAGTCTCCTGTAGCGAGTAATTATCTTTTTGTAGAATTTAATTTTCGTGATGTCCACATCGCTGAAAGTAATGGTGGTTGAAAGGTTGGGTAGCATATGCTATTCTGAGGACGCCAGACTAGACGTAGATAATCCATTCCATGACCTCCAGTAGTGTTAAATATCTCAAATTAAAGAGGATCAAAATCCATGAGTTGGCTTGGTTTGAAAACTCACCTCGCCCTACAGTTTATCAGACAGAGCGTCTTAACCATTACGCCACCATCACATTGTGGTGTTTGGATTGTTTCTGAGGATAGGTCAATGTTTTGAAATAGGCTCCCGAATTTGTCTCTTGTGCACTTCTCTGAACACTTGAGTCTCAGTGAATAAAGTTATTCCTGCCTTATCATTTTTCCTCAATTCGTATATTCGTGGGAAGCCCGTGAACCTTGGAAATGGAGTTGCAATAAGTGTGAAGCAGTTTTCTCATACTCCCCGCAAAGTCTATTTCGTCTTGATGGAAGGAAGAAGGAAGCCCATAGTGTTGTTGTTTACTCACACCATTGAGTCTATCACATATTGGCCAGTGGCTTATCTGATATTTTTGTGACGTCTCCATAGTTAGGTCTTTTTTCTAAAACAATAGTGAAAATTAGAAAACTTACTACCTGTCATAAAAAATAAATTATAGGATACGGTTTTGATTATCGCCAAGGTCTAACTTTTTTTAAAAATAAAAAATATGTCCAATATTGGTTTGACTTTCTTCTTTCCAGGGGGGGGGGGCTAACGTCTCTTTATCACCTTTTGGTCATTCGAGACGAGGGGATTCACTGGAAACTTACAAACCAGCTACTCATATTGACCTTACCCAGCCTAAATTGTGCTGAAATATAGTCAGCATTACGAGGGCGCGAACCTATTGGACAAGCACATGGTAAAACCTTAACTGGACGTTGCTTAACTTCAGTGATCTAACGAGAACTGGTGTAATCAAAGTGCCATAGACGTTAGCTTACAGCTGAAGTTAAATGTTCCTCTAATTTTGGAAGAAAAAAACTATTGGATTTCTTTTTCAAGTGATCTGACGGAGGAAGCGTCAGATTACATTTTCTAGGTAAGCAACTTTGATTTCTAAGAGCTCAAATGTCATTTTTCTATTTTTATTTAAATTTTTTATTCGCTTTGTATATACCTGGAAGGTATATGCCATCGCAAAGTAAAAAGCAAAAAAAAAAAAAAAATAATAATAAATAAATAAATAAAAAAGAACGAGAGTTGCATCAGCCAGCAGCATGTTCACAATTGATATTCATGTTTCACAGATTCTACCACTTTGTGTCAATGTCGTTCTCATGAATTATTCACACGACTTTTCTCTCTCTTTTTTCCTTCTTAATACCATGAATATTTTGTGAAAACCATATACAAGGTGACCCTGATAGATGTATGTTGGAGGTATCAATATTGTTGTAGACTTGGGTTCGAGGATTAAGTAGTCGTTGATTAAAAACGCGTTAACTTACTTTAAAAAAAATAGAAAAGAAACTTAAAATACTTTACTAAAAAAACACAATTAAAAGATTATTAACAAAAATTCGTATACTGTTTAACTTCTCAAATATCGTATTCAAAACACGCAAAAATACTACGTAATTCACACACGAAAAATTCACAAATTAATCACTCGAAATAAATCACTGAACGAACTAAGACTGACTTGGTTTCTACTCGCGACCTCTCTTTATACATTCCTAACGATTTTCTAGAACGATCCGGAATATAAGACTTTTCTACATGTTCTCAAATGGGGAAGTAAAAATACGCAGTACCATTCTTCGCATACTAGAAATTCTTCGTAAACAAAATATCTTCTAGAAGGAGAAATAAAAATAAGGGGAAGTGTCGCTGTCTATATACAGGATGTTTACATTAGAATCATAATATTCTATATACAGGATGTTTACATTATAATCATAATTATCTATATGATGTTTACATTAGAATCATAATATTCTATATAATGTTTACATTAGAATCATAATAGTCTATATAATGTTTACATCAGAATCATAATATTCTATATAATGTTTACAGTAGAATCACAATATTTTATGTACAGGATGTTTACATTAGAATCATAATATTAAAGGTCAAGGCTCTATTCACTCCAATATTATTAATTTGAAAAAAAAAATCTATGTATCAACAACTACAATCACAATACTCTAAAGGTCGTGGTAATAATTTTAATGGCTTCAAATTAGAAGCAGATTCTAAATAATTAATAAAACAACTACAATTGATTTGAAGAGACACGAACGATATCAAATGATCTGACTGACAGACGGAAGCGCTCTTGTCTCATCAAATGAATTGTAGTTGATAGATAAAGTTTTATCAAATTAATATTTTCAAATGACTACAAAAATCCGACATACTATCTCTAATCTTAATGGATCAATAATGTTTTCTAAAAGAAACGAAATAATTGCTCCTTAGCGTACGGGGAATCTTATCTTTTCATAAGACTCCACGTATCTTGTTTCTTCACCTAGGAAATTATTTCTCAAAATACATCCACTTTTTTTACCTATGGCGGTGCCTTTTCAATGTGCGTGTGAGCGGGTTATTTGAACATAAAAAGTAAGTACCATTAAAGTTATTGCAGACTGAAGGAAGAAGTAGCTTTGCCCTCACCGATTTATTCCATTATTTCTTCAATAACATCACTCAACGTCTCAACTTATACATCGTCATTGTGTTTCATGTACTCATGTATGTAGATACCTATTTCCATACAATGGAAAAAACAACATTAACGATAGGTGATGTATACCTACCCGTTTCCATACAAATTCTCTGCTTTTTGAAAAATTTCATGAATTTCAAAATTATTATAATTTTTTATGAGTGTTCCTCAGCCCTCATAAAAGCAGAGAATTTCTGCCACAATCATTTGACCTGGCTCGCTGGTATAATTTAATAATGATCATATTTTCTCTCCATGCTTTATATCCCAAGTCTAAAGACATAGATTTTAGATGGAAACGGCTATATAGGGTCCTACACAGGGCACAGGGTGAGTTATAAAGTACATAGTCAAATATCTGGAAAACTGTTGGAGATAGAAAGAAAACATTCGACACAAACCCCCTTATTTTTTTGGATGAAATTTAATAGTTACATTGAACATTTTCTCCAGTGTTATTTTCAAGGTTGTTTTAAGTTCAATATTGTTTTTTTCTTTTTTTTAATAGAACCCTATATTTTTGATTATGGTTTTGAATTTTGTATTAAAATATTAAAAAGGATTAATTTTTTTTTGCTTAAACATTTCTTCAATTTGACTTTTCGAGATAATTTTGTCCTT
Organism: Pachypsylla venusta; assembly: GCA_012654025.1. Taxonomy (NCBI): domain Eukaryota; kingdom Metazoa; phylum Arthropoda; class Insecta; order Hemiptera; family Aphalaridae; genus Pachypsylla; species Pachypsylla venusta. The sequence goes on from CM022877.1 coordinate 31,346,979, forward strand.
GATGTGCTGTTAGTAAGAGATATGTAACACGTGTAGCATTGCAACTATTTGCGCATAATTGTGATAATTTGGGTGAAACATCTAACACACATGTTTCTCTCTCTAAATGAGCACACCAGGGACAAAATTATCTCGAAAATTGTGAGTCAAAACGAAAAAAGTTTTATGTCAAAAATATTTCCTTTTTAATACAAAATTCAAAACCATAGTAAGCAAGCGTCTATGGCACGTTGAATATACCAGTTCCCGTTGAAGTTAAGCAACGTCCAGCGAGGTTGTACCATGTGGGTGTTCACGTGGGTTCGTGGCCTCGTGATGCTGGTTATTTTTCCGCCCAACCCAGGCTGGGTGAGGTCAATGTAGGTAGCTGATTTGCAAGTTTCCAGCGAATGGAGGGTAAAATCCCCGTCTCGAATGATGTTAAAGAGATGTTAAGCCAAATTAAATTAAAAAAAAAAACATGATAAAAAATACAAGGTTCTATTAAGAAACAAAGTTGTCCTTAAAATAACCTTGAAAGACGACCTGGAAAAAAAATCAAGGTTACCATTAAACTTTCTCTAAAAAAAAATAAGGATGGTTTGTATCGAAAGATTTTTTCCTATCTCTAACGGTTAGCGAGATATTTGACTTTGTCCTTGAAAATGAACCAGCCTGAGTAGAAGAAAAGTAAGAGAGGTAAGGTAATACAAACACCTGGTCATATCTTATTCAGAACTTGCCGATGGCAATCCAAGGTGGCAATTCTGCCATCATTTTAGGCACATTATCAGTTGCCGGTGAAATCACTGAGATTCACCTTTTATAAACAAATATTTTTAATAATAAAAAAAATATGTATTAGTTATTCTTCCAAGTGTGGCCATTTCAAAATAAATGAAGTCCTCCGCAAAAACACTGTTTAACTGCTAACTTCTTGATGATTACAGCGACGCAATATGACGAATCTTAAATCTCAAAATCAGAGGAAAGAAGGTCTAACCCTGTTAACCCTGCTGCATCGGCCACACTGTATAAGAAGCTCTTCTCAATATCGAATTATCTAGAATTATGGGTCTGCATCGACTACCATGTAGAGGAAGCTTCTTAATATTGAATTATCTAGATGTTGAATCTGCATCGACCACCCTATAGAGGAAGCTCTTCTTAAAATCGAATTATCTAGATTCTTAATTGATATGTGAGTCTGCATCGACCACCCTGTAGAGGAAGCTCTTCTCAATATCGAATTATCTAGAATTATGGGTCTGCATCGACCTCCCTGTAGAGGAAGCTCTTCTTAATATTGAATTATCTAGATGTTGAATCTGCATCGACCACCCTATAGAGGAAGCTTTTCTTAAAATCGAATTATCTAGATTCTTAATTGATATGTGAGTCTGCATCGACCACCCTGTAGAGGAAGCTCTTCTCAATATCGAATTATCTAGAATTATGGGTCTGCATCGACCTCCCTGTAGAGGAAGCTCTTCTTAATATTGAATTATCTAGATGTTGAGTCTGCATCGACCACCCTGTAGAGGAAGCTCTTCTTAATATTGAATCATCTAGATGTTGAGTCTGCATCGACCACCCGGTAGAGGAAGCTCTTCTTAATATTAAATCATCTAGATGTTGAGTCTGCATCGACCACCCGGTAGAGGAAGCTCTTCTTAATATTAAATCATCTAGATGTTGAGTCTGCATCGACCACCCGGTAGAGGAAGCTCTTCTTAATATTAAATCATCTAGATGTTGAGTCTGCATCGACCACCCGGTAGAGGAAGCTCTTCTTAATATTAAATCATCTAGATGTTGAGTCTGCGTCGACCACCATGTAGAGGTAGTAGCTGTTCTTAATATTTCATTATCTAGATATGTGAGCTTGTGTCGGCCGCCCTGTAGGGGAAGCTCTTCTTAATATTGGATTATCTAGATATATGAGCCTGCATCGGCCACCCTGTAGAGGAAGCCCTTCTTAATATTGACTTATCTATATTCTAGATCTGTGAGCCTGCATCGACCACCATGTGGAGGAAGGAAGCTCTTCTCAATAATGAATCATCTAGATGTTGAGTCTTCATCGGCCACCCTGTAGAGAAAGCTCTTCTTAATATTGACTAATCTAGTTTCTAGATCTATGAGTCTGCAGCAGAAGAATGAAGAACAATGCAAAATCTATTTTGATTTCATTTTCTTTCTTTTTTCATCTATTTTAAAAATGAAAATGTCAACAAACGAAAAACTAGTGAGTGGGGTTATTTTTTTGTTTTATTTTAAAAAGAGATCCTAACAATAAAGATGAGTTTTATTTTAAAATTAAAGTGGAAATGGAAAGGGAGGGGAGAGTTTATTTTAAAATTAAAGTGGAAATGGAAAGAGAGGGGAGAGTTTATTTTAAAATTAAAGTGGAAATGCAAAGAGAGGGGAGAGTTTAACACAGTGGTGATACTTTAATAGTTACTGAGACCCAAAGTAAAGTAAATTAGGTACCTATACGTTTCTAATAAATAAACTTTTAATGTTAAGCAACTCAACAACTGTTTTTACGTAGGTAACGGAACACTACAAGTCAGTTGTTTGCGTTGTAAAGTCACACTACTCAATGATTTCAAGACTCATATTTATGAATGGGATAGTATTTACGTTTTGAATGAGATAGTATTCAGCAAAATCTATACCTATACATAATTTATAATTTAAAGGGAAGGGGGGCGTGGGAGCCTTTGATTTCAAGAAAGAGGGGCGCGGTAACAAAATGTTTGGGAACCTCTGTTCTATAGGGTCCTAAATAACACAAAAAAGACAAAACGTAATTTCAAGTTTCATAATGAGGATCAATTTTCACCAATAGCACTTACCGTTTCCACCGTTTGGGTGTGAATTCAAAACAAATCTAAATCTTCAAGTCTTTGTTGCACGGAGGACGCTCATTTCCGAACCCATGTAAACTTGGTTAAATGGATTACATGTTTTTTGGGACACCCTGTAATACTTGTTACAAATGTGCTCTATTGTGGTTTTACAAAAAGAAATATGTGAAAGAAATGTACCTAACAAGGAAGAAATGGAAGAAAGCAAAACGGAAAACACTTTACAGAAACAATAACAATGAGAATTTGAAAGAGTTAAGATTAAAAATGAAAAATTTTCTTTGACTTTCCCAGAAATGGAACAATGAAAAAGGACTCGAGCTTCTCTTAATTATGATACTGAAAAAATCCATTAACATTAATTTGGAAGCATAAAGCTATCAAGTGTTTCCTTTTGGTGTCAAAAGAAAAGAGGCAGTGTGAGATGACGGTGGGGGAAGCATAACGCAAGTCATACATATAGAATCCAGTTATGCTTGGATGAAATAAAAAGATGGCTGATGGTATTCCTTACAAACATCAAAATCCTACATTGTTAGAGTAAAAATTGACTTAATGACCCTTTAAGAACTGCTGCAATTGATGGGGGTGGGGATGCCTATGAAACCGAGCAAAATGTGCTAAAATGACCATTGAGGTAAATTTCTGAGTCTACTAAAGTTGATATTTTTTTTTTTTTTTAAGAAAAGTGTCATATAACGGATACGCTTAATTTTAGTCGAAAAGTAATAAATCTTTGAATAACATGTTAATTACTAATGTTAAAAAATATTAACTTTTAAAATTAATACAAAAGACTTACCGAAAACACTATTTATAATTATTTATGAAGAAACTAGTTTCGAATCATTCGATTCATCATCAGTCTAGTCGAGTCGAAGGAAGGATAACTAAGCAATAATACTCAATATTTGGATGTCAATTTTTGAATTTCAAATAAAGTGTTCGTCTCTTTCATCCAATATGGCGTTCTTTTGTTTTAATCTTTTCTTGGCTTTCAGGATTCACGAGAAATAAAAATCATGCACAATCCTAAAAAAGGGAAAAATGTGTAATTTGAAAACTTGTTAGCTGCAAACTAGTTGATCAATTTTGTTATTTTATCTTTATTTTCATCCAATGGCCTTCTGGAACAATGATAATTACGAACGCTTCTTAAGTAAAATTGACTTGATTTGTGTTTCCCAATTTTTTTTTTTTTTTTTTTTTTATTTGGCTTAACGTCTCTTTAACTTCTATTGGTCAATTAGCCATTCAAGTCGGGGGTTTCACCCTCCATTCGTTGGAAACTTGCAAACTAGCTACCCAGATTAACCTCACCCAGCCTGGGTTGGGCTGTAAAAATAGTCAGCATCACGAGGGCGCAAACCCACGTGGACGCCCACATGGTACAACCTTGCTGGACGTTGCTTAACTTCAGTGATCTAACGGGAACTGGTGTAATCAATGTGCCATAGACGCTGGCTGTTTCTCAATCTAAATGTGTTCGAAGTGTGCTAAACTTACAAGAGGTTTCCTAATTCTGAAGAAAACCAACTTACACAAGATAGCTAGCAATCAAAACATTAAGAATTACTTTTACTTCAACTTTCTCAGTAATGACTTACTCCGTCAAAAATGAAATTCTAAAATTTGACATCTATAATTTCACTCAGCACGTATGCTGACTGTAATAAAGTTTTTGCCTCACAAGGTTTTCTATTTTTCAATGTTTACTGATTAAGTCAGCTGTAAAAAATTTATCCTGACAAATTTATCTTGAAATACCTTCAGATTTTCTTTTGGGAGGGAGTGACAAAGCAGAAAACTCGACGAGAAAATGAGAAAAAAAGCTGCTTAAAGATAAATCTCGTGAAATTGAAAATCGAATCTTTCAGAAGAATTATGCAATAGTCTCAAGCAGGGCAAAATATCAAAAATTAAAATACTGGCTCAGATATACATTTGTATTTGTAATTCGCCTAGGACGCCCCTCTGTCAGTATGCCCGGAATTCTATCATAATCTAGAAGTCGAAATTTAGTTGAACACATAACTAGGAAACGTTTTTACGGCCAAGTCTCCTATTAAAAACTTTATCTTAAAAATGTTTGATTTTACTTTTACCAGTCAATGATTCAACGCACAGAAGATTGTTGTGAGACAGAATATAGCTGTAAAGGGGCGTCCACACTATGTCGACTGTGCTGTCGATCGACACAGTCGACATAATGTGGACGTGTCGATCTACATTTGTCGAGTCGAATGTAACCCGAATGAAGTGGATTTTTTTCTGACAAGATGTCGAGTCGAATGAATAAAATTGAAGTGTGGAACGTGTCAAAAAAACTAAGGTGAAATAATGATACAATAGCAGTGCGTTTATTTAAAAATAAAAGTAATATAAACCTAAATGTTTATAATTATATTAAACTTAAATGTTCATATTTATCCCTAAATATGAACAACTTAAACAACCGTAAAATTGAAACAATATTCTATTCCTATATTCGGAAGTCTCACTTCTAACCTAACCTAACTAATGTTCCCCCACCCTCCTCCTTTTATGCAACCGGAGGCGTGAGACATCCGAATAATAACCTAAGTCAATTTTCCTTTTTTTATTTATTTTTTAAGTATATTAATATCATTGTGATTTTATTAGCATCAAAGTGAACTTTACTGAAGGACAGCACAGTACTATTCTACTAGTCGACTGGGTGACATTGACAAAATACGTCCGCACAGCAGTGGTATGTGTGGACGGAGCAAATGTCGCCTTTGTCGAATGACATTGTCGATCGACATAATGTGGACGTAGCTTTAGAGTTGCTATATTTGAATTAACCGACAGACAAAGGTTCATTATTCAAATTTTAAAATTAAAAGGAAATCTGACATAATTGCTCTAAATAGAGTTTTTGTGTTCATCTATTCGCGGAGCCCAATAAACATGGACTCCCAGAACCATGTCAAAATATGAACCACACAAAAAGGCAATGCCCTTAAGGGGTCTGGAAAAACGGTCTGATCTTATTAGTTCATTATAATATTTTTGATACCTATTTTTTTTATTTAAAGGGATTCATAAATTTCCGATCTTTAATTTGGTTTTATATCATACTGAACATGATAACTGCAGGGCCGGATTAACAATAGTAGCACTTGGAGCACGTGCTACGGGCCCTTCGCTTTGACAACTTACACTAGATATTTTGACATTTCTGGGTTGACAATTGGAAAAACATATCATTTTCCCCCCAACTCTTCAAAGTATGAAGTAAATTTAGGTACGAGTAACTGCCTCAGTAGCTCAGTGGTTAAGCGCTCGCCTGGTAAACAGGAGAGCGTGGGTTCGATCCTTTCGCATTACTTCACTAATTTACAACCATGCCATTCCAAAAGCGAGAAAATTCGATCAGAAATTTTACGGTCCGGGTGGTATTGTAGACTTCGTAGATTTTGTATTGTAGACTTCGCCACATCAAATTTCTAAAATTATTATGTTTTTTTTTGTTAAGTGTTCTTTAATTAATCAACATTATATCCGCATACAGTCCTACCGAAGCGGGGGCCCCTCAGAAGCTCATCTCATCGAAGTAGCGGGTAACTTATTTATGTAATTTTAATGTACCCCTACCGCACTGAACGCTATCAGTCTAAGTTACCCAAACGTTGGGTAAAATATTTGCCTTTAAATTGATGAGACAGTCAGTTTGACAATACTATAAATATTTTGATATTATTTTTCATGTTCTTGATTTTTATTATGATTTTCCCTTCGGATTAAAGATGAAGTGAGATTCAATTGAATATTGCATTATGTGGCTGATAGGAGGAAGAACTGAGGATACTGCTATGAGGGGGGGGGGGGGGNNNNGGGGGGGGGGGGTAAATGGAATGGGTGATACTTCACTTTGGGGAAGGAAATCAGAGGAGAGTGTTTTGGTGTAAGGAAATAGTTGATACTTTAGATTATCCCTGATGACTGAATTTATATTCTTGACATAAACCTATCTTTTCATTGATGATTGGTGATCTAGTCAAGTCAAGTTTTAAAATACATATTTCGTTTTTATAACTTACAGCGAAAAATTGGAACATTTTGAATGGAAACATCTAAAAATGAACTGCTGTTGTTCGAGTAACCCGTAGAAAAATTAACAAAAATGGCTATTACATTTCTCTTTTCAACAACAAAAATTTCCCCCTGCTTCAAAAGTTAACCCCTTACACCAAATTCATCCAGAAGCAGATACAGTGGGGTACGATAGCCCCTCCCAGACCTAAAGAAATATCCTGATGAATAGTACTTTTGTACAGTACCGGGACAGATTGTTATTATATAGCTGAAATTGGGACGGAGAGGGGAGGGTGGGTTCAGTTGTCAAGCAATCGGTGGGGTTTCAATCCTACCTTTAGTTAGAGATTTAGTCCAACATAACCTCTACGCCACTCGACTGGGGTCTTTGTCTGGGTGTAGCTAGACAAATATTGCTGGTTGAGAAGTGTGGTGTATCTTTTGAAGATTCCCATTCTCGTCTTCACCTTTTCGGTTAGACCTAAAGAAATTAAACGTCAATTTTTTACTTTTCTTATCCTATAAAAAGGAAAGTATTGTAATGGGTTGAAATTTTCGATGTCGAATTTTCAATGCCAAAACACGTTTACGGATCACCAGAGCTCAAATCTCGAGTTTCAGCCATTGGTCTGTGTGTGTGTGTGTCAGTCTTTCTGTGAACAAGATATCTCAAGAACGGCAACTGTATTTTTTCAATTATGAAAAATACACAAGTAGTGAAAAAAAAAAAAATAATAATAATAATAACTTTCGATCACAAATCGCATTAAAAAAAGAGAAAATATCAAAATTATATTTATTACAGATAAATATCTGGTTGCTATGGTTTAATACATAACAAATATTATTTTTTAAGATATATAATTTTATTTGAAAGTTTCATCAAATACTTTGATAGAAACACAAATCCATACATACAAATTCAACAAATATATACATCAAATATATTGTGTCAAAATTTTGAAATCATGACAAAGAGTGTAATACAACCTTACGTTGCTGGCGAGTCAATCACAAGGCGTTCGAAACTTTAAAAAATTACATTCATACAAAGATTTTTTATTTTTATTTTCATTGTACACTTCATATTTTTAAAACAAAGCTAGAAAAATTAGGCCAAAAGTTATAGAATGATTATATCTAAAAAAATAAAATAAAAACCCATCATGTAGTCCCCTGGTGACGTACGGCAGTAAAATTTAGGAGATTTACTAAAACCGTGCCAAGTCTTTTTTCTTTTTATTTTGACAAAACGCCAACAAATTTACAAGAGCCGGGATGATTTTTTTTCTATCAAAAAGTACACCCTCATGCTATATTACTTTCCTATTCGAATTTAAAAATAGAACGGTCAAAAATGTATAAAAACAGCTTAACGCGTACAGTTAGTAAAAACAACGAAAATTTCGTTCTCTAATCTAATTTAAATTACTAGATAATCGAATCGAATAATATCAGACTGTCGATAAGACCTTTGTTGTCTCAGCCAAGTGTGGTGCTCATTGCTCACAGATTCCGATTTGGATCAACTTTTGGAAGCAGTTAATATTTACAACTTGATAGCCTGATATCAGAGAATCGAATAATATCAGACTGTCGATAAGACCTTTGTTGTCTCAGCCAAGTGTGGTGCTCATTGCTCACAGATTCCGATTTGGATCAACTTTTGGAAGCAGTTAATATTTACAACTTGATAGCCTGATATCAGAGAATCGAATAATATCAGACTGTCGATAAGACCTTTGTTGTCTCAGCCAAGTGTGGTGCTCATTGCTCACAGATTCCGATTTGGATCAACTTTTGGAAGCAGTTAATATTTACAACTTGATAGCCTGATATCAGAGAATCGAATAATATCAGACTGTCGATAAGACCTTTGTTGTCTCAGCCAAGTGTGGTGCTCATTGCTCACAGATTCCGATTTGGATCAACTTTTGGAAGCAGTTAATATTTACAACTTGATAGCCTGATATCAGAGAATCGAATAATATCAGACTGTCGATAAGACCTTTGTTGTCTCAGCCAAGTGTGGTGCTCATTGCTCACAGATTCCGATTTGGATCAACTTTTGGAAGCAGTTAATATTTACAACTTGATAGCCTGATATCAGAGAATCGAATAATATCAGACTGTCGATAAGACCTTTGTTGTCTCAGCCAAGTGTGGTGCTCATTGCTCACAGATTCCGATTTGGATCAACTTTTGGAAGCAGTTAATATTTACAACTTGATAGCCTGATATCAGAGAATCGAATAATATCAGACTGTCGATAAGACCTTTGTTGTCTCAGCCAAGTGTGGTGCTCATTGCTCACAGATTCCGATTTGGATCAACTTTTGGAAGCAGTTAATATTTACAACTTGATAGCCTGATATCAGAGAATCGAATAATATCAGACTGTCGATAAGACCTTTGTTGTCTCAGCCAAGTGTGGTGCTCATTGCTCACAGATTCCGATTTGGATCAACTTTTGGAAGCAGTTAATATTTACAACTTGATAGCCTGATATCAGAGAATCGAATAATATCAGACTGTCGATAAGACCTTTGTTGTCTCAGCCAAGTGTGGTGCTCATTGCTCACAGATTCCGATTTGGATCAACTTTTGGAAGCAGTTAATATTTACAACTTGATAGCCTGATATCAGAGAATCGAATAATATCAGACTGTCGATAAGACCTTTGTTGTCTCAGCCAAGTGTGGTGCTCATTGCTCACAGATTCCGATTTGGATCAACTTTTGGAAGCAGTTAATATTTACAACTTGATAGCCTGATATCAGAGAATCGAATAATATCAGACTGTCGATAAGACCTTTGTTGTCTCAGCCAAGTGTGGTGCTCATTGCTCACAGATTCCGATTTGGATCAACTTTTGGAAGCAGTTAATATTTACAACTTGATAGCCTGATATCAGAGAATCGAATAATATCAGACTGTCGATAAGACCTTTGTTGTCTCAGCCAAGTGTGGTGCTCATTGCTCACAGATTCCGATTTGGATCAACTTTTGGAAGCAGTTAATATTTACAACTTGATAGCCTGATATCAGAGAATCGAATAATATCAGACTGTCGATANTTTTTTTTATAGATAAGGAAAGTCGTGCGATGTTCACACCAGATTTTTTCAATTTCAAACTGGTGCCACTCACCATCATCAGCCGAAAGCAGCACCCTGTGAACAACCTTGGCGAATCCTTGCCAAAATCTTTATTAGTTTACTTTTCATTCTTTGATAACTGTTATCAGAACTGTGGTGACGCAATAAAATGGTCATCCTATAAAGTGTATAAAGTTCCAAGCTGTGACACTCGGATACTCCCGTCCTAATAGTTACGAGTGTAAATACGCTTTATTCCCCTAGTGTAGCCCTTATATCGGGAAGCTTATTTTATCTAATTTTATTTAGATTTTTTAACATTTTTTCCTCTCTTTGTCATAGATTCACTGGACTAATATTGAAACACTTTTTTTATAATTTGAACTCCTAAAAGTTGTGTGTAATTCCCTGGTTAATAATATAGATACCTCCACTCGTCTTTTCATATTCTTTAACGCCTCCACTATTCAATAGAATATGGATTGCTCTCGTATTTTTCAATAGGAGTCTGACAATGCGAGATTTCTAACTTTCAAACATTTATCTTTATCGGACAAACTTTTACAAAGTAGAATGGACTGCGACTGTGACATTTCTAAATGTCACGGTATTTCCTATGCGATGAATTATGCCTAACTTTACATGCTTCTCCTGTCTTCCTTACGAATGTGGATGAAGCTGAACTATTTTTGTACGTAGGTACTTAGGAATAAAATTTTCAAAAAATTTTAAAATTGACTTTTTATGAATAGGTATGATAAGCTAGCGTCTATGGCACGTTGAATACACCAGTTCCCGTTCGATCACTGAAGTGAAGCAACGTCCAGCGAGGTTGTACCATGTGGGTGTCTACGTGGGTTCGCGGCCTCGTGATGCTGGCTGTTTTTCCGGCTCAACCCAGGCTGGGTGAGGTCAATGTGGGTAGCTGGTTTGCAAGTTTCCAGCGAATGGAGGGTAAAACCCACGTCTTGAATGATCAATAGAAATTAAATAGACGTTAAGCCAAATTAAAAAAAAAAAGAAGGTTGTGTTTCTGTTTCTCATTACCGCGGACTTCTATTATGTCTCCTATTGTGCCACAATGATGTCTTTTAGCTGCATTTTCATTCCTTCGTGCGGCCAAAGCTCCTTAATTTTTTTCACATAATCTTCATTCTTCTCTAGAGATTATACACAACACACATAAATACATTATTTTGTCCCCTTTGTGGATTTCGTATCCAAACAACGGCCACTTTAATCAAATGAACAAACAAGTCTTTTCCCTAAAAAGAAATAAGATTGCTAAACAGTTCTCAGTTTATAGGAAAAGTTTTTTGTCTTAGAATGTAATAGCCTATAAATCTTGTGAGTAGACTGTAGAGAGATAGAATTTGAAAAAAAAAACTTTAACAATATTCAAGTAATGGAACCAAATTTCATGTTGAAAAGGGATATATCTGAAGTGAATGATTCTTTTCAAACAAGAGGATGGTTAAACTTTTATAATAGGCTGTTTGTCCAAAAAGGGCTCAGTCCCAAACAACTGGATAAGTTAATGTTTCCCTTATACACTCATCTCTATCATTTCCTTTTCAAGTGGGGCTGATAATAGGCTAATTAATGGATTTAAAATTGACCCCTTTTGCATTTCCGGGCGGATAAAGAAAACATGTCTATATTAGGGAACTTTTATGAGTGAATCCCATTTTGTATCCATAAGCTTTTATTTTATTTCGCTTAACGTCTCTTTAACATCTATTGGTCATTCAAGACGGGGGTTTTAGCCTCCATTCGCTGGAAACTTGCAAGCCAGCTACCCACATTGACCTCACCCAGCCCGGGTTGGGCCGGAAAAATGAGCAAACGATACGTGGTGTTCCCAACCGGTCACCCAACCAAGTACTGACCACGCCCGATGTTGCTTGATCTGACGGGAACTGGTGTATACAACGTGGTTTTAATTCAAGAATAAAGTCTTGGTTAAGCAGCTGCTTGAAAGTAGTATCCAAATTATTTGTTAAGGAATCTTCCCAAATTTATACAGTCACTTCAACAACAAATCACCTATGTAGCCATTTTCTTTTCAAACTTTTTTTTGTTCCAAAAAGGAAAAAAACTTTTTCTTTTTATAATAAGAAGAAAGAAATACAGTCCATCAAAAGTGCTTTCCCCTGCCCTCAAAAACACATTGTGAAAGGTTCCAGTTCAGATAAAAATGGGTTACGCCACATCTGTCAACGTCAATTTTTTCCTAGTTTTATGCGAATATGAAATTTTATAGAAGGTGTTCCGAAAGTATAGCCACAATAATGTGTACAACTGTACATACTCGTATAGCTGAACTAATATTTGATTTGTTTGTCCTTCTTACACATAATATCGCTGCAGCAGACATGTTCCAGAAAAAGGGATAATTTTTCATACCGATATAGACGGCCATGACTCTGAGGTGCCTCCACATAATTCTTATTCCTGTTTGATGATTAGGAGAACCCTAAACAAATCTAAAATAGAAAAGCCTCATTTCCATGAGTTTATTTTGAAGGCCAGTATTTGACATGGATCTCCAGAACTATGGAAATCACTGCAATACAAATATACATACGTTGACATGACAGGGTTACAATCTTTATATATAAAAGGCAATGTCCTGAGTGTCTGATCTTCGTGTGCACTAAGAAAGGATTTTGTAAAATTTTAAGGGGTAGAAATTGCGAAAAGTAAACAATCTCCATAAGAAATACATTGGAGCGAGAGAGATAGCATGATACATGTATATTATTGTATATACAATATATACATGCATACAACAGCGTACACGCCTATTTACTATAGAATACTAATAGCACGGAAACGGCCATGACTGTAAGGCGCCAATCTATGGGCCCTAGCGATGCACGGGCGAAACAGATAGTCATTACATCAATTGTGAACAAATTTCCCAAATTTGTTCACAATTTTGTGTGAGGGTGTACAAGCTAGCTTGGCGTATATCCTGTATTAGGCGTTTCAAAAAGTTTGGCATTTTGACTAGTTCTTTGGATTCTGGTATATTCAGGGTAGTAAGTGGTAAGGTGATTGATTTCCTCTTTTGCAATCTGTTTACATTAAATATTAACCGGGTTCAATTCGGCACAACTCTCGTCAAGTTTTTCTTTTATATATGTGTCTTTTTGTATCACGAGTACACTCGAACGCTTCGTCCGATTCTGATGAAACTTATTATAGACATTTATTAGATGTATATAATTGGTGGCAAGTGAGGTCTACACATGGGCGGACTGGGTCACCGGACAATCGGGGCAATGCCCGGTTGTCCGATGAAATATGTAATTAAAATATGTGGCCCCAATTGGCCCCCAGTTCATATTTTACTTTAGATGCTCCAGGGGCCTACCGGGCATATTGGAACAAGGGACCCACATTTTTCTTTCATATTTTTGTCCCCTCTCCCCAATGAGCTGGAGGTCCAACGGGCCCCACATATTTTTTCTAACACATATTTTGTTTTATGAAGGAAAGATTTTTTTTTAAAGTTCAAATTTTCGTCGATTGACTTTTTCACTTTAGATTCAATTCATTTCTCTGAAGTGAAAAAGTCAATCGAACAAAATTTAAACTTTAAATAAAATCTTTCCTTCAAAAAACAAAATTTAAACTTTAAAAAAAATCTTTCCTTCAAAAAACAAAATTTAAACTTTAAAAAAAATCTTTCCTTCATAAAACAAAATATGTGTTAGCAAAAATATGAGAGGCCCATTGGATCTCCGGCTCATTGAGGGGGGGGGCAAAAATATGAAAGAAAAATGTGCGGCCCTTATTCCAATATGCCTGGTAGGCCCTTGGAGCCCCAGTCCGACCCTGGATGTACAGTTTACAGAACTACTAGTACATGATGTATAAGCAGCTTCAAAATAAACATTTTAGACAAATGTTCTCCTTAACTTTTAAGGGTTTTTAATACAAATCAATTTCATTTTTCTGAGTTCTGATGATATTTTGGGTAGGACAGCGGACATATTATTTAAGATGTCACGTATATAAATATTTGCCGTCTGCTATCTGGAGTAATCTTTTGCAATCATTTTCTTAAAAACAGTTTTCACGATTTTGCATGAATAAAATAAATTTTTAGATTAAAATAAAAATGTATAAGCTTTGATGTTATGAAAATATGTAGATTTCCAACTTTGGCGAAAAGAAAAATATCATAAATGTTGTATGTTTGGCGAACGGGTGAGGTGAAGTGAGGAGTAAAGATACAAATTTAGAAGAAATCTAAAAAAGCGTATCCAAAGTGCACACATGCAGATTTTACAGTGCACACAAGTAGTAATAAAATCATACAGGGTGTCCCAAACAACGTCTAAAACTTTACGTTGATTATTGATGGAACAGTTTTAACGAAAGGACGACCTATCCTACATCGATAAAACAAATCAGGAAATGTAAACTTCTTTGAGTTTCATTTTTCTTAAAGATTGTGAGAATAATTTGGAAAAAAAATAGAGAAGAAACTGGTTACGCCTTTTCGCCATGTACTTTTCAGAAAAAAATGCCAATAACAAGGGAAAAGTTGTAGCCCACTTATAAAACATTTTGTGATACGGTATTTCATGATGTTAAATTATCATTATAAGGAAAACAAAAGGGGGAGCCCCTAGCTCTATACCAGAGGCTTAATCCGCTTAATATGATGGCAAAAGGAATTTATTTCATACATTTCTTTTTCACAAAAATGTAATTATGTAGTGGGTTCTAAAGTCAAAAGTTTTTTGTCTTTCTCAGTAATTAAGATCTGGTTTTGAGATATTTCCTTTTGCCAAAATGTGTATATGAATGTATATTTTCCCAAAAATACAACAACAAAAAAGGAATCGATATCATTGCAATAAACAAAAAAAAAACTTATTGCTATTCTGGGTCTGATGAACGATCTTTTACACCATTAATCTGTTCGATGAATTTGGTTGGGTTCGTATAAGGACTCAAAAAAAAACCTTTCGCATCCTGAAATACCTTTCCATAAAGCTTTTCAAAAATTATTGTATAAAAGTTCTTTTTAAGAATAATAAAAATTATTCTATATTGGTTTAATTTATCTTCATTAACTTTTGCATTCACTTTCGTACACGCAACCTGTATGAATGAACCTAAATTAAACTTTGGTGCTTTTGATTTCACATCTCTTTGACGATTAGAGCATAGAAGTCCTTGAAAAATTCAACACTTTTTATTGCACCCTGCACAAGAAAAAGTTTTGTCAGCTCGTGTAGAAACTTCTATTACGTTGTAATCTTTTAAAGATGTTGACTTTGTGGGGAGTGAAAAAAGTGGATTGCAGAAATTATTAGATTACATGTGGCCTAACTAGGTATACCCTATTAAGGAATAGGGAGAAATATGTATATTTTTAAATTCCGCTGCTTTCAAAATTAAGACCACACACAAAATCATTGAAGATGACATATTACTGTAAATTAGGAAAATATTTTAAAGTGTGACATTTCTGATATTGTAATTAGGGCCGTAGACAGGAAAATATATGCTGTTTATACAATTTTCATTCTCTTTGTTTATGGTGTGCCCAAAAATGGTAGAAACGTGCCGACTAGCATGTCAATTTTCCGAGGAAACCACAATAATAAAATTAAGCCAACGATCATACCACGTTGAATACACCAGTTCCCGTCAGATCACTGAAGTTAAGCAACGTCGGGCGTGGTCAGTACTTGGATGGGTGACCGCTTAGGAACACCACGTATCGTTGGCTCTTTTTACCTTCCCAACCCAGGCTGGGTGAGGTCAATGTGGGTGTAAAACCCAGGGTAAAACCCACGTCTTGAATGGCCAATAGATGTTAAAAGAAACGTTAAGCCAAATTAAAAAAAATAATAATAATGATAAAATTATGCATTAATGTCTAGAGAAGCCCTAGACTGACATTGAAACCCAAGTCAAGGTACCAATTTGGCTTTGGTGTATTTTTTGGAGATAGATTCCCAAGGGATAAGTTGAAACTTGCGTACCAAATACAATGATACCTTAGGGAAATTCCCAGTTGAGCCATTTTAAATTTTTGTTTCTTTTCCATCCTCCTTTGGACCCCATTAAACATTACATTTGGGGATTGATATTATTAGGCCACAATATTGTTGCTTACACAGACTTATGAACATTCAGAACCTGACAAGTTTTAATCAAATTGGCTCAGAAATTGATATCGTCGCGTCATTCAATCAGATGGACGATTTTTTTATATATATATATAGCTGAAATTGGGA
>CM022877.1:31377036-31387263 GCA_012654025.1 Pachypsylla venusta
GAACCTAATATGCTGTAAGGGGCCTATTGTAAAAGATTATTTTTCAGTTAATGTCTCTGAACCTAATATGCTGTAAGGGGCCTATTGTAAAAGATTATTTTTCAGTTAATGTCTCAGAACCTAATATGCTGTAAGGGGCCTATTCTAAAAGATTATTTTTCAGTTAATGTCTCAGAACCTAATATGCTGTAAGGGGCCTATTCTAAAAGATTATTTTCAGTTAATGTCTCAGAACCTAATATGCTGTAAGGGGCAGATTCTAAAAGATTATTTTTCAGTTAATGTCTCAGAACCTAATATGCTGTAGGGGACCTATTCTAAAAGATTATTTTTCAGTTAGAATCTCAATTTTTTAGCTCACACTATTTTGTCCTCAGGTTGACAAAACGTCAATTTTTTTAATAAAAACTGACTGATACTTTTCTTTTCAGTTTTATCTTTTTCTTTTATTTTTTCCAATTTTCAATTATCTTGTAAGGTAGATGAGTAAAATTTTGACATCATCGGTGACAATACGACCACTCATGATTCTCATTCAAAAGTCTTCATGTTGGAGTGTCCAGATTTATATGCTAGAAAAAGGAGAAAGTACTGTGATGGTCTGAAATATTTGATGTCGGCGGTTTTTAAAGCCATAACACGTTTTGAGGTCCCGCGGAGCCCAAATCTCGAGTTTCAGCCATTGTTGCGTCTGTTTGTCTGTCGGTCTTTTAACAAGATATCTCAAGATCAGTAGGTGCTAGAGAATTTAAATTTGGTGTATACGGAACCATTGAATTTCCTCTTTTGGTCGAAATCGAATCTACTGTTGGTGGCTTTGCCACTTTTTGACGGTTTCCTCTAATCCTTCTAGAGAAGGACCTTCAGATGATACTTCAACATAAACAGACATACCGGAACAATGGTTCAAACTTGATATTTGGACTCCGGGGACCCTAAAAGTAATAGTATAATGTAGAAGAGTTATTACTTGTTATTCTATAACGGTTTTCCTTTCTTTTTGGGGGTTTTTATTTTGAAAATTTTAAAATAATAAGAAGCCTAAAATGTCTATCTCCAAATTGGATTCGGCTACCAATTGGAGATAGACATTTTATAGGCTTCACAGCGGGATCCCGCTGTCACACTGCAAGTATGGAATGGTAAGCCGCACAAGATCTATCTAAATAGAATATATTGTCCACATAACCGCGCGGTATACTAGTTCTACAAACTTGTATCCATTTGTTCAGTTGATCCGCGCGGTTTGAGGCGAAATAAAGTAGCCAAATAGATATTTTGATGCCAGAAATCCGCGCGTGCAGACGTTGTCATGTGAATGCTCCTCCCGCGCGGTACCGCGCGATCAGCTGATCTCATATTTATGGTGGCGATATATTAGCCATGTACCTTATTTCGTTTTAATTTTTTATTATTCTATTTTTTTCCATTTTGTATTTTTATTTTATTGTTTCTCCCTCCTTACCTTTTCTCCTACAAAATCCCCTCAAACATCCTCAGAATGAAACTACCGGAGTCGTTAAATTTGAGAGGAAACTTTCTGACAGAAACTTTTAGATATTTTCCTGTGGCTTGTCTTCCCTAGTTTCCTATCTTGTTACTTTAAAAGGTCGTTCTAAACAAAAATGTTTTTTTTTTTAATTTTATTTCCTTTTTTTCGGTGTAGGTTAAACTGTCTGTATCTTTTAAATTTAAAGTAGTTTTACATTTAAGCTGTCTACTAAATTTTGTTTAAAAAATGGGACCCCAAATTGTTCATTTTTTGTAGGGACAATATTTCATTAGGGAAATTCTTACTCTGTGTTGCCTCAAGCAAAATTCTTCTTTCCCTTGTGTGATGATTCTATACAATGAAACTGTTCTCACTTAATGACCGAATGAAGTATGGTCTAGATTTAACTCCTTTTTTTGTCTGTTTGTCTTCTTGTACCACGATAACTCTCGAACGACTTACCCGATTTTTATGGAATTTGGAATAGATATTTATTATTTTCATAGAATTATAGTAAGGTTTACAGTCCTCAGAGCTACTAGTAAAAATCTCATGACTACGTGAAGTTATCAGGTTTTTTGATGATAATCAAATTTTAATGGCAGAATTGTACATTGCCAATGATCATACCATGTTGAATACACCAGTTCCTGTCAGATCACTGAAGTTAAGCAACGTCGGGCGTGGTCAGTACTTGGATGGGTGACCGCTTAGGAACACCACGTATCGTTGGCTCATTTTTCCGGCCCAACCCAGGCTTAATGAGGTTAATGTGGGTGGCTGGTTTGGAAGTTTCCAGCGAATGGAGGGTAAAAACCCCGTCTTGAATGATCAATGGATGTTAAAGAGACGTTAAGCCAAATTTAAAAAAAAAAAATATTGTACATCTGTTCAACCAACAAAAATAATGGAGACATACCACAATTTTTAGTTGGACGCTATGCAAATTCCGCTATGGACAGCAGTGACCTCACTCTGGAAGCCACAAAAATATGGAATTACAGGATTCCTCAAATACCTATGTGACTTTAATGTTGTTTTTAATAAATACTCATTGTGGTGTAATTTCATTGATTTATTTCTGCGCTCTCTGTTGCAATGATAGCTGTCACATTATGTATTCTATGTTCACATAAAAAAACATATACTCGTAATCAGAATAAGAAAAGTAATTTTGTGTGCCCGATTTTAATAATAGACTACAGTACAGTAGAGAGTTTGCCATAAATAAACTGCTGAGAGCAGCCCCTAATGGTTTTATAACGTTGTAGTTTCCGACTATTATAAACTTCCCCCTAATGTGCTTTTTTTCAATTCAAAAGAGAAGAAAAATATATAAATTACGTTTACACAGTAAAAAGAAAGAAGAAGAACAAGTGAAAGAGAGAGAGAGAGAATAAGAAGAAAGAAAACACGTTGATGCGGTGACCCAAATTTAAGAAGCAAAATATTGCTTAGATGTGAAAAAATGTTGGTAAAGAATGAATGTGTTAGAGAATGTACGAGTGTAGAAGGGGCTGTCCTGGTGCATGTCATGTGATCAGAGATGATGAACAATGCTCTTGCTGTTGTGCTGTACGAGTATAGAAGGGGCTGTTCTGGTGCATGTAATGTGATCAGAGATGATGAACAATGTTCTTGCTGTTGTGCTGTACGAGTATAGAAGGGGCTGTCCTGGTGCATGTAATGTGATCAGAGATGATGAACAATGTTCTTGCTGTTGTGCTGTATGAGTGTAGCCTCCTGTTCTGGTGCATGTAATGTGATCAGAGATGATGAACAATGTTCTTGCTGTTGTGCTGTATGAGTGTAGAAGGGGCTGTTCTGGTGCATGTAATGTGATCAGAATTGATGAACAATGTTCTTGCTGTTGCGCTGTACGAGTGTAGAAGGGGCTGTTCTGGTGCATGTAATGTGATCAGAGATGATGAACGATGTTCTTGCTGTTGTGCTGTACGAGTGTAGAAGGGGCTGTTCTGGTACATGTAATGTGATCAGAGATGATGAACAATGTTCTTGCTGTTGTGCTGTACGAGTGTAGAAGGGGCTGTTCTGGTGCATGTAATGTGATCAGAGAATATTCCATTTTATTCCAAGATCTTTTGAGGAATTCTGTGATATTCAAGCTTTAGGTACTCTTGTATATTTATGTATGTATCGGATATCTTTTTACTATTAAACATCAAAAATATATATCAGGATGATGTACCTATAACATTTGACCAGGAGAGGATTTGTTTTATTGTCAACAAATCTAGAAAACCAGATTGTCAGAGACGTAACTAGGGGGAGGGAGGGGGGGCAAAAGGTGTGGCTGCCCAGGGCGCGAGGTTTTGGGGGCGTCAAAAGGGGCTGCTTGAGTTGTCAAAAATAAATTATAATCTGACAGTTCAGGAGGCAGACGAACTCAGATATACTGACGACACGGGCGGAGGAGGATGAGTTACTAGAAAGTTCCCCTCCTCCTGCGCCCGTTTACTGTAGACAATAGTTAATACGCCAAAATGGGCTACACTAGTTTTGGTTAGAAAAAATGATAGAACAAATTATTGTTTTCTGAGTTCACGAGGGCAGACGAACTGAGCCAGCGACGGGCGCGGTCGATGGAAGAGTCATCAGGAATTTCTCCCCTTCAATAGAATCTCGTCTTATGTTACTGTAGACAATAGTTCATATGCTTCATTGCTACCCGGAATAGAGATGGGTAGAGGAGCCGTTCATTTCGAAGAATCTTTCGAGGAAAAAATATTGAAACCGTACTCACTCTGGGTGTCGGTTCAACCAAAATTGTTGTTGAATTTCGTAACCGTAACGAAGCACGGGCAAACAGATAGTAAGTTATACTCTTAGAGAGGACGAGATTCTATTAACATACATTCATTTGGATCAGTCGCTCGTAGTAGCTCGATCTTGTAGTCGCTTCCAAAGGACGACCACCCTTGGGGCCCTTTTTTTTAATTGACAATAAAACAATAATGATTAATTTTTTTTTTTTTTAATTTGACTTAACGTCTTTTTAACATCTATTGGTCATTCAAGACGGGGGTTTTACCCTCCATTCGCTAAAACGATTAATTATTTGTGTGTTTGTTTCTTTTATATAGATGAGTTGAATATTTTTTTAACCTGGCGGGAGGGTGCGCCAAAATTGATGTTTGCCCCGGGTACTGACCAGCTTAGTTACGTCCCTGCAGATTGTTTCAGAAGAGACTAAGTTAACCGCTAAACCCTTCGGCCAGAATGGGTATGGTTTGCTGTGCTTACTTGGTTTTATTTGTGTGGTTGTTTTAGCATGGTAAACAAAATCACTTAATGATTGTCTGGTCGCCTGATGTGTTGACACTTTAGCATTATTCAGGGAGACAAACTAACATTTTACCCCACTCGTGTGCAACTACTTAATGATTGTCTGGCCGCCTGATGTGTTGACTCTTTAGCATTATTCAGGGAGACAAACTAACATTTTACCCCACTCGTGTCCAACTACTTATTGATTGTCTGGTCGCCTGATGTGTTGACACTTTAGCATTACCCAGGGAGACAAACTAACATTTTACCCCACTCGTGTCCAACTACTTAATGATTGTCTGGTCGCCTGATGTGTTGACTCTTTAGCATTACCCAGGGAGACAAACTAACATTTACCCCACTCGTGTCCAACTACTTGTTCAATGACATGTTTTAAATCTGGTGATTTCCTAAATTTGTTTTCTTCGATTCTGTAAACTGTGAAGCGAATGGAATATGCTCCCTAAAATTATCGCTGTCAATAAAATGAAAATATTTAATTGAACAACTATCTTGAAATTTATTTATCAATGGCAACGCGCCAACAAATAGAAAGCACAAAGTTAAAAGAAAGGGATCTTCCCCCGCGCTTCTTGTAAATTGTCTAATTTATTAGAAGTCTAATCGCACTAAAACACCTCCGTCGGGTATTTTTTGTGCTTTTGAAAAGCTAAGAAAAAAGGGGAGACGCAATGGGAGGGATGACTTTCTAGTCTATTATTTAATTTTCAGAATTTGAATTTCTTCATTGAACAGATGCTGGGAAGAAAGTTTTTTTTTTTACATTTTAATTGATTATCTAACTTTTGGAATGCAGATATAATTTTGTCGACGTTAATATGCTATTTAGTACCTCTTTTTTTATTTTATTTGGTAGCTCCGACATTTCTTTTTCATGCAGTACAGCGGTAGAACTTCATTAAAAAAAATGAGAAGCTACCGCTATACTGCCCGAAATAGAAATGTCGAAGATACCAAATCCAAATAGCGTATTCATGGCCCTTTAATTCAAATTTCAAAGTATATAAATATAAATTATACAGAGATCTCTCGTAGGAATTGTTTTGAGTTTTAACTATTGATTGGCACGGACCCCAAGACTCCAAAAGTTGTGTTCGAATCAAGTGCGCAAGGATTTTTGGATTTGGAATCTAAAAATCTGTTAGAATATATGGCTCATTAAAAAAAAAAAAAATATTGAAATCTGTTAGAATAAATGGCTCATTTAAAAGAAACATTGAAATCTGTTAGAATATATGGCTCATTAAAAAAACAAACAAAAAAACATTAAAATCTGTTAGAATATATGGCTCATTAAAAAACAAAAACAAAAAAAAACATTGAAATCTGTTAGAATATATGGCTCATTAAAAAAAACAAAAAAACATTGAAATCCCCAATATACATAGCAAGAAATAGTCTACCCTGTATTAGAGGCACCTACTCTACTTCTAGGTATTGCCAACTGAAAGAGATGAAAAGAGATTGCCTCTTCAACTGAATCAATATAAACACCTCTAATGTGGTTGAATTTATAGATATACTCCTAAGAAAATTATCAGTGGCAGTTAGGATGAATATGATGCGGGGGGAATATTGTCCTGAAATTCTGTGAATCTCTAATAATAACGCCCAATGTAATCCTAGATGTGTGTATGTAAATGTATATTTCGTTGTGTTATCATGTCACAATTTGTGTGGACATCATATCATTCCAAAAGGTATTTCTAACAATTACGGCCATATTACCAAGCTATATACTTGAAAATTACTGGATGTGTATTTGTGTATCAGTAATTATTAATTGTTTATCCAAAACTGTAAGAGATTTCTAAAAAAATATAAAAATTGAACCCCTCTCATAGGACTTAAGGAATATTATGAGATTTCAAAAATGTCAAGTGTAACAGGATGGGGTTAACTTTTAGAAAATAAGAGCCATAGCAGAATCAGGTCCACGCTGAAAATTCCTCATCCCTAGGTTCATAAGTGAAAAACAGTGACATGATTGAAAATACGTACAGCGAAAATAGTTTCACATTATCCACTTGTGTGAAGCATGTTAGCGCATCGCTTCTGATATAAGACGTCAGATTGGTATGGGGAAATGTTTCAAAATGACACCTGCATACGTTACATTCAAGTAAAGATTTAATAATGAACAGAATGGAATTTTAATTAGGAGGAATGAGCAATGTGTAAATATTTGAAATAAACAGCAGAATATGTTAAGCGAAACCCCGCATAGTGAAGCGCATGAAATTCTTCATCAAGCTTGTAGATATAGAGATTGTCTTGTTCACTTCGCACAGACATGACATTAAATATGTCACTACCATACCTCAAAATTTGTCAGACATCTCCTACCAAAAATCAAACTTATTTCCATATAAGTTGATTAAAATTGGGATACTGTGTCAAGCAAAATCATAATGAAGGTTAAAAATTACTATATCTTTACTTGACTAAATAATATTAAAGATGTTATTTAGAACTAACTAGTTTCGTCCTCATCTGAGGATATCGTCAAAGGTAGTGTCAGAGAATCTTAATCTATAAATCAGAAATTTGTGTGTACCTATGTATCTACGAGTACCTATGTATGTTACAATACTACAGCCCAAATTGTAGCAGATAGCAGAAAAAATATGGGAATGGACCCCCTCCCCCCCCAAAATCATGATCTACCACCCCAGGAAAACTATCTGAACTAATATGTCAAGCCGTTTTCGAGTTACGGCCAAATTTATAATTTATACACCAAAATCGGACAGTCACGGTCTGATATCTTAAAATTTGTCGCGACAACATATCAACTCAAAGCGAGAAAGTTTTAGGTGGCCCATTAGTCCTCATTTTAGGACATTTTCTGCAAAGGTATAGGTATGGGCAGCCATTCCACAATTACGAGTTCGAAACTGGGAACGGATAAAATAAAATTTAGAAAATATTAAAAAGTCAAAATAGTCGTGCCCCTAAGACACCTGGCGAAACGTTTAATTATTGTTTTTTAAAGGTTGCAATATACAGGGTGAACACAAACCAATTGCCCCCCCCTCAAATTCCATTGTCCTTGAAAAACAAAGATAGCAATATAAGAAACGTAGCGAAGCACGGGCGAAACAGCTAGTACCATATAAAATAAAATTAATTCTCTGACACTAGCTCCGACTATGTTCTCAGGAGAGGACAAAACTAGTTAGCTCTAAATAACATCTTTAATATTTTTTAGACAGGCGAGATATAGGAATTTTTAACCTTTTTAGATTTTCACATATCTCTCTCTTCAACTTCTTATCTGTTCCTATATGGTGGAAGAGACCATATACTATATGGTCTCTTCCACATACCAATCTGTTTCTATATTGTATCTTCAACTTCTAATGTTATTCTAGACGGGGTTTTTACTCTCCATTCAATGGGTTAGCCTGCAGATTTTGAGCTTCACGAGTGCGCTCACCCATCTTGTCATCCACCAAGTAAAAATCTCGTTGAACTTTGCTTAAATTCAGTGATCTTACGGGAACTGGAGTATTAAACGTGACATAGGCACCGTCTGTTTTAATTTTTACTAGTAGATTTGTGATCTGTAACCTTCATTTAGGGCCCAAAAAAATACCAAGTCTTATGAATAGCGGGCAGGTAGCTTGAGATTTATCGTAGTATGTGCAGACATACAGACGTGAAATTAAAAAAAAAACTTACATGAACATAAATATTTTACCCACAAAAATGTTCTTTTTGGAGAGTTCATCTTGTCCGGCGAGTGCGAAGTGTGACAAGATTTACCATAGAAGTAATGGTTAGTGATACTTGAAGAGCAGCAGAAAAATAAACAATTTCAAGGATTTGTACTTGTAGAATGTTCTAACCATTTCTAGATTCATGTTAAAAAATGGTGAAAATAAGTTTAGATTACCGAACACGTTTTGAGGGCCCTTCGATGTAACTGTGATGGTATGCATCCAGGTCGTCCCGGTGCGGAGAACCGGCCTTTGTGGTTGATGCAAGAGTAAAATTATAACAAAGGCAACGCTCATTGGGGGTCGGGGCGGAGCTCTGCCATTTTTTTTTTTTTTTTTNTTTTTTTTTTTTTTTTTTTTTTTTTTTTTTTTTTTTTTTATCGGTAGAAGCAAATATTGAAAAAGACGTTTTCGAATAAATTTACAAAACTCCATCTTTTATTAAAAAAAAAAACTAATGCTTTTCAGCCCCAGCTGTTAGAAGCATTTTTTTCTGTGAAACTCATCTGTAATATAGTTTACATTAGTGTTACTCCTTTACATTAACACTCTTGCAATATTTCGAATGAATATTCTCATCTTTAATTTTGTTCTGTTAGAACTCTATTTTGTATCTGATACATAAAACTAGAAAGTTCACTCATTTCATTCGTCGCGTCGGACGCTTCCAATTACGAACACTAACAGTTATTTTACCGGTGAGGAAAATGTCTCATTTCAAAAATAATTCTTGTGCCAATCGTTTTATTTGCCAACGATTATATTACGTTGAATGCACCAGTTCCTGTCAGATCACTGAAGTTAAGCAACGTCGGGCGTGGTCAGTACTGGGATGGGTGACTGTTTGGGAACACCACGTATCGTTGCCTCATTTTTTCGGTCCAACCCAGGCTAGGTGAGGTCAATGTGGGTAGCTGGTTTGCAAGTTTCCAGCGAATGGAGGGTAAAACCCCCGTCTTGAATGACCGATAGATATTAAAGAGACGTTAAGCCAAATTAAAAAAAAAAAAAATTGCGAACACTAAAAGTTAATTTTCTGCGTGAGGAAATTGTCTCATTTCAAAAATAATTCTTGTGCCAATCTCAAATCAGATGAGTTTTATTTCAAACTGGCAAGATCGCTTGTTGCCTTAGTGGCGTGGCTGTTGCTGATAGTATTCTATCATTTTATTTTTCGAAAATAGAAAACGGTTAAAACTAGAAATTTGCTCGACATTTTTTTTTAGGGGGGGAGGGATTCTCATATTTCGAAATCACTTTATCCAATGGAACTTAAATCACTGTAATTAATGGCTGGTCATAATTTCGCAAACATGTGCTAAATTAAGGACCAAAGGGCCATATAAAACGTTTACACTTTGATTTTTTATTTGGGCCCCCCGCCCCGTAGGAACACACAAATATCTTATTTATATATTTAGATGCAAATGTAATATAGCCAAATCATATCTGTTATTATGTCACAATTTTGAATTTTCAAGTACCTATATTTAATGTATCCATGCGCGGATATAGAACTTTTGTTTTTTTTTGGGGGGGGGCACAATCGTCAATATACCTAATAGAAAATGTGGGGGGGGGGGACTCGTAACCTAGAGTCCCGGGGTTCGAGTCCTGGGCAGTACTTTTTAATGCAATGTTTATCGAGGTACGATACTTAATTTGTTAAAAGCTGTAGAGCTTACCACAAATACCTTTCATAAG
>CM022877.1:31388281-31432291 GCA_012654025.1 Pachypsylla venusta
TATTATGTCACAATTTTGAATTTTCAAGTACCTATATTTAATGTATCACATGTTTGAACTATTTTAACAAAACACCAAACTTTTGTATAAACCAGTACCTATTTGTGTATTATGTCACAATTTTGAATTTACAAGTACCTATATTTAATGTATCACATGTTTAAACTATTTTAACAAAACACCAAACTTTTGTATAAACTAGTACCTATTTGTGTATTATGTCACAATTTGCGTTTGAATGACTATTCATATTATCTCATAATGATACCTCCCCTCATTATTATTATTATAGCTTCTAAATTCTCCTTAGAATGCAAACCAGACCAAGTAGACAATTCGAAAAAAAGAAAAATCAGGTTTTGATTGGGTACCCACCACGGCCCTGGTGAAATCCCAGTGTAATCCGCAATTTGCCACTGAGATGTCATTTTGTGTTATATTTAAAAATTTCAATTTTTTGATTTCAGGTTTTTTGAAAACACAAACAAATCATGCTCAAAATGGGAACTGGGCTATTACAGATATAATATCAGCATTGCAGTGGATCAAAACAAATATTGCTTCATTTGGAGGTGACCCAACTCGGGTTACCTTATTGGGTCATGACACCGGGGCTGCCTTAGTCAATATAGTATTACTCACATCTTCTCTCAAAGGTAAGTAGCGTACAAAACAACGTGATTTGATTTAAAGCAGCTTTGGGAAATATCCTAAATTTTCCACTAGGCTATCCTTCCATTTTCCACTCACATTGATACATTGATATAACTATACAATGTCCTAGTAACCAATAATACGTTGACAGCACCACTTTTTCTCTCAAGAACTACCCGACAAAACATTATCACGTGACGTAACCTAGTGAAATAACATCTGAGAAATAACGCGCCGACGTCTCTGCACATCAGTTATCTTCAACGTGGTAAAGTCAACGTGGTAAAGTTCTGTAAAAAGAATAGATATCACTAATCACTTTACCTCGATTATATAGTGGCTCTTTCTAAATGAACTTTATGTCGGACCTTATACAGGGCCGGATTAACAATAGTAGCACTTGTAGCACGTGCTACGGGTCCCGCGGGCTTGACAACTTACATTTTGATATTTTGACATTTCTGGGTTTAGGAAAGTACTGCAAGTATTGCAACATAAGTGAATTGTTTTTGTTTTTTTACATGAGCGGTAACTATGTTTTATCAATGTTGGTATACTCAAAATTTAATTTCACTTTTCTCTACCAGCTATATAGGTATTAGATAAGTAATCAATTTTTGTACTGGCTCCAAAAAGCAGACTATTTAGACGGCGCCAGCGGGGGGGGGGGGCAAAANTATTTTATATATTTATTTTTTTACAGGTCTCTTCCATCGAGTAACACTATTAAGTGGTTCCATACTCTCTCCGTGGAGTTTCGTCCATGATCCCAATTCAATACGAACCAATGTAGCTGATCAACTTGGGTGTACCCTGAGTGATAATTTAGCACCTTGTTTACGAACACATACTCTAGCTTCACTATTACAGGTCAAATTGGTTCCACCAAGATTTTTATCAAGTTTTGGACCACATCTTTCTACGGATCCCAATATTAAATTAGAAAGAGCAGCTGGTGATAACTTTGTTACGACGCCTTTAATGGCAGGAATTGTTACAACGGAGAGTTACTTGAATTTCAATGCAAATGATATCCAGTATGGTTTTGAGGAGGATCAACGGAACAGAGTTCTCAGGTAGGTGTTCAATAATAATAGGTAATATATTTATTTACGGGACTAGCCCTTGGATAATAGGTATAAAACATAGAATAAAATGTAAGTAGGTAAAAGAGGTATGCAATACTCGTATAAGTATAATCAGAATATATATATAGGTATATAAAATAATAAAATAAAAGGACATGTGTACGAAACCTAAATAACACGAAAAAAAAAAAAAAATAGATAAAATAATAATAGAAATAAATTTATAAAGACGTTAAATATGCGTACGAAACATATAAGGCGGAAAATAAGAAGTAATGGATAAAATAATAATAAAATAACTTAAAAAAGTTTATAAATATGTTCACGAAACATATAAGGCACATAATACGAAAAATAGAAAAATCCAATAATTTACTATGATAAATAATTAAACCAAAATACAAAAAGAAGAGTATGTTAAATGTGGATGCAGCACCATAGATTACGAAGCAGTATCCGTGATTCAATAAATCAATGATGTGTAGATAAAGCTCGCAAAAGTTTACTTAATAATACAGTTCGGGCCAGTACGAACGCTAGGTGTTAAAAATACCTACCGATAGAATAAAGCATCACAGATGTCTTTATTTCAGTTACAGCTAATGCTTTTTCACAGTCTATTGCCCACCATTAGTACCTCTTATCACCGTCGTTTCGACACTGAACTGGGGCTCTAATGTAAACAAAACATTGATACAAGAAAATGACTGACATTCACAATAGTAATGCTTTAGTTACATCAGTAAACATAAACACAATAGTAATGCTCTACTCTTTTATTTCGTTGGTTCCTGCCTTGAATTGAAAAGCTAAAGCGGCAACATTGCTCCTCTTCCTGTCCGTGTGCGTAAACATAGCTTTTATCTCTTTGGTCTCAATTCCGAGGTAAATAAAAAAAATCAGTTTAGTTTTATTGTGAATGCATTAATTCTGAACAGTTCGCTCTAGAACACCTGCCCACTTTGGTTCCTGCTATCTTTCCTTACCATCGCCTACCAATTAATTCAACTTCGACAAAGCCATCTTTTTCTAAAAAAAAAGAACTTTTAAATAACTCCTTTTTTAAAAAAAATATTTACAAAAAAAAATTCTAAAGTTTGTTTTAAAGTTTTTTTTTGTTTTTGCAAGACCAGCCTCACCTGAATTAAGAGGAAATTAAATGCGATGGGATTTATTCCGTTTTTTGAAAAGTGAATTAAAATTAGTTAAAGCTGGAAGAGGTAAAGAGATATCCTCGGAATGAACTTTCTTTTAAAAATAAAATAAAGTTCTTTTTTTGTTTTTATTTTACAAAAAGCCAAGTATTTTACGTTTTATTATTTTTCTCCTTGATGGAGATAAGTGATTTATATTGTAGCTGAGACGTTTGAAATTGACCTCCCTCATAATAAAAAATAATAATTAAAAGAGATTTAAAATTAATTTCGATTAATGGAAGAACTGCTATTCGCGACGCGAGATTATAAACGTATCTTTTATATTTTTTTTCAATTGGAAAATCGTTTTTAAGAATCAGGCGCGGATACTGAATTTTTTTCTTCTGGGGGGTGTTATATTAATCCTTTAATATTTGTGTTAAACTATTGCATTGTCACAACCTAGATTTGTGGGTTTCACAGCATGAAAAGGGCCACTACACTAAAGTGTCACTGCACTTCATATTTCGTTGCTCTTGTAATGCCGCCTCTGGTCACTACTCATATTAAAATGGTTACTCTATTGTCTTTACGAGGTTGTATCACAAGCACAGTTCCGAAAAAAAATCCGATTCCACCAGGATTCGATTCTATCTATACCTGTCACCGAGGCATGACCTGTGTCGTATTGTTGAATGTGTTGAGTAGAGTTTAGGCAGTGTTCCAAATGTTCCTACCCAACAAACTTGGTATGATTATACCCCAAGTAGAGATTATGATACCGAACTTTCTTGGCAATCCCGAAGTTTCGAGACTGGAACGATCACAATCCCGGAATCCCGGGACTGGTCCCGGGATTAGAAATAAAATTGGGAACCATCCAAAAATCAAATACAAGTAGGTAGTTACTATAATAAAATAAAAATAAAAAATCAAGTTTTTAATTTGAGAGATGTCGGTGGAGTCCTTTTGTGGAACCACCAAGAATTTTCAAAATAGCATGACATTTTTTACACATTGCATTTTTACCGTCTTTAGACACTAAAAAATAACTCCAAACGCATGAAGGATCTAATTTTTTTTGTGTGCGATATAAAACCGTCCATTTTAAAGTCAAACCAAACACAAGTTGTTACGTTCAAAAAAGATGTTAGAATATATTAGAACATTAAAAATTAAGCCTCTGCACACTTTTACAAGTCAGAAGATAAAAAGAAACTGAAACAAGTGAAATATTTTTTTTGGATAATTCGCATGAGTCATACAAAAAACACATCGGTTCATTCGGTCTACACGAAGAAGAAAAGGATTTAAAAAGGACTTTCATGTAACGTTCAAGGTTGATATATTGGGGCTTTTTCAAATTCAATAAAAAAATATGTTTTTGTTTATTTTTATTACATCCCTGTCAATCCCGAAAATCCCAGGATTGGATGGCGAATCCCGGGAACCCGGGATCAAAATTTCAGCCATTTTCGGGCGGGATCCCGGGATCCCACGATCGTAATCTCTAACCCAAGTCACTTGAAATGCGATATTTTCCTTCCTTTTATTTGTCTAAAATCTAAAACAACATTTTTTCAAACTCCTTTTATATTACCTGGCAACTTCATCTTCAGAACATAATTTCAGGATTAAATGACGTCACTGACTCACAGCAGAAGAAAGAAACTTTTCTAAGTTTAGATTTTATCAAGGGAAAAATTAATTAAAAATTTTAAATGCCAGAAATAAGCTTTTGTTTTTATTTTCCTATTTAGTTATTTTTCTTCGAAAAGAAGACAGAATATTTGGACATACTATCTATCAGAGCAACTGTGTTAGCAGTGATTTTAAAATTACTGTTATCAGTTTTTCTTTGATTTTTGAATCTCTTGTCTGTGTTTCAGACCACACGGCCACTATTTTTTCCTATTGATTTGATTTTATAGTTGACTAACAGGCCGCGTACACTTTACATGGCGCCTCAGAGTCATGGCTGTTCACGTGCTGCTGTCATGCCGACATTCATTTGAAATAGTTTGTTACCGATAGTAAAATGGGAATTTCTTGAAAAATGATAAATAATAAATGAATCGACATAAAAATTGTACTATGTCCTTCTCCTTTATGTCCACAAAGGTTTGGCACCGCTTGATATTGTAGTTTTTTGAGTTAGCGTAAACAAGAATAATACGCTTTGTTCTTATTAAGGAGCGCGGTAGCGCTCCGCCCCGCCAAGTCAAAAAAATGCGGTAGCTACCAAGAGTATATTATACGCCACAGCTTACATTGCCGATTTTAGCTACCTCCAGAGGAAAAACTACACACCTCAGGATAAAAATGATTATTTCCTACGTATNGGAAGAGCGGATAGCGGGGCCCAAAATAGATTTCATGTCTTTTTTGGGGTGATGACTTGGCGGGGAATTTTTATAGCACGCAGTGGTATTTTTGGGGGTATAATTTTAAGACAAGTTTTGGAAGCATCCTATTTTTACAAATGAAGGTTAACTGAGGTAAAGCTTGCTCCAATGAGGCTGAGTGTACCACAGAACAGCACCAACACATGGTGTCCCTCAGAGAAATCTTTATATCTCATCCGAACACTCAGCACGTCTGATAAAGGGCTGCAATGATAACACCTTCAGTGGTTGGTTGTATTTTCATTTTATAATCTCTTCATACAAGCCTCGAGCCGTTTCTCAAAAATGGCTTCAAATACTGGTATTCAAAAGATCTTTCTTTTGGTAATTATGTCAAATACCTCACGCAGTCTTATATTTCTTAGGAAATGTTTGAAGGACATAGACATCACGAGATCGGTGAGTGCTATTCTGCTATTTAAGAATTAAAAAAAAAAAAAAAATACGAGTAAAGAACATCATTGATGAATAACTTGTGAAATATTATAAAAAAAATGATTATTATGTCTTGTGGGAAACCTAAAATTTACAAATTATTGTCACGGAAAACAAACTTTTTGATGAAAAAAATATTAAATGAAGTAGCAACCCTGTGAGTTTGCCATGGAGGAGGAGAGACGTTTCGGAAATGGAAAATGAATGAAGGAAATGCGGTGAAATCCCACAGCAAAAAAATAAAATGAGAAGAAAGAAATCAGTGCTTGTTTGTTTTCTTCAAAGCAGACCTCTATTTCCGTGTTGGAAATACCAACAATAACCTCTTAAAAACATCACTTCTGGGTTTCTTGTTTCATTAGACATTTTCTACGAGATACAATAAGCATTAATAAAGCATAGATTTCTTCGGTTTAAATGATAAAGGAGGTGTAAGTACAATGTACATTTTTGATATTGCTCGTGACTTTGATACTTCCTATTAAAATTAAAATATAAGAAACACACGTCCTATTAAAATTAAAATATAAGAAACACCGAATGCGAGATTTACAAAGAATAAAATATGGACAGATTACCACTAGAGATTATGATCCCGAACCTTCCTGACAATCCCGAAATTTCGGGATTGAAACGATCACAATACCGGGATTCCAGGACTGGTCCCAGGATTAGAAAAAAAAATTGAGAACCTTGCAAAAAAAGAAGAAGAAAAGGATTTAAACAGCTCTTGCATTTGTTTATTGCATGACAGATGGCAGCACATCGACTTTCATATAACGTTCAAGGTTGATGTATTGGGAGTATTGGGGCCTCATTTTCAAATTCAATCAAAAAGTAGGTTTTTTGTTTGTTTTTATTATATCACGGTCAATCCCGAAAATCCCGGGATCAAAATTTCAGCCATTTTCGGGCGGGATTCCGGGATCGTAATCTCTAATTACAACAAAAGCACTCAATTAGAGAAGAACACCTTGGCAACGAACCTAGATTGATTTTGGAGCAGCCTTCTAAGCATTATTTCTAAAACCATGTTAACCAATAAATAGGCGCTCTCGGCATCAAAGACAAGTACTCTGTGTCTTCATGAGATGAGTACACCCGAAAATAGCCTACAAGAAGACTCAACATTGAATTCAAATCTCTCTCGACGTTGCATTGCTTAGGTTCAGTATTCAACATGGTATTATCCTCGAGAAGGAGGAGGCGTAGAGCGAAGTTAATATTGAAGATGAGGAGACAGAAAGGATGGAATCCCAAACTTTTTGGTACCGCGCCCCCGTTTCTTTAAATGAAAGCCTCCCACGTCCCCTCCCGTTTAAATTATGTATGGGTATGGGTGATGTTGAATGCTATCTCATTCAAAACACTAATGTGTTGCTCAATGCTATCTCAATCAAAACGCTAATGTGTTGCTGTATGCTATCTCAATCAAAATGCTAATGTGTTGCTGAATGCTATCTCATTCAAAACGCTAATGCGTTGCTGAATGCTATCTCAATCAAATTTTCTAAACATCATGTTCAATAAAATTACCTTTGTAAAAAATTTGTGCACATAAATTTTAACTAAATGATAGTAATTCAGCTGTTGTCGCGCCCCCTTTGGCTTGCGTTTACACCCCCCAGTTTGGGAACCTCTGCACTGAACAGAAGTTGGTGGTCTAGTAGAATGGACATTATGGAAAATTCAGGAACGTCCTAGGATGTTGCACTAAGCAAGCTTATCACATTCACTATTTTTCTGTTTCAGAACCTATGTACGAAATTCCTACATTTATCATCTTAACGAAATATTTTCAACCATAAGAAATGAGTACACAGACTGGGACAAGCCAATACTTCATCCAATCAACATTCGGGATTCCATCATGGAAGCATTGAGTGATGGACATACTGTAGCTCCAGTTATTCGAGTTGTATACTTGCACTCGAGACGAGGAGCCAAATCGTTTCTGTTTCATTTTGCTTATCAGTCCAAAGACAGTGAATACCCACAAGTAAGTACTGGATTCTAGTATTAACAGACAGAGGTCAATCAGGGGCCCCGCCTGTGCTTCTGTGGAATCTTAATGTTATTCACATGGCAAAAAGGTCCCAAAAAGAATTCTGAGAAATTTTCTGATAAATCGTGCCATACATGGCCTAAAGACAGTCAAGGGCCCCATTTTTTTTTTTTTTCAACGAAGGCACTTTGGAAAAAATCATTTACTCTCATCGTTTTACGAGACCCGTTCAATGCCATTCCATTTTTTGCAACTGCGGGGTGCCTTCGCCGCCCTGCGCTTACAATGCTTGGTTCAGGGCCGGTAGAAAAATAATTATCACATTTTAAGGAAGCGAGTTTTTATTAAACTTCAAGGCAATAGTGAATGTTAGTTGCTACCAATTGTTGCCCCATTTGAACACTACGTGTGGGTGTACCCAGCCTTACTGTCCCCGACTCAGATCGATTATTCTATTTGAGAGAAAAGATACTCTTTTTTTTGTTTTGAAAATATATATTTTAGAAAGTCAAACATTCTCTTTTTCAGCTTCAGTTTGAAATATTTTCTCTCTTTGATCAAAATGCTCATTTTTAAAGGCTATTCTGTAATTTAAAATTTTCAATTTTCTACTGACTGACAAACAAAAGAAGAAATTTGGGGTACGGAGGGAATTTTATAGAGGGTGATATGAAAGATTAAGTATAAATCCTTGATAGAAACATTTTATTATAGTAGTTAGGTGAACTGTTGACCATACTCAAATGATGGGTCTCCAATGGGAACCGGGTGGCCCAATGTGGTCTTCAGACTAATCAGCCGATTTCATGAAGATATAAAGAATGTTTATTTGCCCATACAAGTTTCCTAAAAATAGGAAAAGGCGTTCGAGAGTGAAAAAGAACGGACACATAAACAGACGTTGAAGAAAAATTATCGAGTCAATGCCAGACTACTTATTGATCTCACTACATTCGGTAAACAAAAAGTACTACCAGGGAGAAGATTTTTCGTCGACGGTAACCTTTACTTTCAGCCTTTGTCGCATTAACATTGCAAGATAAAAACATCCTAAAAAACTTGATAAACCTTTACATTTTTCAATATCTAATGAGGCATTTTTTTGTAATAGGCCTGATTTTCG
The DNA here is from genome assembly GCA_012654025.1 of Pachypsylla venusta. NCBI lineage: Eukaryota > Metazoa > Arthropoda > Insecta > Hemiptera > Aphalaridae > Pachypsylla > Pachypsylla venusta. The sequence goes on from CM022877.1 coordinate 31,397,128, forward strand.
TAAACATATATCTACCTACTTATTTTTTTGTATACCTTGTCCCTTTTTCTGGTTGATTTATTTTCAATACCTCATGAACCTTTGGAAACAAACATGAATTTTTTCTGTTATAACAAAATGTTTGTAAAATTTTAGGTTTCAAGGTACATATTACTTAGAATTCTAGAATTCCATTAAGAAATTATTATTTACCCGATATTTTTAAATCATTTATGATGCACTAGATGTTTCGCCCGTGCTTCGCTGCGCTTCTTATATTGCTATTTTTTGTTTTTCAATTTCAAGGACAATGGAAAATGTGGGAGGGGGAGAGTATGGTTTTGCGTCCACCCTGTACATTGCAACCTTTAAAAAACAAGATTTAAACGCTTCGTCAGGGGCCTTAGAGGCACAGCCATTCTGAATCTTTAGTATTTTCTAAATTTTATTTTACCCGCTCCCGGTTTAGAACTAGTTACCTACTCTGGAATGTCATACCTTTGCAGAAAATGTCCTAAAATAAGGACTAAACAGCCACCTAAAATTTTCTCGCTTTGAGTTGATATGTTGTCGTGACAAAATTTAAGATATCGGACCGTGACAGTCCGATTATGGAGAATAAATTAGAAATTTGGCCGTATAATTTTCCTGGGCTCGTTGACCATGATTTTGGGGGGGGGGCATTCCCATCAGCTTTTCGTTATCTGCTACCCTTTGGGCTATGGTATTGTAATATACAGCTCCTACCACATAGGTACACACAAATTTCTGATTTATATTTTAATATTTTGGGACCGAAAAAAATTACCCAGATCAGAATTTTTTATACTTATATAATACTCTTTTTTTTTAATTTGGCTCTCTTTAAAATTTATATTGGTCATTCAAGATGGGAGTTTCATCCTCCATTCGCTGAAAACTTGCAAACCAGCTAAAGACGCTCGCTAATATAATACTTATATTATATTAAATATGTGTATATGTATTGAGTTATTGTTTTCGCTTGACAAACCTATTTTCTTTTCCAATTTCATAGTTTGACAATATTGACATAAGTCTCTCATTGTGAGATGATAGAGAAAATGAATGTTTTTTTTTTTTTTGTTTTTTTTTGGAAATTAAAGGATGTCGCACTTTCTTATCGTTCCCATTGACTTCAGTAACACCCTGTATAAGTTTGTTTACATTTTCTATCTCCACTTTTTGCTGAATTTATCAAAGAAAAATTTCAGTCAATTTATGGTTTTAATTTGACTTTAATTTTTGAAGTGCCTTTTAAACTTGGGGTCTTACTGAAAGTGTCTCTTAATTAAAAAAAAAAAACTGTGTTATTTTTGAAAATGCTAATTTGAAAGAGCTATTTTCTTTGACCTTTTTTTAAAAAAAAAAAATTCAGCTAATTTTGTAATTGCTATATTTTTTTGTTTGCCAAAAACTTGCTCAATTTATTATTCCTTTAAATTGAAAGAGAGTTTGGGTTTTACTTGAGCAGGAAAGATTTATAGTGATATAGTGAGTAGCTCGTCTATTATTCAGTTCTTGATCACTCCTGTTTAAAAAGTTGATTCAAAATTAGACACAAGCATAAAATAATTTGAGGTGAATGGGGTATTTCTGCGCCATGTCTAGGATACTATGCAAAGATTTTGTATTTCTATAACAACACAGATGTTATCTCTATAACTAGACAGATGTTGCCTCTATAAATAGATGGATGTTATCTCTATAACACACAGATGTTATCTCTATAACAACACATATGTTATCTCTATAACTAGACAGATGTTGCCTCTATAAAGAGATAGATGTTATTTCTATAACAAACAGATGTTATCTCTATAGCAACTCAGATGTTATCTCTATAATAACACATTTGTTATCTCTAAAACTAGACAGATTTTGCCTCTATAAAGAGTTAGATGTTATCTCTATAACTGCACAGATGTTGCCTCTATAAAGAGATAGATGTTAAACAATGAATATATATTTTTTTAACATTTACCTCAATTTATCAACGCAGATAGAACAATGTATAAATACCTATCCACAAAGCAGCCTAAGGCACGTGTTTCGTTCTTGTTAGAACTCTTCAGTTAGGCATAGCTAGGACTTGAACCCGGGACCCTTGGATTTGAGAGGCAGACAGATGTTATCTCTATAACTAGACAGATGTTGCTTCTATAAAGAGATAGATGTTATTTCTATAGAAACACAGATGTTATCTCTATAACTAGACAGATGTTGCCTCTAATGCGAGATAAATGTTATCTCTATAACAACACAGATGTTATCTCTTTAACTACACAGATGTTATCCATATAAGGTTTCTATGAAAAGGCAGAGAAGGATAAGAAAATTTTATTTTCAAAAATTCATCGAGCTGTAAAAGCTACACTCGAAAGTTTCTATTTTCCTAGTTTTCTGTACTAATCCCTTGGAGATTTCACTAGCATTTTGTTCGCTCCATAGTTCTTCTCAGATGCCTTGAGGAATTTGAGACAGTTTTCTTTGTTCGAAGAATGGAAACATACGGAGATACTGAACGTAGAATTATATGGGCTTACCAGTACTAGTAAACATAATAGTAATCTTTATGTATGTAGGTAAGCGTGTATGATAGGAAAATGTGGACTTTGTGTGTCTATGAATTTATCACTCGAATTAGGTGGGGGGGGGGAGTGTAGAATATCAAAATGAGGGAATAAGATCCTTTGTAGATTTGTCATGTTTATGTACCTATACCTGATCTTCAGGAAAACTTTCATAAGTTTTAAGTCGATCCTGAAATAATATAATGACAAAACGTAATATACAAATTTTTGAGGGGGATACACAAACAATCATGACAAACATACACTACACACACATCATTTACGTTAGTTAAAATAAAAACTAGGTACATGCTGATTACATCAATTGATCAGTTTGTAATACTTCAGATTTTTTTTTTTAATACTCATTGAATTAACTTCAGACAAGACATAGAAAGAAGAGGATAGAAAGATTGAAAGAAAAAAAAGGGCCCCTGGATAGAACATTGTTTGGAATGTCGTCAGTCGTGTAATCAGAGGGGTACCCCAGGGCCCCTGGATAGAACATTGTTTGGAATGTTGTCAGTCGTTCAGCATAATTCGCTTCTGGCAGCACCGCTTTCATAAAGTATGGAGTTCTAATAACGTTATGGTGATCCGATTATTGTAAAGTTTTTAAGCTTTTGCTAGTAGGTATTATAAATGTTTAAATTTGTAAGGGATTACCATTTCAGCTTTTGTGTGTGTTCCATTGTATTCTCAATGTGGTTACAATACGATAGGTACCGGGTGTCCCCAAATATTATGAACATTGTGTGTTCATGTAGTGTACGCCTTTCTATTTTTGAATATTTCCAATTTTTGGTATGAAGTTTTTTTGTAAATAACTTTTCTTCTAAACCTAGTTATTTTCCATATTATTGTTTTGAAATTTTCTCATTTCTCTGGCATTACTGTGAAAAAAAATGAGATGTTTAATATCATTTTCTTTTTACTAAAATGTTTAATTATTTAGATTCCTTTTCACTATATTTCTTGAATTACCACCTTGCTTTAGGTTTTAGACCTTTTACCTGTAAATTTTGTTTTTGGTTCAATTATAACCAGAAAAAAATGAAATTTGACTTTGTCTGCCTACGGAACTGATTAGAATGAAAATGTGGACTTTTGATGATTTGAGTAGATATGGGGCCTATTTTAAAACACAATAAGTTAACTTTTATATCTAAAAACGGGGACCGTTATACAGGGTGTAACAATCATAAAATTTAAACCCCTCTGGCATTGTACCTTATTATTATTATTATTTTTTTTTTAATGAAAATAAATTCATTCTGTATTATATTTTAATAAAAAAAATATTTGTACTATGTCATTTGAATTTATCGAGAAATCCATACTTTTAATCGAAAAATGTCACTTTGGGCGGCTTGAACCTGGATCATCGCCATAAATATTCGATTGGCCACGGTCCTCCTTATATACCTAGGGCTTCATAGAAGTCGAAAATTATAAGCCGTATAAAGTTTATCATTCTGGGACGCACTGTATAATATTCTGTTCTGTAAGATATAAACTGAAAATTCCTGAAAGCCATGAACTTAATGAAAAATTTGCATCTTTCAATAAAAGATGCAAATAGATAGTTCTTTATAGAAGGAGAGGAGAGAAACTTTTTTTTTTTTTTTTGGCTCGTTAACATCTATTGGTCATTCGAGACGGGGGTTTTACCCTCCATTCAATGGAAACTTGTAAACCAGCTACCCACATTGACCTCACCCAGCCTGGGTTGGGCCGAAAAAGTAGCCAGCATCACGAGAGCGCGAACCCACGTGGACACCCACATGGCACAACCTCATTGGACATTGCTTAACTTCAGTGATCGACCGGGAACTGGTGTATTCAACGTGCCATAGACCCTGGCAAAGAGGATTTCAAATATATAAAGAAAGTTATTCTTAAATGTAACCCGATGAGTAGCAAAGATCATTTTTGTCTTTACTCAAATCTTTCTAAATGAAAGTATGCCAAATCTGGAAACCACAACCCAACACTGGATTCCGCCATTCCTTGAGTTTCCAGATGGTCTATGACAATCATTGTTACATCGTATCCTTTTTTTTTTGTTACATCCTCTCTTTCTTTTTTATAAGACGTAAACTAAACATATTTCTTTTTAGGTACTTGTATGCGCTAATGCGTACCTATTTTTTTTTCGTCAATTCAGTTTAAAACTCTTCTCCTAACAATATTATTTATAATTTCTTATTTTTTTTTTAAAAAAAAACAGCTATGCCGCGGAATAGCTTTCGCATTACTTCAAGTCACTTCGTTTCACTGTCATGTCATTCCGGAAATGAGACAATTTGATCACACAAATTTCGCTAGATTTCGCTGGGTAGGATTCGAACCTACATAAGTCCGGACTAAGAGACAATAATCTTCATAACTCCGAGATCGGCTAAAAATAACGGCATTGATTCATAATCTACAATGCAGACTGAGTTACACAAACAAAACCAGACCAAACAGAAAATTTGAAAGAAAAAAAACGAATTTACCCGACCATGCAGACCGAGTGTGCTTCACACTCCGCCACGGAGATCATTTATTTTCTTTTGTAATTATTATTGTAAAATTTACTATCTGCAAAATGTCCATATCCCGGGGAATGACCAATCAGAAAGTTATTAGCTACTATTCAACATTTCCTTTGGTTAACAAAGGCCCGGAATTCCAAGGTGCTAAAAAAATTTTTTTAAAGCTTTTACCACCTCGATTACCTAGTCATACAGTGTAAAACTTCATGATTCGTTATATCAATAGAAATAATTTAACATCATTAGTTTATATTATACATCATGGATACTTATATTTAATGTTTAGGTTGTTTGATTTTGAGGATTCATGAATTTTTGTATAGGGGCCCGTAACTTTTCAGTCCCGGGCCCGGATTTTCTCTTGGTCGCCCTTGCCGATATCTATAATGAATAAAGAATAGATAATATGCATGAAGTAAAATAAAATATCACCATTTTGTTCCTCGATAGTTAATTTTTTTATCACCGTTTGTTACAGAGGCTTGGCAGTGTGCGTGGAGAGGATTTGCCCTATTTGTTGGGTCTTCCCCTTGTTCAAGGAGTTCCTTTCTTCCCTCAGAATTATTCCAAACAAGATATAGCTGTATCTGAAACCTTGGTCAATTATTTTACAAATTATGCTAAAACTGGGTGAGTATTTACCAGAACACCGAGCAAGGAGGCAAGGACCAGTCAACCAAATGATGGGAAGGACAATTTTATTATGTGAATAGTGTATCAAGGACCAGTCAACCAAATGATGGGGAGGACAATTTTATTATGAGAATAGTGTATCAAGGACCAGTCAACCAAATGATGGGGAGGACAATTTTATTATGTGAATAGTGTATCAAGGACCAGTCAACCAAATGATGGGAGGACAATATTATTATGTGAATAGTGTATCAAGGACCAGTCAACCAAATGATGGGAGGACATTTTTATTATGTGAATAGTGTATCAAGGACCAGTCAACCAAATGATGGGGAGGACATTTTTATTATGTGAATATTGTATCAAGGACCAGTTAAACAAATGGTGGGGAGGACAATTTTATTATGTGAATAGTGTATCAAGGACCAGTCAACCAAATGATGGGGAGGACAATTTTATTATGTGAATAGTGTATGTACCTATATTTAAACCTGATTTAGGTGTGGGGTGGTACATGGATATAAGACATGAACATTGAGACAAGAAGAACGAAAGAGACTAGAAGCAGCAGAAATGTGGATGTGAAAGAAAATGACAAAGACGAAGTGGGTAGAGAAGAAAAGAAATGGTCAAGTATTAGCACACGTGCAATGAGGGGAAAAGAAATCTGATGAAGAATTATGAAGAAAATCCTCAAATTGATAGGACCAACAATGAGGCCCAGCAACTTCCTGAATCGATGGAAAATCTTGGGGAAATGGGCTAGAGGTTGTTCGTGCAATCACTTTTTAAAGACCTTAGCACAAAGATGAGTGCTAGGCCTATGAACATCTGAATGGAAAGGTAGTCAATAGAGGGATATGGCTAACACAATAAGGCATGGCGGCATGGCCTTTAGAAATTGATGATTGTAGTTCTCTACTCTTGTCAGCATTACTTTTACACATTTATTTTTCTTAGAACGGATGTTCAGAAATAGAATGCGGGAACTATAGGAAAAGGGACTTAATTTAGAACGCAAATAGGAATTACATATCAGATTTCATCAAAGTGATCGGGTGGACAAATGGCCAGCGATTTTTGGATTCTACGTACCTTGAAACCTATCAAATTTTGAAGGTGGTGGTATTTTTTTAGTGACGGTTTCAAAAGTCCATTACTGAAAATAATAAACCAAAATATTATTTTGTAACAAATAAGAGCTTACCAAAGAATGTTTCAGTTTCTCTTCTTAATTAAAAAGTTAGTCTTTTTCAACCTCACGAGGTAAAGTTGTGGAGTCTTTATATGTACCTACCTAAAGGTTCAAGGCAATGTGTTGTGGTTTGCAAAGGGGGGGGGGACTATGTTTTACATCAAAAGAGATGTAATCAAGTCAATTGAAATTGAAGAGGTCAACACATCAGAGCTTTTGATCAGTCAAATGATAAAGCTATCTATTTGATTTCAAAGATAAAATTAAGACAAAGAAGATGCCTACCTCGTAAAATGGGTTGTCCAAATAGTAGAGGGTGCTCGAAAAGTTTGACCAAGTTAAAAAATTGAACGAAAGAAGTGAGTTCTATTATTAGCTCCAAGATTTTACTTTAAAAAAAAATTGGCTTAACGTCTCTTTAACATCTATTGGTTATTCAAGACGGTGGTTTTACCCTCCATTCGCTGGAAGCTTGAAAACTAGCTACCCACGTTGACCTCACCCAGCCCTGGATGGGCCGGAAAAAAAGCCACCATCACGAGGGCGCGAACTAAGGTGGACACCCATATGGTCTCGCTGGACGTTACTCGATTTCAGTGATCTAACGGGAACTGGTGTATTCAACGTGCCATAGACGTTTACTTTAATCATCTGTTTGTATCGCGATAACGCCCGAACGCCTTTTTCGATTTGATTAAAACTTGGTATGGACATTTATTATGTTTGCTGATTAGTGGGTCCTATGAAGCCACAGGGGGCTATTTTTACCGTGTGTGGCCATTTTATACACCGTACTTTTAATTGTAATGCTTGGTATTTTTCAGGGATCCAAATCGGCATGACTATCATGGTGTGGTCAAAGACAGGTCCAAATATTGGGATCCCTATGAGACCGGAACACAGGAATACCTCAGCGTGGGTAAGTACATTGGTTTCACTTTTACAGGCTCACTTTGTAAATGATGTGCATGATATTATAGGATGAAGAAAGGAATTATAAAATACTCCCGCGAGTAAATAGATTTGAAAATCACCCGCTGAATAGAATCAATGACCAAATTAAAATGAATCACTAATATAAGAAACTAGCTGTTTCGCCCGTGCTTCGCTACGGCCTATAGCTTGGCGCCTTGGAGGCATGGCCGTTCTATGTACGTACATGAACTTGCTATCTCTCTCGCTAAAATGTTTTTCTTATGGCGATTGTTTACTTTTCGCGATTTCTACCCCTTAAAATTAAAATTTTGCAAAATCCTTTCTTAGTGCACACTTACATGGTGCAACGAAGGTCCCTGCCAAATTTCAAGTCTGTAACATTAAAGTTTCGGATCTACGTTGCTCAGTCTTTCAGGACATTGTCTTTTATATTATAAAGATAGACGTGATATGTCAAAATGAGTCGTAAATATATTTCAACTAAAAAAATCATAGCCGTTTTTGTGGACTGTGTTGTACCAAAAAAAAATTAATTTACTACTATGATTTTCAGCGTAAAATCGTTCAAGATTTGGATACAAAAAAAAAAGGATAATATGTTTCTATTTTTCCCTTGTAACCGTATTTTACGGTTCACATCGCACAAATTTTTCTCTGAATGTTTCATACAGATATACACCTTTCACTTTTTACTTTCTCTTCCATAGAAGATANCCAGAAAAATAATAAACCCAGGTGTCACATTGGCAGAGTTTTATTTATATAGAAGATATTCGGATACTTTTACATCTTCTCCACTCTTGTTCAACCTGACCCTGGGGAAAGTTTATTTGCAATATGTTACCTCAATTTCTCTTTCGTTCTAATTAAAATTAAGTTCGGACCATTTTCAAAATGTAAAATTTGTGGAACTAGCTAGGTACACAAAAACACATGTTTCCAAATAAGTACAACATTTTTAGAGCTTCATTACTTCTAAAGGAAAGGTCAACAAGGAGGGGTTTAAACATATTTTAATACCCTTTCCCATACTATTGGCTTTTATGTGTTTCTTTTAGAACAGTAATGAAGTCGTGTTATAAAGACATATTAATTTGAAAGTCCACTGTATCATTAAGTCTGATCATTTAACGTAGGTAAATAATGAAAAACACGAAATTTTACGTAAATTTGATGTAAATGGGGTGATCTATACGTAGCAGGGTGGAATAATTATTGACCGGTCGAAGTGAGATCCAGTTTTAACACGGCAATTATCCTTTTTTCTGTTTGTGCCACGATAACTCTCGATACAGAATAACAGATTAGATTTTAAGACCTATTCGGTCAACCGGGGTTACAATCGTTTGCCTAGCCTTTGCAATCACTCTTTTATATAATGCGTAGGTACAAGGATAGTTCAATCAGTGTTTTAGGACAGGTTGAATTTTTTAAAATTAAAACCTTTTGATCTGTAAGCTCTTAAACAACATCACTGAAAGTTTCAAATTTGAGTCGTAATTTAGTTTTATAGTGTTTTATCGGTGTCAGCTTTAGTTTTCCATCACAATTTTTTGTTGTGCTGTGGTGTCTTTCTAATCCACAGTAACACTGATGAACGCTTTATTCGATTTAGATGAAATGGTATACACAATACACATTCATAGAATTAGCTTTTTGGGCCTTCATTGACCGCCCCGAGCCATGTGGTGATCATTTTAAGTGAGCGAGGTATACAGTTTACAGAAGTACTAGTAAATGTGCACGGGGCCACCGAGAGGAGGGGGTGACGGGGGTATTCCCCCCGGGCTTTTGGAGGGGCCCGTATTTTTTTAGTCCTGGGCACGGATTTTCTCTGGGCGGCCCTGAATGTGCAACAGGTGTTTGTGTTATTTTATATTTTGCTATCCTGTGATGTCAATTATTTCAATCCGCCTATTGTGATATGCTTTCTAATTAGAAACCGTATAGTGACCTTTACACAATAGAAACAAAAGATACCTATTAGATATTGAAAACGCTTTCAATTTTCATTTGCATACAAATAGCTCATTTGGGGGGTCCACATTTTAGAGTGGGGACATTATAAATAGGGGAAAGCCGATGAGAAAGGGCAAGCATTAAAATTGTATTTATTAAATACAATTTGTATGTCCGGTACAAGGATTTCTCAGGAAGTTCATAAGAATTCATAACATTTCTCAGGAAGTTCATAACATATTCATGTTCATTACCTCGAACATATTTTTGACCAGGTCGGTCAAAAATATATTTTCGAGTCCCGAAATCAGAGTCCACCAGAGACCATTTCTTAACAGAACGTGCAGCCTAGTTTTAAACACTCTTTGAAGTCATATCTTGGAAATTTCAAATGGCCGCCATTTTGAAACCAAACACGCTAGACATGTAATTTTTTTGCAAAGTACTTCTAATTTTATTGTCTTTCTGAAAATGTATCACAAAATGGGGGTTCGTATTTAAAAAACTGTACACCCTGGGGGCCACTTGGGACCCGCCCCTGAAAAACTGGTCACATTGTGGGGTGGTTTAATTTGGGATATAATACCATGCAAAATTTCAAAACTCCACATAAAGCCGTTCAAAAGATATTCAGGTGGTCTCGTACTTTTGGGACACCCTGTATACATATAAATGATACCATAAAAAATATTGATTGCTAACAGATAGTTCAAACAGGCGCTCAAAGATACGCGAACCTATCCAGTATTGATTTGTTTAATTTCGGTATTACTTCATTTTTACTTTATACTTTTTTTCATTAGTTTTGTGATTGTAAAAGATCTATTATGTTTAACACAAACTCACTCATACCTAAGAGTGAGTTTATAAGTGAGGAGCCATATTTTTTTTCTAAATATTAAAAAATAAAAAATAAATAATACACGAACATATTTGTCAGAGCATATTTTATTTTGGGACGATTTTTTTCGCTCTCTTGAAAAAAATGCATTTTGGCGCTTAGTGCTTTTGGAATTCTGTACATTCAACAGTTCAACACTAAGCCAATGATCGAGGTTGGGAAGCAAGACTTTTTCAAAATATTATTTGTTACCTTTTCCTATGTGTTTTTTTACCACGATAACTCTCGAACTCTTGGTCTGATTCTGATGAAATTTAATTTATTTTTGGCTGATTAGGCCCCTCAAGGACTCATGGTAGTCGTTTTCTCTGATGAGTTCACATTGCAATTGATGAGTTCACATTGCAATAGAACTACAAGTTTATTTTTATTAAGATTTACACAGACTTTTCTTTCAACTTCTCAGAAATGTGTGATGACAAATATCAGGAAGCATTATGCACAAGTCCCCAGGTGATCTGAGGTGACACTGAGAAGTCCGTTATCATATACATCCTGGTGAACTCTCAAAAAGTTCTTGAGAACATTTGTCTCAAATGAATTATCCGCTTTCTTCAGAAAGTTTATGTCGAAAGCTGTTTTCATTTTTCCATTACTGGGAGGGCTGGAAGATATTGTTCCATTTCTAGGATGTCATAGATGAAATGATCACCATGTCCCCAAATATTTTTTAATTTTTCCTTTTTTCAAGGAACGATTTACCTGCTATGAAATTCTGATGCCTGAACTGAACTTTAAGGGAATTATCTCAATTGATTACGAAACATGAGTCCTTCGTGCTGTTGGTCGGCGGTACAAGCCCAGATAAAGCTTTTTTTTTACTTGAGCAAACGCTCAAATTTTGAGCTTTTGCTCAACACGTTGCTACGAAGCAAATGCATTTGCTTCTTTTTGTAGTGGTAAGACTCTCTTACTGGTGTAATGTTTTGTAGGAATGTGTTGACTCAGCCAAACCCATGGATTTCTATCCTCATGAATTTGAGATATTTACCTCTAAAAGAAGAGACAGAAGAGACTGGGATTATCAACATCTACAGTACGGCGTCTCTAGAGCTACCCGAACCTTCCATCACCATCATTTTCCGTGATGGAAATTATCATTGTTTCGGATGGTAGCTAGTTGTGTGAGACTTCAGCTCTAAATAGGTTGTTGTTAGCTTCAAAGGTTTGTCATCATAAATGTAATCTTGGAGACTAATAATTGACATGAGCCTCCAGAAATATTATTGACATTTTTGTCTCTGCAATATAAATTTATATCAGTAACACAACAATCGTAATGACATTGCAGAATTGCTTTCTGTGTCATTTTACACATTCGGTATAGTTGAACTCGGCCCGTGAGGATGTCACCCTCAAAAATCTGCCCAATTTATTTTTGATCATAATTGAATTGAGTGGTCTTGAAAAATGTCTTACTGTCAATTTTTTTTTTTTTTTATTTTCATAAAGCTCACAACAATTTTTTTGTTTACATAAGGGAATCAATAACGACTTAAATTTATTAGCATTTTTAGCAAAGTTTTTTACCTATTTTTTTTTTTTTTTTGTAAANTCGTCAAAAAAGACTTAATTTTTTTGTTCAGATTTACTTTTCAGACTTTTTTAGAAAAATATTTTTTTTTATAAAAGTTTAATTAACGAAAATTGAAAAATAGGTAAAAAAAAACTCTCTTAAAAATTCACATCAAAAATGTAAAAAATGGAATAAGGTATTGTTTTGTGGGAGGGGGGGGCGAGGTGGTGGAGTTGATTATTTTTTGTCGATTCCATCATTTCATTACTGATCATAATGAACAGCCTGTCTGAATTCGAGCAGATATTTTTCAGACAGGCCTGAATTCGAACAGATATTTTTCATTTTCTGTATAATAAACTGTTTTCTGTATAAAAAAAATGAACGGTTTTAATCCAGCCAATCTCAATTCCATTTCATTTGTAGACTTAATGGTTATGGTTCCCATACTTAGATGAACATTGGTAGCGCGAAAAGGACTACAAAAATTCATTAATTATGGTATGCAATAATATCTGTTCCCTCTCTGACAACTACTGACAACGCCACATCGTTAGATTACATGTCACGATAGAATCACTCTCTGTCTGAGTTAAACCACCCGAACAAGCTTTCTGCTAAGATACAGTCTCATTCGAGACGGATATGTAGCTCCAGAAACAGGATTATGGTTCAATGTATAATGTTATAACTCTATCTACTATTGTCACTTTCGGGAACAAAGATCTCAGGAGGTAATACATTGATCAAGGGACGCATTTCAAAAAGCAAAATGAATAGACTTTCGTACCAGGCGCGACAATAGTAAGGCTATAGAAGTACCCTTTCCTATTTTTTTATTCAAATATTTGCAATCTAAGAAAATCTAAGGAGGAAGTCCTAATTAGATCTCTTTCTGACAAATTCGATTGGTTAAATTTGTGTATAGGGGTAAACGGGTAAAAAAAAAATTGCCTAGCTAAGCATAAGCAGTCTTCTTAACAGATTGTTTTGGACGTTTAGTGGCCCGATGATACTGTGTTCTGAGAATGCGCTGCAATAAAATATTATATAAATTTCAATAAAAAAAAAATTGTATGGACTGCAAAAAATATTGTTGACTCACGAGCGCTTTCGTCTGTTACGACATTATCAACGTATACTTGATAATGTCGTAACAAACGAAAGCGCTCGTGAATCAACAATATTTTTTGCAGTCGATACAATTTTTTTTTTTTTTATTGAAATTTATATTTCATAATGACTGCAAACATCCTAAATACCATCTCTAAATTCTATAATATATTACATAAGAGCCTGTTTCCCGCTCTCTTTCCCCAAGTATTGTACACAGTGGGTTTACACTAGGTGTTTTCTGAGACCATAATGCTGTTATTTATGAATCCAGTGACCAGTCTGGTTTGTTACTTATTCAAGTGAAGGAGTAATAATACTCTTCTCAAAGGCTTCTTTTATCACAATATTGCTCTTTATTCTTATATCAGCTCCTCGCTCATCCTGTATACTTACATGTTCTATTTTCTCATACAGTTCATATGTTACTGAGGCAATATCGAAAGTTTTCCCTGTAAAACCTTCACAAAGTTGAATTTTTAATTTCGTATGAGTTTGTCTGGAAAATTTTCATAGTATTCAAACTCAAAGAAATTTTACCTTTCTCCTTCATTTCAACGTTTGATTACCCTTTCTCCTTTTATTTGATAGTACGATGACAAATGAGGGGAAGGTAAGATCCATATTCTATAATATACAGTATGTCTAGTACGATGACAAATGAGGGGAAGGTAAGATCTATATTGTATAATATACAGTATGTCTAGTACGATGACAAATGAAGGGAAGGTAAGATCTATATTCTATAATATATACCCCCTTGAGTAAGTTTCAGTTTTGGGAATATTACAATCATTATTCTACAAAATGTCCAAGATCTACCTACCGGTCATATTTAAATTCTCGAGAACGGTTCAAAAATCGACTTTAACTTTTCTCTTATGTCAGTTTCTCTCGAAATTCAAATTATCTTTGTGAAATAATTATGTCCATCCAACAAAAAACATATTTTCGCATTATAATATTAGTGAAATGGAAAGCTGATATTTGTTTGATTGCTTGGTAAAACGACACATAATTGACATGGTTAATCAACCGATCTATTTGATATACCTATGACTGGGGCAGAACGATTTCTTTTCCTTTCGGGAAAAAATCCTCCGAGCCAAAAACACATTCCTCTAACCTTTGAGACGTAGGAGCTACTATATTGTTCACATTGAAATTTAAGCCGCCTATGACACGCTGAATACACCAGTGCCCGTTAGATCACTGAAGTTAAGCAACGTCCAGCGAGATTTTACCAAGTTGGTGTCCACGTAGGTTCGCGTCTCCGTGATGGTGGCTATTTTTCCGGACCAACCCAAGCTGGGTAAGGTCAATGTGGGTGGCTGGTTCATAAGTTTCCAACGAATGGACGGTAAAAACCCCGTCTCGAATGACCAATAGAAAAGAAGATAAGCCAAAAAAAAGTACGTTCGATAAACTTATATGCTTCCATTTCTTTGTCTACCAGATTATACCAACCAAATATGTATTAGGTATAGCAGGAGGCTATAAACTCTATAGAGGCAATGAAAGTAAAAAAAAAAAAAACATTTTAACGACACTCCTGAATTGAATAAAGTTGAAAAGGAAGGTGGGGGCAAAACAGCAACAAAGAAGATATAAAATTGGAATAAGAGAAACAGAAGAAGTAGGAGCAGAGTGCAAAAGGAATGAAAATGACTGTTCAAGAAAGAGAAGGAAGGAGATTTCCCTTAAAATTCTGATTCCGGTGTTTACAAAATATTGTGGGGTAGTAATAGCAAATAAATTATTCGCCAGGCAGTAGTTTAATGTAATAATTTTAAATTTTAAAGAAAAGATATTAAGGCACTTCACCAGCAGCTCCAAAAATGTTTTTGCTGGTTTCCTCATCGCTGCTTCAGATTTGTTTGATTTAACCATTGAGGCTAGTCAGTGAAATGAATTTACGCTGAGTAAAGAACTTGTAGATTGTTACTTGTAGATAGTATAGTCATAATTATTAGGTGCTAACCTCGTTATTGTTAATCAAATACTTTTCCTTCTTTCTTTCCTCTCCTATCCTTATATATAATCTTTTACTCGACCTAGTGCGACATCTGTTGACCAGTAGTCTCAGATATAACCAAGAAAAAACTCAATGCATTGCAACGAATGTGAACGCAGCTTCAGCAAACTAAAGCTCATAAAAAATTATTTAAGATCTACTATGGGTTAGGAAAGTTTGACAAATTTGGCAATTCTGTCTATCGGATACGAGGTCGCGAAAGAAATTGATTTTGACGATGTCATTGACGAGTTTGCAGCCATAAAATCTCGACGAATCACATTATAACTTTGACAATTGCTTTGTAAGATTCAAACAAATCGATATGAAAGATTTTTGATTTTGTATTTCTAGGTTTCATTAAGAATAGAGGGATGATTGTTTTAATACGTTTTGCTGTTGAATAATTAATATGAGTTTTTTTTTGGCGGGTAGAGGGCGCTAATTTCAGAATTTGACTCGGGCGCCAGTAAAGCTCGCTACGGCTCTGCCAACGGCTAAAGATAAAATAAATACCCTTCATTCTATTAGGGCATTGAAAAGGGTACCTTCTGGATTTCGCCTGGCTTTTACTTTCTACCTCTGTTTAAAGATATACCACTCTCCTAATTTCTCTAAGAATAAAATACAATTCATTCTATTAGGGCATTGAAAGCGAATACATTCTGGATTTCGCCTGGTTTTTATTTTCTACCTCTGTTTAAAGATATACCACTCTCCTAATTTCTCTAAGAATAAAACACAATTCATTCTGTTAGGGCATTGAAAGCGAATACATTCTGGATTTCGCCTGGTTTTTACTTTCTACCTCTGTTTAAAGATATACCACTCTCCTAATTTCTCCAAGAATAAAATACAATTCATTCTATTAGGGCATTGAAAGCGAATACATTCTGGATTTCGCCTGGTTTTTACTTTCTACCTCTGTTTAAAGATATACAACTCTCCTAATTTCTCTAAGAATAAAATACAATTCATTCTGTTAGGGCATTGAAAGCGGATACATTCTGGATTTCACTCGCTTTAAATTGTTCTATTTTTCCGCTATTATTCTATTTTATTATTTATATGTTGTTCTGGTGTTTAGTCGTTTCAGAAAGATTTTTTTTATTTTATTCAAATTTTTTGATTTAGATGTTTTTGAACAATTTTATTTAAAAACAAAAATGAAAGGAAAAAGAAGAAAAAATGAGGAAAAAATAAGTATTGTTACAATGCCTACAGTGAACATTAATGTAATTTATATTTGAAATTATTGTGCACAGGCTCGAGTTAATGTTTACGTTCAAATCCCGGATAGAGGTCAGAGAAACAAGTAATAGGTCATAAAAGTTCGAACCCCTACGGTATGATAAGAATAAATGAAAGAGGGATTTAAAATGGCCGCTCGCCGCCCTCCGGACCGCTCACCCAATGGCCTTTTAGTATGTTCAAGAGGGAGAAATCAGTACAAGGCGGATTCGATGACGCTGTTTTTATTCTATCTCTTGTACAGAAAATCGTCGAAGAAGCTGAGACACCAAAAAAATGTACATTGAGGTAATCCGTCTTTATTTATTACTCTTGTTTTTACAATATTCTAAAGTAAAAAATACCGCAATAAGTGCAATAGCCTATAGGATTCTATTGTGTTATAACATAGTCAATTCAAACCACTTCAAAGGGTTGTTGTCCGGAGGTAAATTTTCCATTTTATATCAAACTAGCTGTTTCGCCCGTGCTTCGCTAAGATTCTTATATCGGCATCTTTGTTTTTCAAGGACAATGGATTTTGGGTGTGGCAATTGGTTTGTGTCCACCTTGTGTATTGCAACCTTTAAAAAACAAGATTTAAACGTTTCGCCAGGCGCCTTAGGGGCACGGCTATTCTGACTTTTTAGTATTTTCTAAATTTCACTTTACCAGTTCCCGGTTTTGAACTCGTAACTCTGGAATGGCTGGCCATACTTTTGCAGAAAATGCCCAAAAATAAGGACTAAAGGACCACCTAAAACTTTCTCGCTTTGAGTTGATATGTTGTCGCGACAAATTTTAAGATATCGGACCGTGACTGTCCGATTTTGATGAATAAATTATAAATTTGGCCGTAACTCAAAAACGGCTTGACACGTTTTAGTTCTGATAATTTTCCGGGGGTCGTAGTTCATGATTTTGGGGGTTTCCATTCCCATCAATTTTTTGCTATGTTCTGTGGTATTGTAACAGACAACAGCGGGGTCCATTCCAATAATTTTTTTCGCTATCTGCTACCGTTTGGGCTGTGGTATATTGTAACAGACCTCA
The DNA here is from genome assembly GCA_012654025.1 of Pachypsylla venusta. NCBI lineage: Eukaryota > Metazoa > Arthropoda > Insecta > Hemiptera > Aphalaridae > Pachypsylla > Pachypsylla venusta. The sequence continues at coordinate 31,414,788 of CM022877.1, forward strand.
TACATAGGTCATATACAGGATGTATCTAAATTACGCCGCCAAAAAATTATAGGTGGTAGAACACACCATTTGCAGTCGAAAAGACCAATATACCCTATGGCGGAAATGTACNCCTTTTCTTTAAAGGAAAAAAATAATGCATACATATTCTGAGATATTAGGGTTCTGAAACCGGGGAGGAGTATATTGCACCCTTTGAATTATTTTAAGCAATTTTGAAACCAAATTAGAGAGGTTAGGAAACGTTTTTGCGGCCATGCCTCTATTATGTATGTACAACCGTCCAAAATGAATCCATGACGGCCAATGAAAAAGTGAGTTTAATTTTTTTTTTTTAAAAAAATCATAATGAAAAATAAATTATGAACAGAATATATTAAAAACATAAATAAAAAGAAATACCTAGTCTTCAGTGCTGAGGTAATCCAAACGGGAGACTTGGGACTCAGGTTCGAGTGAAATTGAAATTAGAACGTAAGATCGGGTCGATAAGGAACGTGGGAGGTTCGTAGATAAAATTTCATTTATCCTTCAACTATACAGGAAGGATTTTGAAGGAAAAAATAGGTCAAGAGTATTAGATTTCAATTTGGGAAAAATCTGTTTATGAATTTAATCGATTCAGATTTCGCTCAATATGAATATTCCAACTAAATGACTCCGGAAAAGGGTTACTTTTTTGGATAGTACCTTATCAAACTCAAAAATGTGCTCTACAATAGTTGTAAGTCAGTAAATTCCGCGTCCAATAAATACCAAGATAACTCCCGGACACCTTATCCGATTTTGATGAAATTGGAAATTTGATATGCACAATTATTACTAATACTGGATCCAGATGTTCAGGTGTTCACGTTAGTGTTGTAGTCATTTATAGAAAAAATATCTTAAACAAATCATGGCCCCAAAAACTATACAGCAACATTTCCTTCATGTACCTACACATAATACAAGTGCATTTTAGAATGTATACCGGGGTCAAAAGTGGGGTTCACTAACATTCACAATAATCATAGCATTAGATTTTTGAGCATTAATGGGACACCCAGGCCTCCCAAAAATTGGTGGAAATTTGAAGTGGGTGAGATCTATAGTCCACAGAACTACTAGTTATAAGTTATAATAGATTGTAAGTATCTAGGTACATACATTTGTCATTCAGTTCCTAATTCAGGAAAATTCTTGTATACAAAATTTTTTGTGAACCCTTTATATGATTATCCTGATTTTGAAAATGTCTGTACCGCATAAGTATCGAAATCTTCTTTTCGATAACCAATTTTGTATTTTTTCCATACATTTTCGGATAGTAAAATTAGAAATACTTTGCAAAAAATTTCACACGTCTAGCGTGTTTGTTTTCAAAATGACGGCCATTTGAAATTTCCAAGACATGACATACTTATTCTCTTACTTCAAATCTTCTATACGTTGCTGCGTGAAAAAAGAACAAAATAATAAACACATAAACTTGTGAAATGAATTGCGCGTGGCAGCAAACCTGTTAAACCAGCATTTTTTTCTTCTTCTCGTTTCCTACATAGGGTTGTCTCCAGTTAGGTAATTAACAGTTGTTTTGGCAGTAAGCCCGCTAACTGAACCTAACTTATGGCCTTATGGTTGTATAGCCTAATTATATATTCCTGCCTCCCCCCTTTTTATCACACAACCCCTCCTTGGCAGATATATTTTTTATTTCTTTAAATTCTAAATTTTGTTTCTCATACTTAAATTTGTTTTCATTTTGCACGGCGCGGCGGCTCCTGCAAAAAAAGAAGGAAATTTCTTACTCGGGTCCATGATTGATTGAGTGTCCCATACGGTCACCCATCCATGTACTAAACACGCCTGATTTTACATAGCTGGCGGTAAAAGGTGTATTGAACGTAGTAATATTTATTTTTGACTTCATGTCTCTTTAACATCTAGGGGTTATTCGAGACGGGGTGTTTACTCATCATTCGTCGGAAATTTATAAATCAGCCTCCACATTGACCTTACGCAGCCTGTGTCGGGCCAGGAATAGTGACCCACAGAGTAAATCCACATTGGGGGTTGCTTAACTTCAGTGAACTAACTGGAACTGGTGTATTCAACGTGCCATAGACGGTGGCACGTAGTAAGATTGGTTTTAGAAACAATTAAAAACAATGAAATGTTGCAATATTCCATATCATTCGGGTCATGATATACCCTACGAGACTACGATTTTCATTACATCCTCACCACTTCTCTGTTTCAGGAATTAAAAGTAAAATGAAGTCTCATTATAGAGGACATAAAATGGCGGTCTGGTTAAATTTAATTCCTCAACTTCATCAACCTGGCGATGATGACGTCAGTATGAGACATCATCACTTTCACGAGAGAGCCAATCATCATTATGCCGGTGAGTACTACAGCAATGATTCCTATATTAAAGCGATATTCAGGTTATCAGTAAAGTAACCTAATATGAAGTACTCTAAGCTTGGAATTCAGCATCTGGAAGAAATTATTGTTCATTCTATTGTGATTTTTGTCAATATTATCGGTACATTGTCAGGTATGTCGTTTGTCGTATACAGGGTGTTCTCAAACGTATGAAAAATCTATTTTTAGATTCATGTTTATTTATTTCTCGAAAATTTGATTTTTAATCTTAAAATAAGACGAAAATTCCGAAGGTGTAATTTCTTACAGTCCAATTTTGACTTGCTATCTTTCCATGAGGAAAAGTAAATCATACTTGAGATTGTGTGCAGTTACTGGAGGGTGACATCCTCACGGGCAGAGTCCATCTGAGCTGAACGCAGAAAACAACTCTACAATATTATGTTTGAAAATCTGATGTACAAGGTGTCCCATTTTAAGTGACCACCTCAATTTATTCCGAAACTGTTGGAGTCACAAAAAAAATATTCTGACCGAATGTTCATAAAAAAGAGGGGGACGTATTATGATGACTTTGGCTGACTTGTCAAGGTTCTCCTTCAAGGTCAGATGGAGGTCAACTTCATTTTTTCAAATACAACGACATGAATTTTATTACATTTTCGGATTCCCCATTTTTGTCCTTGAAGGACACCCTGACAAGTCAGCCAAGGTCATCATAATTCGACTCCCTCTTTTTTATAAACATTTTGTCAGAATATTTTTTTTTTGTGAATCCAACAGTTTCGGAATAAATTGAGGTGGTCACCTAAAATGGGACACCTTCTACATCTAGTTACCATAGGTCACGATGGTAACTAGTGGCATCCATTGATTGATTGAAGACGAAAATGGTTTGTAAATATCCAGAAATCCAGAAATGCACCCATTCGGAAAAAGAGAGCTTTAAAGATGGTTTTCTTAATGATTTATTCTAAAAAATACAGGTTTCATCCTATTAAAAAGACCACATTTCTCCACCATACCGTTCTTTCCCATGCATTCGTCAAAATTTCGTCGTAAACATTAAATTCAGCGCCTAAAAGACATTATATGACACATGACTCCAATAACATAAAAGCGATAATTATTTCCCATCTTTGAAGCTCTTAATTCCCGGAACAAAAAACATTTTCGTCTTATTTTGAGATTAAAAATTACGCCTACAAAAGATTTTACATTCGTTCAGGATAACACAGACTCGTAGTTCGTTGTAAAATCTGAAAAACATGTTTTAATAATATGTTTCCTTCTAAAACAGATTAAGACATATGGGTTTCGTTTTCTTGTGTCTTCTGCTCCCTTTGTGACGACGGTATTTGTAATGCTCTTGTGACAACTGACATAATAGATCAATCTTCTGAAAATGACATATTTAAGGGGTTCCTCAATTTTAAATTTTCAATTAGGGTTTACATGTAATGGGTAATCACATGTTTAAAAATATTTTAACAAAAGTCCAAATTTCTATATGCAAGTGTTAATTGTTTTTTGGTATTATGTCACAATTTTTGCTTGCATCATAGCATTACAAGTTATTTCTATGAATCACTTCATCAGCACCACTTACTATAACAACTCCTTTTCGGCAACCTCATATCAACCTTTTCTGTCATTTTTCCAAACCTGATAAGGATAAGAAATGACGAACAGCAACAAACATTGATATTGATAATTGATTTAAAGATATGACATCCTCGGGGGGGGGGGGNGGGGGGGGGGCTGAGTTAGTCCCAACTAGATTAAGACCTTTTTCAAATTTTCAAGATCCGATTAACTCGGTATCTCCCCAGTACAATCTCAGTGGCATGCACACTCTGTCACTGATACCTACGTCAATTATCTGTATCCAAAATTTGGACAAACTTTAAGTCTGAAAATGTTTCGATAAACGGACGCGGACTTTCAGGACAAAAATGAAAAAAATTGAGACATTGAACCTGTAAAGGTTTACAAAACGAAATCTTAGGAAACATTTTTTACTAGGAAAACCCTAACAATATTTTGTAATGATTTTCATGAAATCCAAGAGAACTGCCTACGTCAGTTTATCGATCTATTTTTTAAAGCAACCTGAGTAAACGTTCACGTACAAATAGCGCTTAAATATCGTACAGTTGACATTATGCTTTTGTGTACCTCCCAGTCCCGGTGGTCAAGTGGTGCTATTTTGATTGATAAGAGCCCTGTAACAGACGTATATATGACCAGTAAGACATTATGGTTCTGGCGATTGGCGATATACTCCCAAGGTACGAACCATAAAAAATCTGGAGAACTTGAATTTCGTTATTTCGAGATGGTAAAAGGGACATGGTTAATGGTGCGCGCATGCCTTTAATTACAACCTTGAGAAGCCAGGGTCATCATAATACGTCCCCCTCTTTTTTATGAACATTCGGTCAGAATATTTTTTTTGTGACTTCAACAGTTTCCTAATAAATTGAGTTGGTCACTTAAAATGGGATATCCTGTATTTCTTTTTACAAACAAATCAGTTTACACTTAAATAAAGTTGGGAATATTTAATTTCCATTTTTCGTCTTCCGAGTTCTGTCGTGCAAATGTGCCACTATTTTTCTGTTTGGATACCCCTACAACGTCATGTCATTTTCTATGTAAATACAATGTCACAACGTATCTTGTAGATAATTACTTCCTTCATCTCGCTGCCTGTTTTGTTATAAATTGTGCCTTTTTACTTGTCCTCCCTGCTCTTATACTTTACCGTGTACCGTGTCCCCTTTGAGAGTCCTCAACGTTGCTTCAACCCGTTCGTTATAAATAATAACAATGGCACTCTTCCAACAGAATATCCATTTAAAAAAAAAACTTTCTGTTATAGGTAGGTCTGTATTGATATTTTATTGTTACATGGCTTCAGAGGATAATAGTTATTCTCAGTATTGATAATATCAACCTTGATATTTAATGTTTCCATCTGTTTTACTGTGAAATAATTGAAGTTTGATCAACTAGTTTGTCTTTTTCTCTTCTTCCAATTGTGATGTCGAAAGTTCGATTTTAGCCCAGGCAAATTAGATCAAAAAAGAGACGAGCCTGGAATAAATTTCCAAAAAGCTGGATATGATTTTGGTTCACGCTGGGAATCCACAAACAATAGTAATGAAAGTTTGTGATGGTTTCGAAACATTCACCTCAGAAACCGTTGCAAACTTAGATTACTATTATTCGGGATGCCCAACGTGAAATAAAGTCATCCTTCGCTTTTTTATTAATTTATTCCAGGCAAAAATATAATTTGACTGGGTTATAATATATGTTTTTAACGATTTTCATGGGTTGAATTAGCTGGTTGTTTTAGTAGTTCCAGAGAAATTTATTCCAATATCAACTGTTCCAGATTCAGGCCCCAAAAAGATATTGATATGAAATTACTAAAAAAAATTGATGGCCCCTGTTATAGTACAGGGTGGACCAAAAGTCACCATGAGGTTTAAAAATGTATTAACTTTTTCGTTTAAGTTATTAACAAACACTGTGACACGAGAATTTTATATATTAGCTATATATTTTTTTGAGATTATATAAATAGCACCTGGACAATAAATAATGGAGAGATTCACAACTGAACAAAGAACCAGAATAATAGATTTTTATTATTTAAATCAGCGATCAATTATATTTTAAGGCAAATTTAAAAAGAGCGAATAATTTCCAGAAATTAATTGGCCAGCGCGTTCGCCAGATTTGTCAGGACCCGACTATTTTCTTTGGAGTTATTTGAAGGAGCAAGTATATATGAACATTTGAACAAGCCCGAGACTATCCTCGAACTCAAGGCCAACATTGTTGCAGAAATGCGAACGCGGATGGTGTGGTACAGCCGCAAATTTTGAAAGATGTTATGGAAAAATTTAAAACGAGCTCATCATTGCGAATCTGAAAACGGAGCTCATTTAAGTGACATTATTTTCCATAATTAGTGTAAAAAAAATTCATTTTGTATATTTTAAAATTTGAAAAAAAAATATATATATATATATAAATTTTTAAACCCCATGGTGACTTTTGGCCCACCCTGTGTATGTTCAAATGCATCCTGTTGCGTCGAACCCGCCATCTGAAATTGTGTGCTATCGCGTCATATTTCAAGTTTCGCGAATGATGTGTTACCTGTAAAAGGTTTCAGACTGTTAAATCATAAATTTCTATTTGCTTAACATGATCTGTAACACATTTTGAGCTGTCAGAAGTGTCTGCCTAAAATGACGCTTATTATAATTTTACGTTCGTATGTGAACAAACTACATTTTTTTTTCTTTTTTGTTCCAGGTGTAGTGAAACCAGAATCTTTCACCAAACAACCTCCTCTATTGACTACCACACAATTGAACATTGAATGTGAACCAAACTCTACAATGCCAAATGAAAATACACTTCTTGAGAAAATAAATAAACATGAACCTAATAAAGGCGATGAAGATGAAACAGAAATTAATCTATTAGAAAAAATCGCTCGAAAACATTATAAATATACAACAGCATTAGGTGTTACGGTTGGAATAGGCTGCTTACTATTAATTTTAAATATAATTATTTTCACAGCAATATATTATCAAAGACGGCGAAGAAAATCATCATCAAATGATACCAAAGATGATGACATTGCGAGTGATGTCATATCTTTAAATCAATTATCAATATCAATGAGTGATAAATCCTTTTCAAATTGTATTAATCATAATTCTATGTTAACAAAAAGTCCATCTATACCTGAACCTCCCCCGCCTCCTAAAAATATGCCTCCTATAATAATTACTGTTCCTCCTCCAAAACCTCCAACTCGATTAAATAGTTGTTTAACCAATAATATTAGTCAAAGTAATAGTGTAAAGAAGAGAGTTCAAATTCAAGAGATTTCCGTTTAGTAGTAGCTCAGACATTGTGCTTTCTTAGATTCATGAAATTGTACATATCCACGATAACTCTCGAACGCCTTTTCCGATTTTAATGAAACTTAGTAAATAGCAATAAACATATTATGTTCATTGCTTATAGTGAACATTGAAGTACCCGAATGAAGTTCAAATTAGACCTTACATCTTTCAAATGTTTATTTTGTCAGTTTAACACACCCAAAATTTCAGCCTTCTGTTTTTCGCAGTTCGCGAGTTATTTCGAGACTTTTAGGTCCTGTGTAATGCATAATTGTTAGCTCTAAGCTTGACCGTAAAAAGCCAACCAAATTTTTTTTTATTATTACTAAAGAAATCAAGCATGTCGGTAGACATGCGTACGTCAAGAGTAAGCAAAGCTACCGACTATATTAATACGAAAGATAATTTATAGGTTTAATAATAATAAAATATTTTCAGTTTAAAATGAGAAATTTTAAAAAATCGATAAAATTAAGATTGCATACAAAAACAAAAAATACCAGGTACAAAAAAACATTGCAAACCGAAATATTTATATCCCTTAATGTAACCCAACGTACAATCAAACACGAAACTAAATTAATATTTGAACTGAGAAATAAAAATGAGTAATTTTTTTTTTGTTGAAGTTTTGATCTATCAAAACTTCTCCCGAATTCTATTTCGGAACCGTCTCTACAGGTTGTGATCCCGATATGATCTTTCCATGTATTAAATTCCTAAATTACTCCCCTATATTTTGATTTCTACTTGTATCTTATTTTGGGGTTGGACGAGAAAACCTCTCCTTAACGTTCATTTGTGGATACAGGTTATGAGGCTCATATACCTACCTCGATGACAATATAAAATTTTATGGATCTTCACTTTTTATCTATTTCTTAACGAAACCCTAATAAAACGCATGCCTCTCTTACAAAAGGAACTCATAATTATTTTTGGAATGTTTAACATCGCGTGAATTTATCGCCGCACCATCCTTTTCAATAGGAATATCTTATTAGAATTTCCCCAACTTTAGTAGGACTTGAATGTCTTTACAGGGTTTCATTGGAATAATAATATAGAAATCCCCCCCCCTTTCTTATTTGTTCTTATTCGAAAACAATTGTTTAATATGACGCAATTTATTATCTTATAGTTCAGAATGCCCATTTGATATACTAACAAACACATTTACGTCGATAAAATAAAACGTGTAGATCAAAAATGGCTAAACCTTAAAAACTTCAGAATTAAAACACCCTTATAATGTAGCTACAATTAAGAGAGAAAACAATTTTAAACGGAGGAAAACTGTAGTTGGTATCTCCATAGGAAATACACTCAGAGATAATGGTAAACAGACAATACTAACGACATACAGCGTATACCGCTGTTTTCGACGGTGGGTTTCGACTTTCCATCTTTAATATTTTATTTGGTCACGGTGACGATGATCATCACATACAGCGCTACATTCGACGGTGGGTTTCGACTTTCTATCTTTAATATTTTATTTGGTCACGGTGACGATGATCATCACACACAGCGCTAAATTCGACGGTGGGTTTCGACTTTCTATCTTTAATATTTTATTTGGTCACGGTGACGATGATCATCACATACAGCGCTACATTCGACAAGTTAGCTCAAAGATGTGGTTAACCATGCAAAAGTTACCACGTTTGATCACCGAGTGCGGCATGATTTTTTTATGCCACTGATCAGATCAGTTTTTTTAATTAAGAACTTTAGGTTTTAAAAGAGCTTTTGAAAAATAAATGGTAAATTGTTTTGTTGTATTATAAGTGTGCACATCAGTAATAAACAAAATAAGAGGCTGGATAATACCAGTACCTTTTACCAACCCAAGGAACAAAAATAATGAAAAAGGGGGAACTTGACAGTCTATACATATGTCACATCCCTGCGCCCCATTTTTTTTCTTTCAACAAAATTTTCACTTTTCTTTTATAATAATTGCGTGTCATGAAATTTATGTTGCGTCAGGCTTATTTCTCTTAACAAATTATTTAATTTCTTACCTTGAATTAATTCTAATAGCAAAAGAAAGCCTTTTGAAGAACGATGAATTTTGGGAGAAATTTTGACAGTATAATGTTTTTAGGATTGCTGCACCCATGAAGTAACCTATATTCAGGCTGATTTATCGTATCGAAAACAGACAAAAACTTTTTTTTTTTTTGGCATACGTTGCTTTAACATCTATTGGTCATTCGAGATGGAGGTTTTAGCCTCCATTCACTAGAAACTTACAAACCACCTACCCACATTGACCTCATCCAGCCTGTAAATAACGCATTGTTACAGGAGATCCTATAGTAATGTGGAGATCCTATAGCTCTTTTCAGTAGAAAAAATTTAGTTTTATCAAGTTGATTTATTTATTACTCAGAAAAAAACATGAAAATTTTTATTATGATCATTTTCTCACCGGGCCTCTTAGGAAATCGCGGACCTGGGGGGATCCCCCCCCCTCTATTCGGGCCTGGCTTTCTTGTGTTACTGCTAAATATCTACGTCGATACTTAGATACAAACCATCAGCCTACAGGTTACGAATCTGTGGGCTCTACCAACTGAGGCTGTTTAAACGGATTATATACAGTTGTTCATATTTCGGCGTTCTACCCTACATGGTTGGGAAGGTACAATAATTTCTCATTATTCCTACCGCCTGGTTAATTTATAATCTAGAGAGCTAAGGTAAGGCTTTTTTTTTAAAAAAATAATAATAATATTAATAATGTTATTTTTTATTTATTACTTTTTTGTGAAATTATACCTAACTACCTATGTATTTGCTCTAAAATTAAAAATGGGGCTGCAATTTGTCTTCCTTTTGTTTGTCTTTTTCCCAGCCCACTTAAATATTTTCATTTATTAAACCTTTCTGGAATAGGCTCAGTTAAAAATATCGTCCTAAAAATTGTAAAATATTTGCCACCGTACGTTTCTCGAACTACTTTCAGCGAAATGTCTTTCAGGTTTGTTACTAGCAGTTTGTTCTGGTAATATTGTAATCTATTTTATTTTCCAAGAAATAGGGTACAGTGTCTACCCTATTTCTTGGTAGACACTGTACCCTATTTATCTCTTAGCAACACTTGTGGAAAATTTAGGGATTTAGTGATTTCACTTCCAAATCTAGTAGGTTCCTTAAAAAAAAACCTTTGTTAATTATTATTGAAAATAATCATCAAAAATAGGATAAATACAGTCCATTTGGATAAGAGTATAAACACAATGATGTCCTTCCTTTTCAATATGAGTAGTCACACCCTCCAGGCAGTAATTATTTCTCTTGAAATTTTTTCATAACCTGCGTTTTTTTAAATTTGTATTTATTTTCCCATCAAAAAGGTTAGGAAACGGTTATTACGGTTCCCAAACTCTTTGATTTGGGAAATTTCCCTTACAGAGTTCTCTTATAGATGCATCGCTTGTATAAGTGAACACTTTAAGGGCAACGTCCCTTAAACCTTTAACTCTCACTGCAGATTACAAAAATTGACTTCTTATAATGCACATACATGGACATAACAGTAGGGAATATAGCGTAAAGTTCAGGATGGGGGGGGGGACTTATAGTGAATCTTCCACAAGCTGGGAGGAACTCTTTGTGAACCTTTCCACAAGCTAGGAGGAACTTGTTGTGAACCCTTTTTACAAGCACGGAGGGACTCATTGTGAACCCTTTTTACAAGCAGGGAGGAACTCGTTGTGAACCCTTTTTACAAGCAGGGAGGAACTCTTTGTGAACCCTTTTTATAAGCAGGGAGAAACTCGTTGTGAACCCTTTTTACAAGCAGGGGGAACTCGTTGTGAACCCTTCCACAAGCTGGCAGGAACTCGCTGTGAACCTTTCCACGAGCTAGGAGGAACTCGTTGTGAACCCTTTTTTACAAGCAGGGAGGAATTCATTGTGAACCCTTTTTACAAGCAGGGAGGAACTCGTTGTGAACCCTTTTTACAAGCTAGGAGGAACTCATTGTGAACCCTTTTTACAAGCAGGGAGGAACTCGTTGTGAACCCTTTTTACAAGCAGGGGGAACTCGTTGTGAACCCTTCCACAAGCTGGCAGGAACTCGATGTGAACCTTTCCACGAGCTAGGAGGAACTCGTTGTGAACCCTTTTTACAAGCAGGGAGGAATTCATTGTGAACCCTTTTTACGAGCAAAGGGGAACTCGTTGTGAACCCTTCCACAAGCTGGCAGGAACTCGCTGTGAACCTTTCCACAAACTGGCAGGAACTCGTTGTGAACCCTTTTTACAAGCAGGGAGGAACTCTTTGTGAACCCTTCCACGAGCTGGGAAGAAATCGTTGTAAACTCTGCCACAAGCGGGGGGGATCTCGGTAAAAAAAAATTATTATTATTTAACTCTTTATTGACTTAACTTTTTTATAAAATGATAAGAGTGAAAGGAAAGAGAGAAAAAAGGGGAATTAAGTAGAGAGAAGGAGGGAGAGAGAGAGTTACTTCAAAGGGCGGGGTTAATTCCTGAGGAATTCTCTTCCACCCAACAAAAATCTCAACGGAGGAATTCGTTACCTTCGAAAAATAATTCAAAAATATCTTTTTCGCATGAAATTGGTTTTAGCCTGTGGAAAAACTGAATTTTAAAAGAATATCCACTGATAGTCCCTTAAAGATAAACCAGAAGTCGCTCTATGACAATCCCCCACATTGAATCAGAAAATAAATTATGATGTTGGTGAAGGCCTAAATGATATTTCCTTATTTCCTTCTTCTCCTCGCCACAAATTTTCTTTTCCATATTTTTTCCTCGTGGAAGGTAAAATATTTTTCTCATTTTCTATTTTTTGTCCCATATTTTTTTATGTAATATCTTGTTTTGCTAATTTTTGAATCTAATAAAAAAAAAGATCTCATTTTTATTTCGTAACAAACGTTGGGATTAAAATTATTCATTTTCAGAGAGAAGCGTATTTTATTATGAGATTAGAGAGCGTTACAATCAAGAAGGACTCCAACAGGAAGTGAGATACAGAAACATGTAATGTACAAGGATGGGAAAAATGTAAAAATCATAATGGTCTCTGTAGCAATAGTTTCCCATTGCGATTTGCTTTGGCTAGTTTAAGTAGCCTATTTTAAAGGTAGCGGCACCTGTTTGTTAACTTATCCGCTACCTACCTGTTTTTTTTATTTATCTCCCTATTGTGATAAAGTTACTTGTTGTATTGAGTATGACTATTGGTTGATCTTATTTATTATTGGTACTGTGATGCTACACACTGATCAATAATAATCTTAATCAGTATGTAGTTTGCATGTAGTTTTGGTGTTGTGATGACCTGAAGTATGTGTTATTGTAGATCTATTATGTAGTCTTGTTTGTTATGTGCATGCGCGGGTATAGCCCTCTTGTTTTGGAGGAGCACAATCGCAGAATATACCTAATGGAAAATTTGGTAGGGGAGGGGGAGGGACTCGTAATGTAGAGACCGGGGATTCGAGAACTGGGCAGTAATTTTTAATGCAATGTTTATCGAGGTACGAGTACGATGCCTAATTTGTTAAAAGTTGTAGAGTTTACCACAAACCACAAATACCTTTCACAAGTGTGATCGGCGATTTTATAAGCGTGATGACGAAAAAAATAAGCCATGATGGGTGACAGAATATTCTCAGAATTGGAGTCTCAAAATTGGAAATTATTTAGGGGCCCGTGTCCCCCCTTCCCTCTCAATGGGATAAAAGTCACAGCGGATCACCATTCATTTGATTTTTTTTAAGACCAAGTGATTTTACCGTGGGCCACAGAAGGCCTTTATTATTTCTTGGGTATTTGTTGGTGTGGCCACCAGACCAAGTGATTTTACCGTGGGCCATAGAAGGCCTTTATTATTTCTTGGGTATTTGTTGGTGTTGCCACCAGACCAAGAGATTTTACCGTGGGCCACAGAAGGCCTTTATTATTTCTTGGGTATTTGTTGGTGTGGTCACCAGACCGAGTGATTTTACCGTGGGCCATAGAAGGCCTTTATTATTTCTTGGGTATTTGTTGGTGTGGTCACCAGACTGAGTGATTTTACCGTGGGCCATAGAAGGCCTTTATTATTTCGCAAGACGAATTTTTCAAGAAACGAATATTCATGAATGTCGACACACGTGAATCTGATTTCATGCTGATACAATATGGAACTGAAAACAAGGTTGCTTCCGGTTGTGTTAGTTATCTCTTAGTTTAATATTCTCGGAAGTTTAGCTTTATTTCACAGCTCCTAGCCCCATTGTGTTTACCCATTCCATTTAATTTATTTAATTAAGTTCTTTATTTTTGATTGTTTACGACTTATATTATTAGAATTTATGTAAATATTTATTAAACAAAAAGATATGGTTGCATTGTTTTGAAAGGGGTATACATAAGTAGGTACTCAGAAGCAGTATAAAGTTGATTTTGGGGTAATCTCTTATAGCTATATGTTACAAAGTTGTTGTTCTTTGGAAATGCTGAGGAAAGCAACCTATTTTTACATATATAAGATTTATTAAGTCATAGCTTCTCCCACCTTATCGTTGCAATCAACAACAGCTACACATTTGTGGAAAAGACTTCTATCCACTCAATGACTTGTCATGATATCTCAGTGTTGATGTTGACAAGTCTTGGGCAGATGAAATTCAGTAATTCCATTTATGATACTATCTGATCCTTCCCTTTAGATACCAAGGAGTTTACCTGTATTAGGTTGTACTTTCGTTTCAATTGAGAGAAACATTAAGTTTTTGCTTACAATGAAAGATTACCTCTTATATCCTGATACAAGAAATGAAAATGATTAAAAACACTTGACTTTATGTTCTACAATTTTAATATATTGTCGATACGTATATTTCGGATTTTACTCCATTATCAAGAATATTCTGATAGTTAATATTTTTTTGTTGACCTCAAAATGGGCCTCTGTTCCCTCTCTTGTATAAATTATTACAATTAAATATTTAATAGAGTTTTTTTTATTATAAATAAGTATGAACATTTCAAATATAATTAAATAATTATCTATGTAATTTGTTTTTTATTTATTTCAGTTTATGTTTTTGCAGGTTTATTTTCTTGGCATTTTTTGTCTATTTTAGTAGTGGCTTTGACGGCTATTAGAGTAAATGGTATACGTCTGGTATAAATTGGACATTTTAAGCGATCGGTTCAGTAGTGCGTGGTACACCTAACCGAGCTAACACTAACATTTCCCTTTTGTATCAAAGTGCTTTCACCTATTATCATGGATATGAAAATCTTTGTATCATTATTGATTTTTTGTAAAATATATAAGGCTCTATTTGGACTGTGAGGGTAAAGGGACTCTTCAGTCTCATCCTCGCAGTATAAATAAATAAATCATTCTGGGTCTGAGAATCTACACATCTCATGATTTTTTGTTTAAAGAAAGTTTTTTTAAAGGCTTTTATTTGACTTACTATGTATGTATGTTTGTGGTTAAATCTTAGAAATTAAATTTAACCTAATTCCTATTGTCCGATTGAGCTGAAATTTGGCACAGTGGTAGATCTTTTCTCTTATTTTGTTTAAAAATATTTGTTACCACATTTGTTACCACAATTATTTTTCAATGCTTTGGAAATAAAAATCATCGCAATGTATCAAAGAGATTCGAAAAAATATTTTAATCATCCATATGGCTCGGGACTCGAAAATAGATTTTTGTTTTAAAAAAAATATATTTATGTACCTACATAAATAAAAAAAAATTCTTGTTTGAAAGAATGTCTTACTGCATTCTACTCTTATACCGCCCCTGTTTTTACATACTCGTATTTTCAAGTGGCAGCACTCACACCTATCAAAAAGATTCTCGTTTCAGATTTATACAGGGTAGGATGGATATAACTGCGAAAACATCCATGGAGAGTCCACGGGAAAAAAGATGAGGGTCCACTTTTTTTCATTTTGAGAAAATCGCGTTTCAAACTTTAAAACGTATTTGCAAGATGATGACAGTTGGAATGTTTTTTTTACTAATATGATGAGAATATGACTGAAATATATCTTTTGTTGAATTGAGAAAGAAGCAAAATCGATTTGTACTCAAAGGTCACAAAAAAATGGGAATAAATATGACAGTCCGGAAATAAAATTAGATCTTCATCTTTTTTGCTTTGGATTTCCCATTTTTTTGTTTTCCTGCAAAAAAAAAACAAAGTATGTGGGTTTTTTTTACCTTAAGACATGAGGGGAAGTTGGGAGAAATATCTTTACGGCCCAGAAAATCACAAAACAAAGGGACAGGCTTAGACAAGAGGGAACAAACAAAAGATGTTTTTTTGGACTCCCATCCTTCTTGCCGTAACAAGAGGGAACAAACAAAACACGTTTTTTTCAGACTCCCATTCTTCTTGCCGTAACAAGAGGGAACAAACAAAACACGTTTTTTTGGATTCCCATCCTTCTTGCCGTAACAAGAGGGAACAAACAAAACACGTTTTTTTCGGACTCCCATTCTTCTTGCCGTAACAAGAGGGAACAAACAAAACACGTTTTTTTGGCCTCCCACCCTTCTTGCCGTAACAAGAGGGAACAAACAAAACACGTTTTTTTTGGACTCCCATCCTTTTTGCCGTAACTCAGCGACATTCATCTTTTTTGTCGTGTAAAGGCTTTTACAAATCGTTCTAACTCTGTACCCTCATTCTTTTTGGTATTTTTGACTTCAAAAATCCTCATTTTTTTTTTTTTTTTTTTTTTTTTTTTTAAATGGACCTTCATATTTTTTCCCGTGGACTCTTCATTTGCATGAGAATGTCGTGTCAAGTTCCGATAGTTCGAGCCCAGGCAACGACGTTTTTCTTCTTAGTTAAAAAATGATTATTTCTTGGACATAGACTTTAGAACTGAGCTGTGGGAATGCGTCTCTTTATACGATTAGGTCCACATAAAATTCTGCACTCTTCTGTGTACCCCGTTTTAGGGTTTTGTACTCTGATGTTAACCTAGAGACAAACAAAGAAAAATGGAACATCAAAAAGAAGTTGGCATAACTAAAGTAAGAATTAAGACACCTGTGTTTGCATCAAGTTCAATACACTTGCCCGGATCCCTTAGATACCTATCTAAAAATAGTCGGATCAATCCATGGAAAAAAGCTAAGAATCTTTGAAAGATTCTTAGCTTCTATTTTCACAGATACTCACTTTATAGAACCACCCTAAACTTTGGCCAAAATATTATATTCAATCACACCTTGGTGAGGTATCTTATCTCTCCCCAACTATCTTAAACATAGTAGGCAGACCTACATCCTACATTTCTACCGATAACCGGCATGACAGAGATCAACACGTTCACTGCTGATAACTTCAATCACTGTGGTTAGGTATCTTATCTCTCCCCAACTATATTAAACATAGTAGGTAGACCTACATTTCTACTGATAACCGGCATGACAGAGATCAATACATTCACTGCTTTTAAATTCAATCAACGTGGTTGGTTACTTGAATTACTTTATGGTTGAACCTTTGAAATCAACGCCGTGCATATCAAAAGCCAAAAATGGAATTGAAAAAATCGTCCTTCTGTCGTAGGTAGTATCATATTGTCATATTGCATTGAAATTTTGAGCACCGAAGGATATTTAGGTTTTATATCAATTTATTAAATCAAAATCTGAAAATTTATTACCAAATTTCAGTTTAGCAGGTGCTAACTGTCACAGTGGGTACAATTTTTCAGATAAAATTCCCCTGGTTGACTCACACTTGCAGTTTAGCAGGTGCTAACTGTCACGGTGGGTACAATTTTTCAGATAAAATTCCCCTGGTTGACTTATACTTGCAGTTTAGCAGGTGCTAACTGTCACGGTGGGTACAATTTTTCAGATAAAATACCCCTTGTTGACTCACACTTGCAGTTTAGCAGGTGCTAACTGTCACGGTGGGTACAATTTTTCAGATAAAATTCCCCTTGTTGACTCACACTTGCAGTTTAACAGGTGCTAACTGTCACAGTGGGTACAATTTTTCAGATAAAATTCCCCTTGTTGACTCACACTTGCAGTTTAACAGGTGCTAACTGTCACAGTGGGTACAATTTTTCAGATAAAATTCCCCTTGTTGACTCACACTTGCAGTTTAACAGGTGCTAACTGTCACAGTGGGTACAATTTTTCAGATAAAATTCCCCTTGTTGACTCAC
>CM022877.1:31440558-31454119 GCA_012654025.1 Pachypsylla venusta
GGCAAGTAGGGTACAAAGTATTAGATGTAGAATCATGGCAAGTAGGGTACAAAGTATTAGATGTAGAATCACGGCAAGTAGGGTACAAAGTATTAGATGTAGAATCACGGCAAGTAGGGTACAAAGTATTAGATGTAGAATCACTGCAAGTTCAGTATGAGAAGAACGTCCATCTTACTAAGGATGACACATACACGCACTCACATATGCATTCATCCAGCATGAATTCAGTATTCATCCTGGATTTGAGGACGATATCAGGTAGATATTCAGAAGGAAGTTTCACATATTGGTATTGATTTTTGTGGTCATATTCTCGACAAACAATAAAAACTCCAATAATCGAATGTCGATGTGAGTCCACCTTGCATTGTTTAACTACCAACCTAGTATACTTATGCGGTAAATACATTTTAAAAAATGTCTAAATTTTCTGCAGGATTACAATACTTTTCTTCTATAGGAATAGAAAGTAAAAATAGACTCTTGTGTAGGTAAATACTTACGACATTTTCTACCACTTAACCCTATTCCTATGTGGTCATAGGAAATTAATAAATCCACGGCCTTCTGTTTACCAGAAAAGCGCTCAACCACTATTCTACCGAGGCAGGACCTACACAATATATATCATATCATGACACAGTCCTAAAAGAAGATTATGTTAATCTTCTTCTAGGGTTGAGCCCTTTCCCCTTTTCATACGGCTTGTTCCCATTGATTCACATTTTTGCCTTTTCCTCAGAAATGTTTCCAGTTTGGACAACAATAGCTATGTCCAGTTGGCGGAATGGAGCCCCCGGGGTCACGATTTGGTGTTTATTAAGAAAAATAATTTATATCATGTTAGTGATTCTTTCAATAGTACTGAATGTCTCACAGCGGACGGCATTCCGGGAGTCATCTTTAATGGAGTTACTGATTGGGTCTACGAAGGTAAGCGGTTAGTTCGAGAGTTATCGTGGACCGTCCACGATAACTCTCGAACGCCTTGTCTGATTTTGATGAAACTTGGTCAATTCTTCAGTTTTGTGGTATTTCATAATACAACACAAAAGTTTTTCTTATTGGCTGATTAGTTTTTGAACCATATTAGGCCATCCGAACATGAGCGCTCAAACGATTCTTAAATGTTACTTTTTTTCTATATAACACATGGCACTTTATTTAAAGTATCAATATACAGATTCACGATCTACACCAAGATACTTCTCACGAAACTGAGTGAGGTTTATATACTTCTCAGAACTGCTTGTGACAATTAATTTTTAACACAAAGAAAATCCTATTTTTCAGAGGAAGTCTTCGGTGATACAAAAGCATTTTGGTTCTCGGAAGATGGATCTCAATTAGTGTTCATCAAATCGAACGATTCTGGGGTGCATGAGTTGGATTATATGTGGTATGGCACTGACAAACAGTATCCAGAAGTTAGATCAGTGCGATATCCCAAGGTAAGTCAAAGCAGAACACCTAAGAAGGGAGTGGGGATTTAGAAAAGATTTAAAAACAGATATCATGTTACAAGCAGACCAACAAAATCCCGGGAGTAGAAACTAGATCCTCACTTTGTTCTGTCAATCATAGTACAGCCGAATTCCAGGGGCACGCTCCAAATATTTTGGAATTCCAGGGGCACGCTCCAAATATTTTTGTAATTATTGTTTATATATATAACCAGCTGTTTCGTTACAATTCTTATATTGCTATCTTTGTGTTTTTCAAGGGCAAGGGAAATTGGGGGGGGGNGGGTATTGGTTTGCGTCCACCCTGTATATTGCAACCAAGATTTAAACGTTTCGCCAGGCGCCTTAGGGGCACGGCCATTCTGAATTTTTAATATTTTCTAAATTTTATTTTACCCGTTCCCGGTTTCGAACTCGNACCCGCCCCCGGTTTCGAACTCGTAACTCAGGAATGGCTGGCAGAATACCTTTGCAGAAAGTGTCCTAAAATAAGGACTAAAGAGCCACCTAAAACTTTCTCTCTTTGAGTTGATATGTTGTCGCGACAAATTTTAAGATATTGGGCCATGACTGTCCGATTTTGGTGAATATATTATAAATTTGGCCGTAACTCGAAAGGGGCTTGACATATTTTAGTTCTGATAATTTTCCTGGGGTCGTAGATCATGATTTTGGGGGTTTCCATTCCCATCAATTTTTTGCTATGTTCTGTGGTATTGTAACAGACAACCCAACATACATAGGTACATACAAATTTCTGATTTATATATTAAAATGTACGTAGGTATTATATTATTTAAAAAAAGTTATGCCCCGGAACTGCTTTCGCATTACTTCAGGGCACTCCTTTACAGCCATGCCATTCCGGAAACGAGAAAATTCGATCAGATAATTTTCGCTCCGAGCGGGATTCGAAACCACAACCTCCGGACCAAGAGTCAATACTCTAAACAACACGGCCACGGAAATCGGCTATGTATTATAATATTATGCTTGTGAAAATTCCCCCTCCCCCCCCGAAAATTCTTGCCGCGAGCCTGAATCAAAGTTAAAAGAAGAAATGACTCCAAATGTTACAGGCAGGAACACCCAACCCAACTGTTCAACTGTTTGTTATTGAACTCGATGGCTTTCTCAACTTTGAAGTGGATGGATTTGACAGTTTCACTTTTGATGGGTAAGTTGATGAAACCATCAATGAAATGTTGTCTACTCTTAAAGTTTAGAAATCAAGAGGTCGATATTGGGTGGCTAAGAAAGAAAATGTAGAATGTTATTGAAAACAGGCTTTATATGATTTTATAATCAATCCTTAGTTTCAGGTTAGGACAAAGGGATTTAGGCCCATTTGAAATTTGTGAGGTTTTTGGTTTATAATGAAACTTTGGAATCGTCACGGAGAAAAAAAAAATTGGGGGATTGTCCTCCGCCCCGTTCGTCTTGATGGGCACTTTTACCACTTAGCGTTGACCGATTTCGATGAAATTCGGTAAGAAGGTCCCTTTTGATGTCTAATTGTGCCCCGAAACTTTTGGTCACCGTCAGACGGCGCCGGCGGTTTCGACTTTTGGATTTTAGCCAGTAAAAAATAAATGCATTTGTCCAATTGGCAGAGTTTTTTTTCTTCTAAATTTCGACATTTTGTTAATTTACAGGGAACCTCTGTTGACAAGTGTAACTTGGACTCCGAATAAAGATCTATCGCTCACATGGACAAACCGAGTTCAGAATCATGCTAATATCTATCGATGCAAGTTGGATTTTAGTTATAGCCTGGCAAAGTGCACATTGGTAAGGATTCGTACAGTTGGATTTTAGTTATAGCCTAGCAAAGTGCACATTGGTAAGGATTCGTACAGTTGGATTTTAGTTATAGCCTAGCAAAGTGCACATTGGTAAGGATTCGTACAGTTGGATTTTAGTTATAGCCTGGCAAAGTGCACATTGGTAAGGATTCGTACAGTTGGATTTTAGTTATAGCCTAGCAAAGTGCACATTGGTAAGGATTCGTACAGTTGGATTTTAGTTATAGCCTGGCAAAGTGCACATTGGTAAGGATTCGTACAGTTGNCTATCCCCTGTAGAACCGGATATCTGACGGTGTGAAAAACCTGGTGAATTGCTTCTTGTAAAGATACACTGGTGCTTTCTGGAACTTGGCCTGGCGGGCTGCCTTGCGCTCAGATTCTTTATCCTAGAGATTAGATTCAAATAAAAAATCAATTTTTTTCTTCAAATCCCTCGGGAGAAGAACAAGAACAAACCAGCGGTTCCGAAACCCTTTTTTTCTCATAGACCCCTTTCACTTTGCTGGTTACATTTCTACCATATTCTCAAAACTTGATAAAAAATGTAAAAAATAGATCCCGATTAGACCACGAAAAACATTGATAGGTGAGAAGTCAAGCCAACATTTTAGTTTTTCACTATCGAAACCAGATAAATTTTCGTGGGCCCCCGCTTACTAATTGTGATCCCCCATTTTTTGGTCGCGCCAACGTAGACACCCGTCGAGTATGCTGTGGACCCCTGGCGGTCCACCTG
Source organism: Pachypsylla venusta (assembly GCA_012654025.1). Taxonomy (NCBI): domain Eukaryota; kingdom Metazoa; phylum Arthropoda; class Insecta; order Hemiptera; family Aphalaridae; genus Pachypsylla; species Pachypsylla venusta. The sequence goes on from CM022877.1 coordinate 31,444,569, forward strand.
GACCACTTTGGGAATCACTGATATAAACGAACCTCTCAAGTGCTCAATCGTATGAATATAATTGTTTTCTTATTTTTCGTTGGCGTTACTTATAGTAATGGAGTCCTGGTTTTGGACTGCTAGAAAAGGGCGTCACTATACGTTTATTGAAAAAAACCGTCTTTCCGAATTCAGCTACCAATGCAGTATAGGTACCTCGGTTGCCCTACTCACGCACAAACGACTCATTTACAAAACTATTCCATACTAAGTAAGCCAAAAAATGTTCAAGTTTCTTTCAACAATTTTTTTTTTTTTTTTCTGTGGGCCTGAAATCTTTGTATAACCCGTGGCATTTACCTCGGTGACCCAACTATATATCCACAGCTTTTTTTTAAAAAAAAAATTTGGCTTAACGTCTCTTTAACATCTATTGGTCATTCAAGACGAGGGTTTTAACCTCCTTTTGCTGGAAACTTGCAAACCAGCTATCCACATTGACCTCACCCAGCCTGGGTTGGACCGGGAAAAAAACAGCATCACGAGAGCGCGAACCCACGCGGACAACCAAATGGTACAACCTCGCTGGGCGTTGTTTAACTTCAGTGATCTAACGGGAACTGGTGTATTGAACGTGCCATAGACGCTGGCTATATCCAGCCCTGAAGATAGGGATTTAAACGTAAAAATAGTGAGAGAAACGGCGAGAAGAAAACAAAATCTCTAACTTTCTGAGTGACTAAAATTCAATTCTTTATCCTAGAGATTAGATTCAAATAAAAATTCAAATGTTTTCTTCAAATCCCTTGGGAGGAGTAAAGAGGAATCGAAATAGAATAGGGGGGGGGGGGGGNGGGGGGGGGGATAGGGAGGTAAAAAAGAGAGCTGTTCAAAAAATACATTTCTTTTCATAATTCTCAAAATGATTGAGAGGTATTTTTTGTGTTTTTAAATAAGAATATTATTGGAAAGAAGATGCATCTGAAATTGTTTTTGAAAGAAATATTTTCCTCTATTGGTTTGGAAAGATTATTGGGGACAAACTTAAGAATGACGTAAAGGGAGCCACCGAGGGGAGCAAGCCAGCTTAATTAAGTGCCTTACAATCTGATTTTAAACGAGAAACTTGAAATTACTCGCGTCTGTGCGAAATTCATTCCGACATTGCTCACGACCGAGCAGAAAGACCTTCGCTCTGAAATCGCTCAGGAAAACTTGAAAATGGCCAGTGATGATGAAGATGTCCCTAAGGAGGTTATTACTGGTCCCTGTGACTATTGGATGTTCCCAAAATTGAAAATGGCGCTCAAAGGAAAGCGATTCGACGACATCGAGACGATTGAGAGTAATCCGACGCGCGATCTGAAGGCCATTCCAAAATCTGCGTTCGAGAACTGCTTTAAGATGTGGAAGCACCGCTGGGAGCGTGTGGTTCAATCAAATGTGGACTACTTCGAAGGATGCCACGGCCCGGATGACGAATAAAAGCACCAATGCGGAGATATGAAGGCAGGTTGGATACTTTTCGAACACACCTCGTATATTTAAAAAAAAAGTTATGCCCCGGAACTTCTTTCGCATTACTTCAGAGCACTCCTTTTACATCCATGCCATTCCCCGTTCCAAAAACGAGAAAATTCGATCAGAAAATTTGTGCTCAGGGCGGTATTCGAACCCACAATCTGCGGACCAAGAGTCAATGCTCTTAACAACTCGGCCACGGAGATCGGCAAAAATCATATTTATACTAACAAAGCATTTGCTTGGGTTTTAAGCATACTATATCATTCAAAATCAGCAAAATTACGGTAACAAACACATGTGCTATAATGGCAACGATTTTTCAAAATTCATATCTAACCCACTAAAAAAATCTATCTCTCCAAAATTCATTGAATTATAAAAACCACCTGATCTTTTAAAAGCGGTAGAAAAAGAGGGATGAGAGTTTGAAAAACGACAGGGAAGCGGTAAATGAGTATAAGGACAATAAAGAAATTTCTGGGGGGTGGGGGTCGGCTTGTGGAGGGGAAGAGGGTTTACAACTATAAGTCCCAGAATAAATCAATTTTTTTTTTCAAAAGTTAGTAATCCCTTAGATTAAATATATAGTGGCAGAAAAGGAAAAAATCGAGAAATAAGTTGTGGAGGGAGGTGGCAGAAAAAGAGTGGAAAATCTTTTGCAGAAACTGATTTTAATTTTTTGTTTACAAGAAGTCTCTGGGGAGGACAATTAATATTCGATAGATACAAAAAAAAAAAAAAAAAAAAAAAAAAATGAATTTATACACCCTAGTAGTGGTGGGGGTCTCGATTTAAACATGACTTGTTTTGATTTTTGTCTACAATGGATCACATAATGTGCTCGCAGAGCGTCGCATACTTATTTTATCGCATAGCACACATTTTCGCATAAATGCAAGGAAATACAAATACACAGATCGAGCATTATGCTGACTCCCATATGATGACCGTTTTATTTGTTTTACCTTGCATATATGCAAAGATATGTGGTGTGCAATAAGATCAGTAAGTATAATACAGGGTGTTCCAAAAGTCCGAGACCTCCTGAATATCATTTGAATGGCTTTATGAGGAGTTTTGAAATTTTGCATATTATTATATCCCAAATTAAACCACCTAAAGGTGTAGCCAATTTTTCAGGGGCGGGTCCCATGTGGCCCCCAGGGGGTTCAACGTTTGTTTTTTAAATACGAACCCCCATCTTGTGATATATTTTCTGAAAGACAATAGAATTAAAAGTACTTTGCAAAAAAATTTACACGTATAGCGTGTTTGGTTTCAAAATGTCGGCCATTTGAAATTTCCAAGACATGACCAAGAGTGTCTAAAACTAGGCGAATTATGTCTAAAAAAAACGGGTTCCTCGACATTGGTGTGCTATGTAATTATTCTGCTAGAGGAAATGAGAAAGCATCGTGCTCAAGGAAAGTTTGCTATCGTGAAATACGACCAGCTGATCGTGCGGGGAAGAGATGAAAACACGNTTTTTCTGGTTTTAATGTCTAACTGTTTGATTTCATGCTGAGTCCAGTCTATGATACCAAATGAATAATCTATAACTGGAATGGCCAAACTATTTACCGCTTCGATTTTGTTCTTCCCACAAAGTTCAGTTTTTAAAATAAGTTTTAATCTTTTAAAATATTCTTGTTTAATGTTAGTTTTAATTTGCTGTTGTTGAATACGGGCATTTTCAAACACTCCCAGATATTTGTAATATTGATCAGTTTCAAGATCTCTGATCATTTCTAATGCCATCTCATTATTGTAGTCATTTTCATCAGTTACTGTTTTTCCTTTTTTAATACTTAATTTCGAACATTTATCATAACCCATTTTCATACTGATATCATTTATAATGTTTGTTGTTATTTCAATCAGACATTCTAGATCTTGGTCGTTTTTGGCAAATAATTTTAAGTCATCCATATATAGGAGGTGACTGACTTCATTCAGATTTCTTTTAATTTTATACCCTTTCTTCATAGATCTGAGTTCTGAAGATAAAGGGATCAATGCTATACAAAATAAGAGGGGTGAAAGTGCATCACCTTGGAATATTCCTCTGTTAATTTCTATCGTTTCTGTCACAATATCTTTATCAGGCGTGTTGATGATCAGTTTTGTTTTCCATTGTTTCATTATTTTTTCGCAAAATTGTGTTGTTTTCTTATCTATGTGGTACATCTTTAGTGTTTTAATCAGCCAATCATGTGATACATTGTCGTATGCTTTCAGAAAATCAATCCATGCAATACTCAGATTTTTGTTATTTTTCTTACAGTTTTCTGTCACTATTTTATCTAGCATAAGGATGTCTTTACATCCATAAGATCCTTCCAAACATCCTCTTTGTTCAATTGGTAAAATCTTGTTGCTCTCGAGATGTTCATAAATTTTATTTTTAATGATAGAGGTAAGTAATTTATAAATTACAGGTAGGCAAGTTATTGGTCTGTAATTTTTTGCTTCAATGGTGTTTTCGTTTTTAGGTATCAGGTAAGTTGTGCCGAGTGTGAGCCACAAAGGGGCTGAATCAGGTTCACTCAGTATTTTATTGAATTCTCTAGTCAATACTTTATAACAAGTCTTCAACTTTTTTATCCAGTAATTTTGTAAAAAGTCAAATCCAGGTGACTTCCAACTTTGAATTATTATTATTATTATTGTTGTTGAATATTGCAACAACAACAACAACAACAGAAAAACAAAAATAATATTTGATACTCCCACTTCAGATTTGTTAATTGTAATTGTATTTCCAAATCTTGGGTCGAAATATTTGACATGATTCTTGGAATGTATGTCAATTATTAGCTTCCAAGATTATGTGTAGGTATGATGACTGATAACAAATAAAAGGTAAACAACAACTTATTTAGAACCACAGTCTCTTACCACTAGCTACCATCGGAAAATGCAACGATTGACTGATATCGCGCTCCAGCAAAATAATCAAATCTATAAGATATTATTTAGATGACGAAGTGACGGATTCGTTACCCGGAGGCTGGAGGTTCGAATCCAAGCATGGGAAATGAAATGTACATTTGGCAAATTACCTCAATTCCCTTCATATTAGAGCCTATTATTGGTTTATTATTTGCAATAATGAACCTTTGGAATTGTCACAAAAAAAAAAAAAAAAAATCCCCTTCAAAATTTGATATTATGTACGTTTCAAGGTACGTAGAATCCAAAAATCGAAAAAAAAAAAATCCGTTTGTCCGCCGGCGCCGTACGCCGTGATGGGCACTTTTGCCACTTGGATGCAATCAAATACACCCTTGGCGGTTTTCAGTATTGCTGTCTAAAAAGAGAATGGTAAGAGCCAGAGACTTCAAATTTGGTATGTATATCAAAATTAGGGTCTAATTACGCCCTAGATTATGAATCATCACGAGAAAAAAAATACCCCCCTCATTTTTTAGGGGGGGTATTTTTTCAGCCAGTAAAATAATAAACCCATGTGTCACATTGGCAGAGTTTTTTTTTATTTAGATTTTAGATACGTTGGAAGAACAGGGATGGTTAGATGTTAATCCGATTGCCTTCAGTACCATCGATGACAGTTTCTTACACATCACACCTTTGCTGCAACAAGACTGGCGTCACTATCCACAGTTAGTTTTGATGTATTCAACCAACGATTACACACCTTTAACTCAAGGGCTTCAAACAGTGAAAAATATCATTGGATGGGATCAGAAGAAAAATGTAGTGTAGGTAAAATGGAAATCATTTAGGTTCATTCGTACGTTTGATTTTGTTTTGCAGGAAAAATACGAGTAAGTGTAAGAAATATGATATTATTATTATTATTTAATTTGGCTTAACGTCTGTTTAACATCTATTGGCCATTGAAGACGGGGGTTTTACCCCCCATTCGCTGGAAACTTGCAAACCAGCTAACTACATATTGATCTTACCCAGCCTGGGTTGGGCCGGAAAAAGGTCAGCATCACGAGGGAGCGAACCCACGCCGACACCCACATGATACAACCTCGCTGGACCTTACTTAACTTCAGTGATCTAACGGGAAATGTTGTATTCAACGTGCCTTAGACGATGGCTAGAGAGTCTTTTTAATAACCCAAAATGCTACCTACAAGTGCCATATACCTACGATGAAATAAACTATGTTGTTATTCGATTTTCGGATTCTGTTTACCTTGTGTTGGTTTTCTTTTCTGTTTATGTAAACTTCCCATTAACAAAGTAAGTACTAAACTAAATTATATTCGTTTGGAAAGTGGGAACACATCATGTTCGTCGAAATTGATTTCCAAGCGCGCACAGTTTTAGATCTGCCGCAGCACGCAGATATGTACCCTCCAAACAATTAATACTATTCTACTGAATAGCTAAAGGTAGGTTCTGATATTTTTGCCGGAAAAAGACAAGGGCTAGACAGAGGTTCCCAAACTAATTTTCTCGCGGACCCCTTTCAAAATTTTGCTGGTTCCCGTGGACCCCCTGCAGATACATTTGTACAATATTCTCAAAACTTGACAAAAAATGTAAAAATTAGATCCCGATTATTAGACAGTTTTCGAAAAAAAGTGAGAATTTGTTAATTAATTAATTGATTGTGCTGTGAGTGGATGTCAAAAAAGTTGGTCAATCAAAAAAATAATTTCAATTCCGTTCCTCGCGACCGCGACCCTATGTATTTAAATGAAGGACAGACCAAACCAGGCGACTGGGTCGCGCGACAGATGGTCGCGCGACACTGTCGCTCCAGTCAGGCGACTCATTCCTTGTTTACTTGTGTTTGTTGTTTGTAATTTTTACTATCTTTCTTATTAATTTCGGTAGAAAACTGAAAATGTCATTTTGTTCTGATGAAGATGAGATGTTGGTTGAGTTGGTTAGTCAAAACCCACCCCTATTTGATGTCAGACTGGACTCCTATAAAGATAATATTGTGAGAATTTTTCTTCTTTCAAACTGAGATGTTTTGTTATTAGTATTTGAAAACAGCCCCCTTCTGGTCGTGACGTGTAAATTCTGTCGATCTTCATCCGTTTTTCCGGAAGAAAACAGGATATGATAAGAACGTCTTCGTCTTCCTCTTCCTCCAATAATCTATCAATCTTTTTTAGCCGTACTTAAAACGTCGGACATATACACTTTGTACTGTTCAAACGATCAAAGCAAACTGTCGCGGGTATCGGAATGCTACAAATAGGAAGCAGCCGCCTGTCGCAGTCGCCTGTCGCGGTCGCGAAGAACGGAATGGTACCTTAACTTGCCGCTACCAGTCTTGAAAATCAGAAAATATATGCGTCCAATCTCTGCTTTTCCCCAAAATACTCTAATAATGACAAAGTAACAAGACAAAGTAATAAGAATTCTCACTTGTGTGACGTTAAACCTTATAAGATTGCTGATGCATTAGTGAGTCCAGTAATGAAGAATCTACAAAATACACCTCGAGAACTAACGTACTGATTTTAAATTAGGTTCATTTTTTAAATTTCAGATTCTACGAAGCAGTCAGAGCTTCTCATAGCTCTGAGTCGCACGTGTATATGGTACAAATAGCCACAGGACTAATATCTTGCCTGAGTTGCCACATTGAACTTCCATGTGGCTACGCCAGTGTCGCTTTCAGTAAAGATTTTACCTATCACGCTCTATCTTGCAAAGGTCCGAATGTGCCCTTTGTTAATGTTTATTATACTTATGTTGTAAGTATAAGTTATGGTATACTTATGTTGTAAGTATAAGTCATCGTATATTTAATAAATATACCATAAAATACAGGCGGCTGCTCCTTAAATGCAAAAGGGCACAAAAATTACAGAAAATAAAGCGTAAATATATTTTGTTTATTTAATTTTATACTTACCAAAGTATTCTTCTTCCCCCAAAAAAGGAAAAAACTTGAAAAAATATATCCCTTTAATTTCTATAACTTGCGAGTTGCTTAAAATATCTGCTGTTCACTTACAAAAAAAAATATCGTATGTTCACCATGTCTTACAGTTAGTATATAATATAACGGGCAAAATACTTTTGTGTCCAAAAACTCTAGGAAATTTACATTATAATTCGGATATCAAAGGTACATTATTGAAAATAATAAACCAAAATTACAATAATTGTTTGGTTTCAGGAGAAGTCTCATCCACCAATTTTGATTTGGGAAAGGAATGAAAATTTACAGAAGATTTTAAAACATGTTCAATTGCCGAAGATAAAAGATGTTGTGGTGCCATTAGAGAACAAAAATTTTTCAGCTTTGGCAAGACTGTATCTTCCAACACAAGTGGATTATAGGACAAGACAAACTAAGTATCCATTGCTACTCTCTGTGTGAGTACTCGTATGAGCTTATTAGGGCCACTAGAATCAATCAAAATACTTTGCAGGTCCTCAATTTCAACCACAGCCATCAGGATAGCTATATCAGTAAAATACAGATTGACTCTAAAATTTCAATTGTAAAATTACCTATATTTGAATAAAGAAATGGAGGAGTAGCAAAATCGCAAGATTTATATGGCCATCTTTTTGAAAATCATATGATTTATGATTTAAAGTGCCAAAAAACAATGTCGAATTCAGTTTCAGAGCACAATGTCAAAATAAAAAGTTATTATTTTATTCCTTCAGTAATAAATATTACCTAATAAAAATACCTCACATTGAGAATAACGATTTTATTTTAAAAAAATAAAAATATTTTCATTTATTCATTTTTACAATTTGGTATAAACGGTAGACCCAACCAAGCTAGATTGTATCTTGCTCCATCCTTACTGTCTTATTAATACGATAATATAATAATGGGGGAAAAAAACGAATTTGCCTCGGACAATTTTTTTTTTTTTTTTAATTTGGCTTAACGTCTCTTTAACATCATTCAAGACGGTGGTTTTACCCTCTATTCGCTGAAAACTTGCAAACCAGCTACCCACATTGACCTCACCCAGTCTGGGTTGGGCCGGAAAAATCAGCCAACGATACGTGGTTTTCCCAACCGATCACCCATCCAAGTACTGACCACGCCCGACGTTGCTTAACTTCAGTGACCTGACGGGAACTGGTGTATTCAACGTGGTATGATCGTTGGCTGCCTCGAACACTTAAATAACTNGGCGGTTACCCATCCAAGTACTGACCACGCCCTACGTTGCTTAACTTCAGTGATCTGAAGGGAACTGGGGTATTCAACGTGGTATGATCGTTGGCTGAAAAACAATCTAATTCATTAAAAAATGAGACATCTCGAACCTTTTCAAGCCAGACTAAATCCATCCAATGCTAAACTGCTCACTCCCAATGTCCGTCTAAACTCTAAATTGTTTGAGGTGAATCAACTTTTCTTCCTTCTGCAACAGACAACTTTTTCTGATTACGTTCAGAGGAAAATAATTTTCCGTAAAACAAAAAGTTTGAAAACATACTTTTTTTTGTGTGTGGTGAAAGAAAGAAAATTAAACCAAAAGTATCTGTTGGGAATATTAATCACATGCATAAATGCAACAGTAATATTCAGGGCGGATCTACTTAAAGGCTTTTTAGGCTGCAGCCCAGGGCCCCGTGGATACAGAGGGTCCCCAACCTAAACAATAAACAATATAATAAAAATTATCTATAATTTAAAAAAACCGATCATTAAGGTTGAAAAACAAATACAGGACAACAATGTCGAACTGTCGACTAAATCATTTATCAGTTCTTTCCATAAATTGCGATTTAACAAAGGACTTACAGTGCGATGATCAAATAAAAGAATTTGCAGCACAAAAATGCAGAAAGGTTGCTTTATAATTTATATAACATAACCATTCATAACATGTCAATTTATTTTACAATAAATAATGTTTTAATAAATAAATAACATATTTTGTTGTCATATTTTCTTCCTGTACTTAACATATATTATATATACCTACATCACTACAGAAAACCGTTTTTTGACAAAATGGGAATTGGTTGAGTAATTAGGTAGGGCCCCTAAGCAGCATTAGCCCAGGGCCCCACAAAGTCAAGATCCGCCCCTGGGTCAGATGTTGGCAATTGTAATTCCTTGACCA
>CM022877.1:31454242-31473396 GCA_012654025.1 Pachypsylla venusta
GTTATCAAGTAAGTTGGTATTTCGTCAGTATTTACTAAAGCTACAAGAGTCTGCTGTTTATAGGAATTTAGGAGTGTTTGAGATAGAAGATCAAATTTCCGTTATCAAGTAAGTTGGTATTTCGTCAGTATTTACTAAATCTACAACTTTCAAATTTATTGTCCTTTTTTGAAAAATTTAATTTTTTTTTCAGGTAATGTTTGATTCGATTCATTGTAATGTGTCTACAACCATCTTTGTTGTAGTACACAATAAATAATAATAATGCTGGGCTTCACATAAACCTCGTTCATTTGATTTTGTTTTGAGCCATGTTCACGAGCTAACAGATGATGGCCCAGGAAAAATCTAATAGATAACTCCATCATTCTGATTGGAAAATCGACCTAATAAATTCGAACACGGAAATTATCAAAAATAAAAATATACCCCTTTATTCAATATAATGTTGGTACCTATATGAAAGTCTCAAAATTACCTCCTCAAGTTTTTTCATGAAGCATTGCCTGCTCTGTTCTTCTGAGAGCGCAAACTGGGTGGTTTAACAAACGTCTACAGCACATTTAATACACAAGTTCCCGTTAGATCTTTGAAGTTAAGCAACGTTCTGCGAGATTTTACAAAGTTGGTGACCACGTAGGTACACGTCCTCATGATGCTGGTTACTTCCGACCTAGTCTAGGCTGTTAAGAGATAAATATGGGGGGGGCCGGATTTTAATTTTCCAGCAGATGGAGGTTAAACCCCCGTCTGGAATTATTTAAAAGGGACGTTAAGGAAAATCTGTGGGGTTTGGATTCTGAAGAACCAAGCAACCCTAAAATTATCGAAATATGTTTTTGTGTTTTAGATTTTTAATTGACAAGTTTGAATTTATAGACCATACCAGAGTTGGTGTATGGGGTTGGAGTTATGGAGGTTTCTCAACCGCAATGATTATGGCGACAGATGATACAAATGTATTTCAATGTGGCATATCCGTTGCGCCAGTAACCAATTTCTTGTATTACGGTAAGATTGACTATAACCTATAACTATATCATTATGTACCTATATTATCATATTAAATGTGTAATGTATGTATGCAGTTTGACTATGACTACCTATATCATTATGTGCCTATATTAACATATTAAATGTGTGATGTATGTCAAATACTGGGCTAATCATTTGTGGAACGCTCTAAACAAGCCATAATCACTGTCACTTATTGTCAATAAATTCTATTGTGTTTTACACCAGATAAAATGGAAAAATATAGGAGTCATATACTGGTTATTGAGCTATGTTGAAATAAATCAAAACCCCAGAATTTTGGACTAGAACCGCCCATTATCAAAATAACATTTTATTCTTTTCTTTTTCTTGTCCTTCAGATTCTGTTTACACGGAGCGGTACATGGGACTGCCATCAGTGAAGGATAATGAAGGCGGATATAACTGGACGGACGTTTCAAGGAAAGTTACAAACTTTGTCAACAAGACCTTCTTCTTGATGCATGGCACTGCTGATGATAATGTCCATTATCAGCAAAGTATGATGCTGACAAAAGCTTTGGAATCTAAAGATATATTTTTCTATCAACAGGTTAGTGTACAATAAATTATGTTTGTATAACTAAAATTTGTATCCGTCTTGAATGACCAATACATGTTAAAGAGACGTTAAGCCAAATTAAAAAAAAAAAAAAAAATTGTATGGCCAAAACGGTAAGAGATATTGAAACATTGATGGGAATGATCTACTCCCATCCCCCGAACCCATTTACTGGAACCTCAGAAAAATTAAGAATATTGAAAAATTTTGCTTCGCATCGAAGATACTTTTTTTAGGCAATTTATTAATTTGTTACAAGAGTCAGAACATTCCGTGCATCTAAGACGGATGGCGAAGTTTATTCAATGATTCAGGCGTATCTATGTTTCCACATCGGCAGTAGATCAATTTTACAGCCGAAGCTGTAAAATTTATCTACTGCCTGTTTCGGCACTCTTGGTGTAGACCACCAAGCTGTCCTAGACGGACAATTATTTTTAAGAGCGGACTGTAAGTTTGGGGTGGTTCGGGATGTCGAAAACTGAGCGAAGGGTAATATTGTTCTTGGCTTACCTGCAGTTGATGCTTGAGGTTTTAAATATATTTACAAATGACGACCCTTACTGATGAGGAGAGGAGTAGATATAGGATCCTCTAGTAAGAATCAATTAATTAATAATACTATACACAATAAATCACAATTATAATTAATATAGATTGAAATGTTTTGTCACTAGTTGTGATGGTATTTTTCCACTAGTTGTGGTTAAATAAGAAAGTTTCACAATATATTACTTGACGTAATTTATGTAAAAAGTTAAAATTATTATCACTAGTTGTAATAATATTTAATAAATAATTCACAAATTTGTTAATTTCAAATCTGCTGTTTCACAAACACTTTTATCACTAGACGTAATAAAATTTGATAGTTTCAAATTGAGAGCTACAGAACAACTGTGGTTCATTTTAACTTATGCAGTCACCGAAAATGTTGGGAATACAATAACCTATGCAGACTAAAATGTACTATATCTCTATATCAAGAGGGGTGGGGGGTCTTTCAAGTTAAACTTTCGTTCTTAAATAAGACTAGCCGTTTCGTCCGTGCTTCGCTATGGCCTATAGCTTGGCGCCTTAGAGGCATGGCCGTTCCCATGCTAATAGTATTTTTTCTTTTTTCTTTTAAATTGTGAAAGTAGGCGTGTACGCTGTTGTATGCATGTATATACATATATCATGCTATCTCTCTCTCTCTCGCTCCAATGTATTTCTTATGGGGATTGTTTTCTTTTCGCGTTAAACCTTAAAATTAAAATTTTGCAAAATCCTTTCTTAGTGCAAACTTACATGGTGCAACGAAGGTCCCTGCCAAATTTCAAGTCTGTAGCATTAATAGTTTGAGTTTTACGTTGACAAGCATTAATAGTTTGAGTTTTACGTTGACAAGTGCCAATGTCAGGACATTGGCTTTTATATATAAAGATTACATGTAATTTTTATAATCGATTTTATTCATTAAATCCCAAATTAAATTAATCAAATAATTAATTGAATGATGAGATTTGTGTTTGATTCGTTACACTTGCATCTGTAGACCATAATATTCCCAACAGTGGAGAAAAGAATAAATCGTAGATTTTGATGGAAATTTCAGTTATACAAAAAAATCAGCTCTCCTTTTCGGGAAAAGAAAACAATGTTGACCTTGAATTAACATTGAAGGTCACCGCAATACGTCGCGACTTTTTGGTCTCAATAGATTTTTTTATTCCTAAAATGGACCACCCCGGTCATTGATTGTGGCTAATCACAATCAACGGTCCAAATCAATTTAATTCTGTTTTTTTTTTCAGAGCTACCCAGATCAGAATCATCACATCGGAAAGTACATCGCTCATGTGTACCATTCAATGAACCACTTTTGGACTGACTGTTTTAATTTAAATAAGAGTTTAGCATAAACTATTCATGAATAATACAAGTTTCATAAATTTGTTTGCTACTGAACCTTAACCTCAGCCATTGCCTATCAAACAAATCCCATTGAAATCTCGACGTTTTTTTTTCTCGTTCAGAAAATCTGTCTGCTAAGATACATGTTTTTGTTATTTTTTTGAAATTTTGTATCACACAGTTCGGCTGTGGTAAAACTTGTAGAATTGTAGACTGCCATCAGCATTTCTGAATCTCGTTGGTTAATCAGAGAAGCCTTGTTTTGGACTTTCTGTTTGGTCTGGTCGTATTCGGGAGTGATACATCTTTCTGCAAACTACAGGTTACTCATCCGAGTACTATAAACTATAAATAAGCTCGAATTTGCTAAACTTTAGTGATCAATTGATCGTACTAAAAAATACCACATGCAATACAACAGAGTGCTCGCCTATATAAATCATACATCAAATTAATTCCCCATTTCTTTTCTTTTAAATAAATTGTTTTACCTCAAAAATTGCATGTGTAGCATCATTTTTAAATTCATCAGGTTGTTCTGGCGCACTCTGTCGAATGTCTCAAGTTAGAATCACAGACATTGAAAATAAAAATATAAATCTATCCTTTCTTGTACTCAAACCGCTGACCCTCGGCACGGAATTCCAACAAAATTGTTTTATCAAACAATTTTGTTGGGTATTGGTGGAGAATACTTAAAAGTAATAGTGAGTGCTCTTGTTGACCTATATATGAGAAGTATTGAGCAAATTCCGACCATCATTTGAGGAAAAAAATGGGGAATGGGCTAGTTGTATTACTAGCCAGGAAACCTAACATAAAAGCAAACGTTTTTTTTTTTTTTTTTTTTTTTTTTTTTTTTTTTTTTTTTTTTTTTTTTNTTTGTTTTTTTTTTTTTTAATTTATTTTAACGTCTCTTTAACATATATTGGTCATTCAAGACGGGGGTTTCACCTCCATTCGCTGGGATCTTGCAAACCAGCTACCCACATTGACCTCACCCAGCCTGGGTTGGACCGGAAAAACCTGGTTCATGCTGTTCTGCTGGTCCAACCCAGCCTGGGTTGGACCAGCATCACGAGGGCGCGAACCCACGTGGACACCCACATGGTACAACTTCGCTGGACGTTGCTTAACTTCAGTGACTGAATGGAACTTGTGTATTCGACGTGCCATAGACGCTGGCAAAAATGATATCTAAACATCTGCCATTTTGAATAGATATGTTATAGAATAGATATGTTTATTTTTTTTGGACTATATTGGACCGCGAAGGGCCTCGTGGTGGCACTCCAGTGAGATCTACAGTTCACAGAACTACTTGCATGTACATTAATAACCACTAAATAAATAATCTTTTTGGCTGCCCAGTAAAGATAACTTTGGCACCCTTGTATGGTTAGATCTATTTTTTTATTTATCGTATGACTTTCTACTATGAAGATGATGTATAGTGGACCAGAAGATACAAAGGCGTCTTTAAATTGTCAACAAGCAGAGCAAACCAGATTTTTTTAAAGACGATAGTTTTGGTTTGCTGTGCTTACTTAATTTTTTTTCTTCTTTGTATGCATCTTTTCTCACTTTAGATTGTTTTTGGGTTGGTCAAGATAAATGACCAAATGATTGTCTGGTTACCTGAGTTATTTGGAATTACCCAAGATACACCACGTGGAGACGAACAAACAATCCACACCTTGTTTGTTGTGAATAGACGGGCCATTTTAGCCTTGACAAACGCCCTGGGCACAAAAAATAAATCCGTTTTTTTTTCGAAAATGATCGAAATAAGTTTTCAAAATAGCATCATTTGTGTTGTAGAAGAGGTGAAGAGTTGAAGTAGCTCTTACTAGTCAACGATTTTCTTGGTTACAAAAACACCAATAGAGTTCGAAGATCAAAAAGTTCGAAGCGATGAAAAAATATTGCTCCTCGAAAATATAAACATGATCATATTAGGACATATGTCGAAAATTATCGACCCTGAGAATTTGCTGCGCGGGGCCAGTGCCCATTGATAAAAATGGCCCCTGTGAATAGTTACAAATGCTTATACCTAATAGCATCCCCCGATCGCGGGTTCGCCCGCGCATATTTTACATGTGGTATGCATAACATGTGGTATACATATCATAGTTCGAAAATTGTGAAAGTAGGCGTGTACGCTGTTGTATGTATGTATATTCAAATATACATTTATCATGCTATCTCTCTCGCCTCAATGAATTTCTTATGGAGATTGTTTAGTGCACACTTACATGGTGTAACGAAGGTCCCTGCCAAATTTCAAATCTGTGGCATTATTAGCGTTAATAATTTCGGCACTATATTGATCACTCACTCAGGACATTGCCTTTTATATATAAAGATTAATTGCATATTACTTTACGTTTGAGGGCCTGTATATTGACGATGTTTTTACTTAAAATTTAGATCTATGCACAACAAAGAAGGTTTTCAAAAAGATATTGTGTGTAATTTAGAAAAATGCATTGCGCCAAGTGTACCATAGAGGAATGAGTTCAAAGGAAATTTCCAATTCAATGTGGAACTGCAGAAAATATCTGCATTTTTATTTTGCTCTAATTATGGACAGGTCTCACGCCAGGAGAGTCTATTGTTAAATCTAATCAAAGGTTGAGATCAAAAGAATTTTATCTAGTACACATGCAAACGCGTATATTGGATGGGTTTTCTCCACGGAGAAAACCCATGCAATATTCTTGTGACTTCAGTAGCTCAGATTGTTGAGGGGGGGGGGNGGGGGGGGGGGGGTAAATTCGTAAGCAGGAGGCTGTTGGTTCGAACTCCATCCCCGACTAATCGAAATACAAGTCACTATGGAGCAAAAGTCGCAGTTTGTAATCATTCTCAATAGAGACCAGCAACCAGTTCAATAATAAATAATTAAAAAAAAGAAACCAAAAATTATGTTTGTATTTTCTCCTCGTTTGCAAATGGCTATTACACCATCAGCTCAGTTGAACTCGACCCGTGAGTATATATCTACCTCAAGTAGCATATCATAAACTCAAGTAGGACCCATTTTCTCCACTGAAGTTGGTAAGTCATAATTATTAGATTGCATTTACGCCTTCGAAAGCGCATAATAGAAAATAATAATCCAAAATACAAGAGTACAATATTATAATTTATACTTATAATAATCCAAAATACAAGAGCACAATATTATAAAAAGTACTTATAATAATCCAAAATACAAGTGCACAATATTATAATTTGTATCTATCCAATCTTTATTAGAAAATAATAAACCAAAATACAAGAGCACAATATTATAATTAATACTTATAATAATCCAAAATACAAGTGCACAATATTATAATTTGTACCTATCCAGTCTTTATTAAAACAAAATACAAGAGTACAATATTATAATTAGTACCTATGATAAATCCAAAATACAAGTGCACAATATTATAATTTGTACCTTTCCACTCTTTATTAGAAAATCATAAACCAAAATACAAGAGTACAATATTATAATTTGTACTTATAATTTATAATAATCCAAAATAAAAGAGCACAATATTATAATTAATATTTATAATAATTCAAAATACAAGATCACAATGTTATAATTAGTACTAATAATAATCCAAAATACAAGTACACAATATTATAATTTGTACCTATCCATTTGGTTAGTTATTTTCTTTATTAGAAAATAATCAACCAAAATACAAGAATACAATATTATAATTTGTACTTATGATTTATAATAATCCAAAATACAAGTGCATAATATTATAATTTATACCTATCCAATCTTTAGAAAATAATAAACCAAAATACAAGAGTACAATATTATAATTAATACTTATAATAATCCAAAATTCTAGTGCACAATATTATAATTTGTACTTATAATATAATCTTCTAATATAATTTGTACTTATAATATAATCTTCCACATAATCCAAAATTCAAGTGCACAATATTATAATTTGTATCTATCCAATCTTTATTATAAAATAATAAACCAAAATACAAGAGCACAAGAACCAATATACAAGAACATATATTATAATTTGTACTTAAAAAATCAACAAAACGAATCTTCAATCTCTTGAACACAATTAAAAACCTTTTCTCTTCCACACTATATATTGAAACAGAAAAACAGGATAGTCGCGGCAATATTATTCCTGAGTCCCCATCCCGATCAGTCAGTTTGTCAATGTGTTTTGTTAACATCGTTTCGTGAATCTTTCGTACAAAACTCTCGTCTCGTATTTTCTACTTCTTAAAACATCTCGTCATGTGTTGCATTGAAATATTTCGTAAGTTGAACATTGTATTATTATGGTTTATTAAATTCACTAATAAACCTGTGGTTGAATGGACCACACAAAAAATACCTTCCATCAAAATTTTATATTTTTAGCTAGAATACAAAACTGGAAAAAGTAGCACTTTTTCCTTGCATGGTGTCTGATTTGAATGAAATTTTGTATGTAAGTATTTGGGTCTGGGTTGGTTCCCGAGGCTTGTCGTTATGATTACCCATGGCTAATGATAACTAAAAGCTTCGGGGACCAAGCAACCCACAGGAGTACTGTTCAAGAAAAACATGTTTTAAAAAATACAATACTAATAAGAAATAGAATTAGAATTTCCTCCTCCAATTTTTTAAGATTTTTATTTGTTCAATTCACAGGGATCTGAAATTAATATTTAATTGATTCTTTACACGTCCGTTTGTACCACGATAAATCTCGAATCGTTTTGGATGGCACTTTCTATGGTCATTCATTATGAACATAGAATTAACTGATTAGTTTTTGGACCTTATTGAACCAAATAGCGGACCAATCTTTGATTGTGGCGCCAAGCAAAACGGACTGAGACTGCCAGTTTAATATAAAATTTTAGATTTGATTCTTGATGTTTGCCGCTAGATGTTCTTACCCTAACTAAGGTCTGACCCAAGAGAATTTAGAGACACAATAAATTTTGATTTTTAAGCTGAAGAATCATTTTAAATATTTAAATAGAAAGTTTTGGGATAGAAGAGAAGATAAAAATAAATGTAGACTGTATATTTATTTTAACTTTTATTGAAAAATAGGAGCGAAAAAAAAATATAAATTACAGATATATTATTCTCCATGTTGTATTTTTATGGTAAAATCCATTTGAACCTTAGAGTGTGCAATGTTCATATATACCTACATAATTCCTACAGCGGATTTTCTGACAAAAAAAAAAAAAAAAAANAAAAAAAAAAAAAAAAAAAAAAAAAAAAACTTGTGCAGCTCTGTTCTCCAAATTGATCATTTTTCATTATTAGGACTATCTTCCCCTCCCATCACCCCTTCTTCTTCAACTTCACCTTTTCCCAATTCTATTTGGGGTTTGCGTTGCATTCCTTAATTCTACCAAGCTACAAAATTTTGTTCTATGCCTACTCTCTTTAGCTGTAACTCCTTCCTGGCACGGTCACTGCGTAGAAATTTGTATTTTGTTGATGATTTTTCATCATTGATTTAGAGAGAGTTTTTTAAAGGATGGATGCCCTTCCTAACACCAAACATTCTGTATTTACGCGGGCTTAGGACCCTCACCTAATGAAGCTGGCTAAATTTATTTTCCCCTCTCACCAAATAATAAACAAGACACGAGGTAGCCGGCAAAATATTATTTTGTCATTCCAGAGTATATAAATAATTGTTTTCCTAAACATGGGATGGTTATCCCGGGTCAAAATTTTCGTCTCATCTGACCACAATTTTTTCCCTCCGCTCCTTAATGTATTGTACCCACGAAGCTAAGGTGATTTAAAAATAGCGGCCATTTTGAAATTTGGAAAAGTCTTGCCGCCAGAGAGAATATATCGCAATGACGAATTAATGACGCAATAGCAAATTAATGACGAATTAATGACGCAATTAATGACAGAATTAATGACGCAATCGTTGCGAATCGTCCGATTTTGCTGGCAGAATGGGGATCAAATTACTTGATGTTTTTGGTGAGAATCTTGATCCATTCGTATTATAAATTGAAGAGCAACTGCCAGAGATGGAGAGAAGTATCATCGATAATGATGGGGTCACACACAACATCTCACCAATATTTAAAAACAAGGAGCGTTTTTTGTTCACGCTTACTTTAAAAATAAATTTATCAATCGGTACCAAACGTTTTTTTACAAGATTGTGGGCATAACGGAGTAGGATAGTTTTTATATATCTATTAATCATTCTCGGACAAAGGCAAGACGGGGCAAAGCAGACTTTGGGTGACCAGACATCCTGCTTTTCAGTCTATTGTCCTTTGTGTCCAGAGAAATCCTGGAGACTCCAAAATATCCGGCTTTTTAACGTTTACCCTTAAAATTTCCCATTTCTTAAAAAAATTGGCATTCTTTAAGTGATGTTGGGGGTCTCTTATTGATATGGAAAACGAGGAGAAGCAAAATCAGAGAAAGGGAAAGTCAAGTAATTTGGGGACAAAGATGTACATGTACTTCGAAATGTTTGCCCTGTTATAGGTCAGAATTGACCCAACGATTGGTGACTACTCGAAGACAGGAGTACTCGAAGACCTTCAAGCCAACAAGATTGGCAGAATTATTTCGGCTAAAGTTTGCCATCTTTGCTCTTCGAGTAGAATCACGAGGCTGAGGAAACCTAAGCAAACCTCTTTCAAAATAATCCAACAAGACAAGTTTAATTACGTAGGGTAAAGTTTGATCTAAATAGTCCATTTTTTCCCACGTTGTAAAAAAATCCATCCCCCTGAAAGACAATAAAAAGGTGCGCAAGGGGTCCCTTTTTAGGCGAGAACAATCTAGTCACCATGATCTAGACATCATAGTAATGTACAAGGAGACCCAAAAGTCAGAGACCACCTGAATATCTTTTCAACGGCTTTATGAGGAAATTTGAAATTTTGCATATTATATCCCAAATTAAACCACCTGATTGTGTTACCAATCTTTCAGGGGCGGGTCCCAAGTGGCCCCAGGGTGCCTAACTTTTGTTTTTTAAATACGAATCCCATCTTGTGATACAGACAATAGAATTAGAAGTACTTTTTAAAAAATTGTACGCGTCTAGCGTGTTTGGTTTCAAAATGGCGGCCATTTGAAATTTCCAAGATATGGCTTCCAAGAGTGTCTAAAACTAGGCGAATTATTTGCAATGGGATATTGAATAATTACATGACACCAATGTCGAGGAACCTATTTTTTAGACATAATTCGCCTAGTTTTAGACACTTCTCCAACTTTTAGAAATAATTCGCTTAGTTTGAAACACTCTTGGAAGTCATGTTTTGAAACCAAACAGACGTGTGATTTTTTTTGCAATTTCATTGTCCTCCTGAAAATGTATCACAAGATGGGGTTCGTATTTAAAAAACAAAAAATGGACCCCCTGGGGACCACATGGGACCCGCCCTAGAACAATTGGTCACAATTTGGGATATAATACCATGCAAAATTTCAAAACTCCTCATAAAGCTGTTCAAAAGATATTCAGGTGGTCTCGGACTTTTGAGACACTTGGTATAATTTTATTCAAAGATTTCATGTATAATTGAATCGTGTTCATCCTGTCCTTGTTTATCCACTCTCCAGAGTGGAATGATTCTACCTCCAACATGCTACCAGACCGGTAGTTTTTGCAACTACATTAATTCTGGACAATGTAACTACCTCCAACATGCTACCTTACCGGTAGTTCTTGCAACTACATTAATTCTGGACAATGTAACTACCTCCAACATGCTACCTTACCGGTAGTTCTTGCAACTACATTCTAGACAATGCAATAATTTTATTATTCTTTTTTTACAGCATTTTATTATTTGCATAAACTTTTAAAGACTTTCCCCCTGTCATGGCTTTGCCCTTTAAAACATATTGTGAAGCTATTATACATAAACGCCATAAAAATTATATGTATTAGGTATCTGAATTATTCTTTGGGCGAGGTATTATTCCCAGAGTAACTAGCAGGAAGTTCTGTGAACTGTATAATTCACTCAGTTAAAATGTCCCCCCTGGAAAACCGATGAGGCCCAAAAACTAATCCGTAAATTCTATGAAAATAGTAATTGCTAAATCCAAGTTCCATCGAAAACGACAACGCCTTCGAGAGTTATCGTGGAACAAACAGATGTTTAAAAACTCTGCCAATGTGACATATGGGTTTATTATTTTACTGGTTAAAAAAATCCCCCCCCCCCAAAAAAAAANTGGGACGTAATTAGACCCTAAATTTGACATACATAGCAAATTTCAAATCGGGGCACAATTAGAGCCCAGGTGGAACTATATACCTTGAAACATAAAATACCAAATTTTTAGCCTAGGTAATTTTTTTTTTCGTGACGATTCCAAAGGTTCATTATTGAAAATAATAAACCAAATAAATCATGGAGCCTAAACTAGACTTGACTTTGTTCAGTCAATAATTGTGATGTACATAAGTTAAAGTGTTTACCCCAGGTCATACGACATTACTGTGACAATCAAGTTCAAAATCAATGCAATTAGAACATAGATCTCACTCTCAATGCAATTAGAACATAGATCTCGCTC
Source organism: Pachypsylla venusta (assembly GCA_012654025.1). Lineage (NCBI taxonomy): Eukaryota > Metazoa > Arthropoda > Insecta > Hemiptera > Aphalaridae > Pachypsylla > Pachypsylla venusta. The sequence continues at coordinate 31,466,308 of CM022877.1, forward strand.
ATTATTACTAGTTCTGCGAATTGTAGACCACGCTCAGATCTTCTTTTGTGTACATCTAGTACTAAGAATGCAGCGTGAAAAGTAAAATAAATCTGCATTTTGTTAAACAGAGACGAAAAATTGGACCCCAGGCCGGGATCCAGTTTTTCCCCAATTCAAATGAAGATAATAAATGTCCATGCCTCTAATACCAAGTTTAACCAAAATCGGTTTGGCAGTTATTGCGATTCAAAACGGCAGATTGAAATTTAGTGCAAAATTATTTTTTTTACTTAACTCGCTGGAAACTTGCAAACCAGTAACTACATTGACCTCACCCAGCCTGGCTTGGGCCGGAAAAATAGCATCACGAGGGCGCGAATCTACGTGGACGCTATTCCAAACCCTTAACGTTCCTCAAAATTTACACATAATTGCATTAGACATAAGAAGATATGTATAAAAATGTTGGTTACCTGGGACACCTTAAACCGTCGGTAAATATAATATAAATTCATTCCTTGGGATCAATCTAAACATTACCTATTTTTGGGGAATAGGAATATCCTTTTGATTTCTTTTGATTCAAAGAACAGGGGGTTTCCAGGAACGCTAAAGATAATTTAAAAGCAAAAAAATTTTTCTTTTTATTGGCGTTAACGAACTACAATCTTAGTGGATATTTTTTTCTTTCCTTTTTATGTCCTTATCGCCTCTATCTGGAATGACCTTTAGCCGTACATCTAGACCTTTTTATTCATTTAGTTTGCATGTAGAGGGTGCGTGAGATAGACATCAGACTTAACACTATTGATTGTCTGAAAATTAGGCCGTTGTTTTAAATTGTTAGACTCTGAACAGCTTGCATATTGCATACCGTTGGAAAGTACTTTTTTTTTATAGAGCTGTAAACTGACTGAATGTAAAACGGTGAAATTTATCTCTGACAGAAAATTCTTTTGAAGTCTTCTAATGTTGTTGTTTTTTCGTCCAAAGAATACCTACACGTTACACTTTGATTCAGCTGTAACTGCAATGCGGACACATTTACCCACATAACACCTTTAGCTCTCCTTTGGCGAAATATTCTCTAAAATAGTTGTAGAGCAGTGATTTCCACGTCCAAAGAATACCCATATGTTACACTTTGATTCTGTTATAACTGCAATGTGGACACATTTACCCACACCACACCTTTAGCTCACCTTGGCGAAATATTCTTTACAATAATTGTGGACCAGTGAATTCCAAGTCCAAAGAATACGCATGTTTACTCTTTGATTCTACTGTAACTGCAATGCGGACACATTTACCCACATAACACCTTTAGCTCTCCTTTGGCGAAATATTCTCTACAATAATTGTAGAGCAGTGAATTTCAAGTCCAAAGAATACCCTCATGTTTACTCTTTGATTCTACTGTAACTGCAATGCGGACACATTTACCCACATAACACCTTTAGTTCTGTTTTGACGAAATATTCTCTACAATAATTGTAGAGCAGTGAATTCCAAGTCCAAAGAATACGAATGTTTACTCTTTGATTCTACTGTAACTGCAATGCGGACACATTTACCCACATAACACCTTTAGTTCTGTTTTGACGAAATATTCTCTACAATAATTGTAGAGCAGTGAATTCCAAGTCCACAGAATACCCACATGTTCCTCTGGACCTCCTTTGGCGAAATATTCTCTACAATAATTGTAGAGCAGTGAATTCCAAGTCCATAGAATACGCACATGTTACTCTTTGATTCCGCTTTAACTGCAATGGTGACACATATACCCACACCACACCGTAAGCTCACCTCTGCGCAGGGAACGACTTGCGACATTCATTTTGGACAATATCTGAAGCGATTAAAATCATAAAACCTTTTCCCGTATTTATTGTTCAATTTCAGGGTTTAATTCTCCTGGCCTAATGATCCTAATATGGAAAACAAGGATTATAACAAAGTAGTAAATGGTATAATTAAAAAAAACTAACAATAGAAAGCCATGTCTTGTGTTAGTAATGTTCTGCAGACGTTTTACGATCGACTCCATGTTGGAAACATAATAATTGCTTCCGATATTACGAAAGAAATACAAAATCGAAAAAAATGCACTCTTAAAGGAAAAATGTCATGAAATGCAAATGTGCATTTAACACGTTCATTGTGGTTCAGTAATGTGTTTTAAATTGTATTATCCCACAATTTCAATATTTATATAAGAGTGGGGAATTCAATTTTATTGAGGTTTTAATCTTTCGTTGAACCTTGTTAACGAAAGGATAGTGCCTATCATTTGCCACTAAATAATATTTTTGAAAGAGTTTAATTTTGTTGCTTAATTCGGCCTCTACTTATATTGATCATGATGATCTATTATTTTTTCAGAGGCATGACTGCATCTGGAAAAGACGGTCGTTCGCGCAAAGATTATCTTTATATATAAAAGGCAATGTCCTGAGTGACTGATCAACAAAGAGCCAAAACTATTAATGCTAAATTTGGCAGTGACCTTCGTTTCACCATGTAAGTGTGCACTAAGAAAGGATTTTGCAAAATTTTAATTTTAAGGGGTAGAAATCGCAAAAAGTAATATATTATCGAAAACGGTATGAGATATCAAAAAATTGATGAGAATGACCCCCAAAACCATTGGTCTAAACACCAGAAAAAATATCAGAATTCAAAATGTCGAACCGTTTTTGAGTTACGGCCGATTTTTCGATTTTTGACCGAATTTACGCGGTCATGGTTCAATAACTTAAATTTTGTCGCGACAATATATCGGCTCAAAGCGAGAAAGTTCCAAATGTTTTCGAGTTATGGCCGTTTTTCAGATTTTTGTAAGGGGAATCATAGAATACTATTAGCTTCCGATTTTTGAAAGGGAAATCATAGAATACTATTAGCATGGGAACGACCATGCCTCTAAGGCGCCAAACTATTGGCCGTAGCACGGGCGAAACAGCTAGTCTATTAATTAATAAGAGTATTATCTTACTCTTTTACATAATACATATATTCATGGCATATACTAAAGTTGTATAATCCATTAGCAATAAAACGTTTGGTTAGCCAGCGTCTATGGCACGTTGAATACACCAGTTCCCGTTACATCACTGAACTTAAGCAATGTCCAGCGAGGTTGTATCATGTAGGTGTCCAAGTGGGTTCGCGCCCTCGCGATGCTGGTTATTTTTCCGGACCAACCGACCAAACAGACGTTAAGACAAAAAAAACAAACGTTTGCTTTTATGTTAGGTTTCCTGGCTAGTAATACAAATAGCCCATTCCCCAGTTTTTTCCTCAAATGATGGTCGGAATTTGCTCAATACTTCTCATATATAGGTCAACAAGAGCACTCACTATTACTTTTAAGTATTCTCCACCAATACCCAACAAAATTGTTTGATAAAACAATTTTGTTGGGATCCCGTGCCGAGGGTCAGCGGTTTGAGTACAAGAAAGGATAGATTTATATCTCACTGTTTTGTAGGTAATTTATTTTCTATGTCTGTGATTCTAACTTGAGACATTCGACAGAGTGCGCCAGAACAGCCTGATGAATTTAAAAATGATGCTACACATGCAATTTTTGAGGAAAAATAACCCATTCTTGTTTTATTTGAAAGCAAATAAAGTAAAAAAAATTGGGAATTATTTTGATGCATGATTTATTGAATATATGAATCAGTTGGGGAAGACATTTGCGGATCGGTGAGCACTCTGTTGCATAGCATGTCGCAAACCTCCGGAGTTTTCATGTATCTAACAGTTCTTGTTCTGCCTAAAGGCTTCTTTAAATGCAAAAATAGGATTTATTGCAGAATTTTATTACGTGAGGGAAGTCTCCCACGTAATCTCATCCAGTAGTACGAAATGGCCACTGAATCACTACTTTTGAAAGATGACTAAAATAAATGTACGATGCTCAGGGGTCCACAACTCCATTGTAAAAACAGCATTTATAAAAATGCTGTTTGTTTAGAATTTATACCAATTTGTTTAGAATTTCATAGAACTAATATTATACATATCTATATTTACAATTGTTTTAACTATGGACTCCAACGTGTTAACAAGTAAGGTTAAATTTGTATGAGACATAATCTGAGTGAATTCAAAATTTTCATTTATACAACTTTTCTCTTAGTGAATGTTGATTGCAATATAAAGGTATCAGAGATGAACACTAGCCAGTGTCTATGGCACGTTGAATGCACCAGTTTCCGTTAGATCACCGAAGTTAAGCAACGTTCAGCGAGGTTTTACCGTGTAGGTGTTCACGTGGGTTCGCACCCTCGTGATGCTGGCTATTTTGCCGGCCCAACCCAGACTGGGTGAGGTCAATGTGTGTAGCTGGTTTGCAAGTTTCCAGCGAATGTAGGGTGAAACCCCCGTTTTGAATGACCAATAGATGTTAAAGAGACGTTAAGCCAAATTAAAAAAAAAAAACATATAAACTCGATAAAGATCATGGCAAGTGTGCTGGATTACTTTATAGGGAGAAGTGAGGCCTACTATGGCAAGTATCGTGTTCTATGATAAAGTGTGCAAGCACTTTATGGTAAGTGAACTATGAACTACAACTCCATTTTTTAAATAAAAAATTACGGCTTCGTGAAAGTGAAATGGGACCATTACCACCTCCCCCATTGGAATAGTTTAAAATTTACTCATTTGCCGAATGTTTCCCGAATTTAGGGCAACATTTATTTTTTCGGCAATAAGCAGTTTCGAAGATATTTTCGTCTAAATAAATTTTGAACCATCGAAATCGGAGGTGGTCAATAGCTACAGTGCTATAATTTATTCCACTCGGAAACGCTATGTCTATAAGAAAGATTTCGAAATAAATTTGGCGATGGTGTTATATAGCTAAAGTTGAGTACCACTTGTTAATAATATGTATAATGGAATGATCCAAATATATTCTTCTAAATAAATTTATCAGAAATAAAAATGTGTCCCCACAGAAAAATATAAATCATAGTTACGGGGTGGACTCTGACTCTGGGCGGTATATGTCTATTAGTATTATCATTAGCCTCCCACGCTATTTAATTAGTTGGAAGTGATCAAAAACTTATATAATAGCTAATAGTAGACATATGTATGAGTATGTACATATATTTGGCTTATTAAGTTCTAGCAATTATGTAAAACTAGCATCCCCCGAGCGGCATCGCCCGCGCATATTTTACATGTGATATACATATCGAAAATTGTAAAAGTAGACGTGTACGCTGTTGTATGTATGTATATACATGTATCATGCTATCTCTCTCGCTTCAATGTATTTCTTATGGGGATTGTTTAATTTTCGCGATTTCTACCCCTTAAAATTAAAATTTTGCAAAATCCTTTCTTAGTCAAGTCTGTAGCATTAATGGTTTCGACTCTACGTTGATCAGTGACTCAGGATACTTTTATATATAAAGACAATACTCGAACGTACCAAATGGAAAATTAATGGAAACGGCTGTTAAAGATCACTCTCAAACGATATCAACATAAAAGTACATTGCCTTTAACCCAATGGGCTGTATTTTTACCTCTCAAAATTTCACTTTTTCAGGCGCATTAGTTGCAGAGATATTGTATATTGGACAAAGAACATTATTATCTAATATAATAAAAAGCGAAAGATGTCCGATGTCCCTCCCAAAATATCTTAGGATCTACAGAATCCAGAAATGTGATTTTTATTTCAATGGAACCCATTGAGTTACTGGGTTATTATGTAGTGTTTGGAAAAAACCATTTCCATCGATTCTTTAACTATTTTTTTATACCCGCTAAAAAGTATAATAAGATTTAGTGGATGTGCAAAATTTACAATTAAAGAAATAGTCTAACCCTAGTAGCTATAATATAAATCATGCCTGGCGTCACAACGCTTCAGAACGCTACGGTTTCTTTTAAACTAATAGACTAAAATCACTCTGGCCGGTTAAAATCATTGTTGAACTTTACTATATTAATTCATTTTATAAGTGTAATAATAATAATTACATTTATGGTTTTAAAAAAAAAAAAAAAAATCGATTAACTAGTCTATTGTTCCTGAAAATTTCGAACTTCTATATTCAGTAGATCTCGAGAAATCTTAAAAAACTGATGCCATGGACAGCTCTGGTTTAATATTTCTACTAGATTCCAATCTACCATCATTTATATGTTGTATCATTTGTATTATTTTTTTTTTTGAAAAAAAAAAAAAATCGTTGCCAAATATTTAATTCCACCCTGAAGTGTTGTTATCAATGATAATATTATTGCTATGAGAGAGATAGCAGATTTGCGGACGCCAGCCAAGTTGTCTATTTTTAGGCTGCGATTGTGACAGTATTCTTTAAAACGACACAAAATATGTATGAAAAAAATACTTATAGCATATAAGTATTTATTTAAATTTATTTTCATCTTTATCACACATGAGGATCTCTAAGTATCCAACATGCACTTATTATATAATATTATGTAGTTGAACATATGTTTCCATACGGGGTGGTCTTGTTGAATTGAAACGGAGAGCACAAAGAAGGCGTAGGTGGTTGCGATTGGGCGATATTTGGGAATATAGTGGATTGGTCTATAAATATCTTACTATAGCTGTTTCGCCCGTGCTTCGCTACGATTCTTATATTGCTATTTTTGTTTTTCAAGGACAATGGAAATTGGTTTGCATCCACCGTGTATATCACAAACTTTAAAATTGAAGATTTAAACGTTTCACCAAGTGCCTTAGAGGCACGGCCATTCTTACTTTTAAGTATTTTATAAATTTTATTTTACCCGTTCCCGGTTTCGAACTCGTAACTCTGGAATGGTTGGCCATACCTTTTGCAGAAACTGTCCTAAAATAAGGACTAAACAGCCACCTAAAATTTTCTCGCTTTAAGTTGATATATTGTCGCGACAAAATTTGAGATATTGGACCGTGACTGTCCGATTTTGGAGAAGAAATTTGAAATTTGGCGAACTCGTAACTCGAAAACAGTTTGACGTATTTTAGTTCTGATAATTTTCCTGGGGTTGTAGACCATGATTCGGGGGGAGGGTCCACTCCCATCAATTTTTTTTTTTTTTTTTTCACATCCGAATAAA
>CM022877.1:31484104-31502429 GCA_012654025.1 Pachypsylla venusta
CATATCACAAAGATATAAACTATCACAGCATTACAAGATAAAAATATTGAGTTATTTTATTTGTATGAACTTGAGTAAGTACTCATTGTAATATACTCGCTGGGGCATGTCATAAAGATATAAACTATCACAGCATTGCAAGATAAAAATATCGTGGTATTTCTTTGTATGAACTTGAGCACTCATTGTAATATACTCGCTGGGGCATGTCACAAAGATATAAACTATCACAGCATTACAAAATAAAAATATTGAGTTATTTTATTTGTATGAACTTGAGTAAGTACTCATTGTAATATATTCGCTGGGGCATGTCATAAAGATATAAACTATCACAGCATTACAAAATAAAAATATTGAGTTATTTTATTTGTATGAACTTGAGTAAGTACTCATTGTAATCTACTCGCTGGGGCATGTCACAAAGGAAATTATCTCCGTCATTAGACGGTAATGCACTTTTTATCTCCTTCCTTTTTCAATATCATTACTATGCAAATTATTCTGCAGTCATTTTCTATCTCTCTCTATCTATTTCCTACATTGAGGTAGAAAATTGATAAGCTTTCAAAATACTGGGTGATCCTCACCGGTCATCGCGAGGATGATTGAATCAGACTAATCAATAATCCTTAGAGAGGGGTCATAAATTATACGAATATAGAGTTAGATTACTTTTATACGGCCATGTCCGGCAAAAAAGAAATCCGGGAGAAATCCATATACCCTTAATCCCTTCCCAGAGCCAAACTGAATAGATTATAGAATGATACCGTTACACTCATTATTATCTTTAACATTTATTTTTCATCCAGCATCACGTGGTCGTGAGCCTACGTGGTAATCCACTTTGTAAAACCTAACTGAACGTTGCTTAACTCTGGACATTGCAGTTTTCCCCTTTTTTGGATGATAATGATTTCTTTTGTGCTTTATGATTAACAAAATACAGGGTGTCCCATTTTAAGTGACCAACTCAATTTATTCCGAACTGTTGGAGTCACAAAAAAATTATTCTGACCGAATGTTCATAAAAAGGAGGGGGACGTATTATGATGACCTTGGGTGACTTGTCATGGTTGTCCTTGAAGGTCAACTTCATTTTCTTAAATTNACTCCAACAATTTCGGAATAAATTGAGGTGGTCACTTAAAATGGGACAACTTGTATAATTTAACCTGAAATCAAAGTGGCTTATCAACCATCGCATCATGCAGGATACAGTATAAGATGTTTACAGCAAAAATAGGTATACATAGGTACACACAAATTTCTGATTTATATATTAAGATGATATCCAGACCTCAAGGAAGAATAAAAAAATTGATGTAATATTATTAAACAGTAAACTATCATTGAAGAGCCGCCTTAATGGCCCGGGTATCCATACCAAGTTTCATCACAATCGAACAAGACTTTCAAATTTTATTGTGGAACGAACAAACAAACAGACGTTTAACTAAAAACGTGTTGACAAAACTAGACTTCACTCCGTCCAGTACCACAAGATACAATCTGTTCTTCTTTTTCAGAGTAATGCAGGTTGCCATTGAAAGAAATTCATGGCGGCTCCCACCCGAAGATATTGTACAAGTAGCTGACCCCAAATCCAAGGAGGAACAAGAGGTAACAATATTTTTACATCAGCTCCATTATCAAACAAAAACGGTTTGAAAAATGGATTCAAATCTCAAGTAGTGATTTCTCGTAGGAAATAACGGTAGTATCTTTTAAAGTAAAGGAAAAGGACCAGAAAAATCCCTTTTCGTTCTCATTTGCAATATTGTTAACTTAGAGAACTATGACTTTGCATGTCTTATTTTGGCAGACGCACACACGGACCAATGGTTGAAACGAGATCTTAAAACGTCTTTCATTATTTGAAATTCTACTGCTACAGTTTTTAACAAATGTCATAGGTACTTACTTACATCGATTTTTGAGGTCAATCACAGCAATATAATAAGTTACACAAGAAAATGAAAGTGGGTTGCAAAGTTTCCGTATTATTTTACACCATCTGCTGAAATGGACTCCGCCCTTGAGGATGTCACCCTCAAGTAGGTAACTTCTCACAATATGAAGTCTGCTTTCTCTCAGCAATATAATTATGTGAGTTACACAAGAAAATGAAAGTAGGTTGCAGAGTTTTCGTATTATTTTACACCATCTGCTGGGGTGGACTCCGCCCTTGAGGATGTCACCCTCAAGTAGGTAACTTCTCACAATCTGAAGTCTGCTTTCTCTCAGCAATATAATTATGTGAGTTACACAAGAAAATGAAAGTAGGTTGCAGAGTTTTCGTATTATTTTACACCATCTGCTGGGGTGGACTGCGCCCTCGAGGATGTCACCCTCAAGTAGGTAACTTCTCACAATCTGAAGTATGCTTTTCTTCATGGAAAGTTAGTAAGGATTAGAAGAAATTTCTCCTTCGCATTTTATAGAATAAGGAAAGTAATAAACAGCCCGGTGCATTTAATACCTATCATGACAGAGTCACAATGTGTACTTAATTGATTGTTTGCTGAAAAAAATGGCAGAAAAAAATTCTATGCAGATATATTATTATTTCATTTCCTACAAGCATGACGTACTTTATCAGAGGGGTTGACAAGATGGGAGCAGCAACTTTGACAAACTTAATTTAATGTTTTCATTTTGTGTCTGAAACATTTTATTATTCGATTATACCTACCTATATACTTCAAGACAACTTTTTGTCTTCTAAAGTTTTTTTTTTTTCAATTTATTTTTATTTTATTTGTTCTCGTGGAATGTGGAACGAGAGACAAAAACAATGTTGTTTAAATTTTAACCCTTTCATGTTCCTCTTGAAGTATGTAGAATGAAGAGAAGAATTACAATGTTCTTTAAATTTTGATGTTTTTGTCTTCGAATGTTTTTTTTAGTTATTTTTTCTTTTCTTATATTATCACAATTTTTAAAAATTGGCATTACGAGAAAACTTTAAAGGTTGGGGGGCTCAATGACGGGCAAGAACGGTATTTTTATTCGAATTTTGGATTCTATGCAGGTGCAAACTTTCAAGAGACTCAAAATATCAAATGTTAAGAACGGTATTTTTATTCGAATTTTGGATTCTATGCAGGTGCAAACTTTCAAGAGACTCAAAATATCAAATAATGTCGTTTTTCTTCTCGATGTACCCCAAAATTAATTTCCATTAAACGTAGACACCTAACTAATTTGTCATGATTCAAAATTTTGGCACAATTTATTTGATGTATATCTGTTGAAATTAAGTGTTTATTTATGCCCCTATCACATTATCTGATGAGACTTTCAAATAAAATTATTTACTTTCAAATTTCTAAAAATATAATTTTGATATTTTCTCTTTTTCCAATACGGATTATAATCGAAAATTAATTTTCTTTTTCTTCACTTTGTAGGTATATCTTTTCAATAATTGAGGACTTGGACGTCTGCAGACGCCTCAGAAATATTTTTTAATGTTTTCGATTATGAAATAGTTTTCAAAACCGATCAAACAATGTCAAACGTATTTATTATGCGTTTAAACCCTATGCGGCTATTTAGACAAATTATGGACATTTTTGTGTTTGATCAAAAACAATTAAATATCGAATGTTATCAAAAAAATTTGTCGATCACACTGTTTGAAGTAAAAAAATGACCAAATTTGTCATCATGATAAATAGTGTGATAGTACCTTTAGTTTCTAGCCGAATGACTTAGACTTCATTATACTGCGTGTCCCAAAAGTCCGAGACCACCTGAATATCTTTTGAACGGCTTTATGTGTACTTTTGAAATTTGCATGGTATTATAAATCCCATGGTATTATAAATATCCCAAATTAAACCACCTTTTAGTGTGACTAATTTTCCAGGGGCAGGTTCCATGTGGTCCACAGGTTTCATGGGGGGTTTAACTTTTGTTTTTTAAATACGAACTCCCATCTTGTGATACATTTTCAGAAAGATTGGATTATAAGACTTAAGTACTTAGCAGCAAATATTATGCTAAAATAGACGTATCAAGCGAAAGCTATCTTGACACCCTTTTTCTAAAAAAAATAATAAGCATTTAAAATTACCATCAGCTTTTAACAACCTTGGTTGGGATTGAACCATAGCACGCGAGTAGATAACGTCAGCATTATGTGGCATGGAAACCTCAAATAACTTCGAGTTAAACACTAATACTCTTGCTTTCTCAAATTTATTTTTAAAAAAGAGATTTGCTTCTAGGATTTCTTTATTACTTTGATCAAATTTTTTTTACAAACATTTTTGCACGGTAATTAGATTTGAGAAAAAAATGTACTACAATTTAGTCGTAAGGCGCATTATCTGAATTTGTTCTCGACAGCTCAAATTTTGAAAATTTAAATTTCAGTCATTTGCATACATTTGGGAAATTAAGGTAATTCTCTTGTTTTTGGACGAAAATTAATTGTTTCTTTTTATCAATACCCTGTATTGATAAAAAAAAAATAGAATCTTTAGTGGAGGTTGACCACTCGGAGAAAGTTAATGCCTGAGACATCTCCAACAACCTATTAAGCCATTGAGTTCCTGATTGATTAATACATTGATCGTGTGCGCCCTGCTTAAGATAAAACCACGATATTACAAATTGTTTGGTCTGATATCTGATTTGGTAAATGAAAACTTCTTTACTTCTTTGATATAGTAGTATGTCAACAAATTAAAAAATATTATTCACTGAAAAATAAACTTTAACTATGTATATCAAAAATGGCTAACCTTTATATATAAAAGGCAATGTCCTGAGTGTTTTTCCTTGGCCTGGAAAATGGTTTTCTGTGTCAGTGGCGCAACTGAGAAGAATGTTTAGCAGTCGCTGATTAGAGCGGAACGTTTGTGGGGATTATAAGTTATAATAACTCAGTCAACAAATAGTTGTTGTTAGAAGCGCATTTTGAGATTTTTAATTAGGTACTATTGGCCAAACCGTTTTTGTTTTTAAAAGTATTGAAAAGTTTTGACATATAGCCAAAACATAAAATATTAAAATAATGTTGTAAAAATTCTAAAAGTTCTGATCAAAATATTCTTTTTAAGTGATCTAAATGAAACTAGTTTTTCATTCATACAATTTAATCTCTTGAGTATTGAGTTTTTATTCTAGTATTTCTCTTGAGTAATGAGTTTTTATTCTAAATTGAGATCACCATTCTCAACAGTCGTAAAAAAAGGTTGAAAATCAGATCAAAAGCTTCCAGGATAAACATTGTGCTATTCAAATTTTCAAATACAATTAAAAGGGAACTTTGTTCTCCTACAGTGGGTATTATAAAATTATACACACTAGATATGGAGGGGAAACAAAAGTACACCGAGGGAAACACGAAAAAACTTTTCTTTTATTTTAGTACTGCTTTTGATTTTTTTTATTGCGAGATTATAAATTAACGGAATTTACATCTAATCTTCACCATTACGGGGGGGAAAATGTCAAACGATAAAAAAACGTTAATAAAGTAAAAAAAAATATATGACATTTACGGTCTTGAATAACGATAGCTACTTTTAATTAATGCTAAAAAAAATAATTGTTTTTCTAAAAAAAAACGTGATACCGTGATAAACAGGAATTATAAAGATTTATTATTGAAAAAAATTCATGAAAATTAGCCACCTAATTAGCTTAGTTGATAATGCATAGGGCTTGCGAACCGTGGGTTGGCAATTTTTCTTACGATAACAGTTATAAGTCGTAAATTCATTAAAATTGGGGTTTGGTAGAGGCTAACGTGTTCAGCACAGAACTTCCTTGATTGAAAAGCAGATATTGACACCTAACCAGTTATAAGGACACCCGAAAGTACTCACTTTTTATTTAATTTTTATATTTTTAACAAAATAGCCATTTGACCATTAGTTCAGTCATAGAATTGGCCGCCTATAGAAAACAAATTTTGGACTTGCAGTCTGAGCCTGCTTTGTCAGGCGCCTTCGGGGCATGGTATTTTCACGTCGGATGTATTAGGTCCGGTCCTACCAAAAGCCGAGTTTTGAAACACTCGGGTTTGGGTATTGTATTAACACAGCTTGACACAGTGTTAGATGAAACTCCCTGAAAACACGTTGTGGTAGGATCGGGCCTTATAGCCATAAGAGTCAAAATATAGATAATTAAAGGGCCTGAAGATAATAGCTTTAGTCTTATTGAAATCTTACGAAAGTGATTCTTAAATATTTTTAGAACTAGTCGTTTTTTTAAAAAAAATAATAAAGATTCCTGAAAATTCACAAAAGGATAGCTGGTATGGTATATCGTTCCCTCTATATTTTTCGTCAAAATGCGCTTACAAATAAATTCTTCCAAGCAACCCCACATGAGAATAGAAAGTCCTATTTTTTAAAAAATCGGTACAGTATTTTTTAGAAAAAGTTTTCTGTTTTTGCGGTCATTATTCATCTTTAAATGAATTCAAGACTAAAAAAAAAAANAGAAAAAGTAAAAAAAAAAAAAAAAAAAATCGAAGTTTGAGATTACGTACCTATTTAGTTTAGTTCCATTTATCCTTTTGGGAATAGATCGACGTAAAAAGAAATGTGAGGAAAGGTGACACAGTTAAGAAATTCTAGATTAATGTCCGGCCTGTGGGTGAAGAACTTCTTAAGACTGTTTTCTGGTTTATCCTTTTCAATAACTAACCTTTGGAATCGACTACGAAAAAAATAGCCCTCTTAAAATTTTATCCATGGATGTACAATTAAGCATTTTTAGAAAGAAAATGATTGAATGCATACGCGCATAATTGAAAATATAAGTTCTTACTGGTTCGTAGAACATGTTGGCCAGACAAACGGCTAGTGATGGAAGGGGTTTTGTAAAAGAAAATAATACGGTGGTAAGTGTCCAGAGTGAAACCTCAGATTCTTGGCTAAACTTATTTAGGGAACGTTCAACAAAATAGTATATCAAAGGCCTAATTTTTTTAAAAAAAATGATTCTTAGAACATTTTTAAGCTAGGTTGCATACAGACTAACCTTCCGCAAACATCGGTATTGTTGTAACCTCACCGAATTCTTCTTTTAACACGTCCTTGCCAGCGTCTGTGGCACGTTAAATACACCAAATCCCATTATATCACTGAAGTTAAGCAACGTCCAGCGAGGTTGTACCATGTGGGTGTCCACGTGGGTTCACGCCCTCGTGATGGTTTTTTTCCGGTCCAACTCAGGCTTGGTGAGGTCAATGTGGGTAGCTCGTTTGCAAGTTTCCAGCGAATGGAGGGTAAAACCCCCGCCTTGAATGACCAATAGATGTTAAAGAGACGTTAAGCCAAATTAAAAAAACAAAAAAAACACGTCCTAACCAACTAGATTGGTATTCATATCTTCGAGATATGGCCGTTGCAAATTTGTTTGGATCAAATTGAGGTTTTCTTTAAGTAATCAAAAATTAATTAATTTTTGAATTAAATATCAGACCTAATTGTAATGTTTACACTCTTTAGAAATTTATTTAATTTTTTACTTGCCCACCCGTGATGCTGAGCACACAAATCATTCTATAATAACTACTGCTTCACTTCAGAAAAAAATGGAAATTTTGCCAAAAATATCATTAAACAAAAAGGCCTTGCAAACATCCAGAGCAGATTTGGAAGAGAGAAAAATGAGAAAATATTAAAAGTCACATTTGCTAAAATTTTGGCCGACTTTTGAATTCAATAAATAATATTTCGCCATTTCACTTGAAAACAAAACACAGAATAAGATATATACGAGGTTCCTACGTCAATATGTTTATTTCTCATTTGGACAAACACAGAATAAGATATATACGAGGTTCCTCCGTCAATATGTTCATTTCTCATTTGAACAAATACAGAATAAGATATATACGAGGTTCCTCCGTCAATATGTTGATTTCGATCATTTTTCACTACAGGATTTCCCTATAATCAATTATTGTAACAATTAACGATTTTTGTATGTTACTGATCATACAAGTTCCATCCGAATAATCGATTTTTCGCTGATTTTAACATTTCTAAAATAGAAAGATTTGGAGATATGAGGTAGCTCTTCTTTGAGCAACAAATTTTTCGATAGTTTATATCTGTAGACTCTTGCTGATCTGATTCGGGTCGCCTTTGTTCTATGCATTATTAATATTTATTATATTTTGTTTTGTGAAGGAAAGATTTTTTTAAGTTTTAATTTTCGTCTATTGACTTTTTCATATCTCTAAAATGAAAAAGTCAATTGACGAAAATTAAAACTGAAAAAAATCTTTCCTCCACGAAACAAAATATCAAGTCTCAATAGACATTCCTATATTAAATAATTAATATTCATTATGTATGGTAACACCTGAATTCCTACATTGTTTTATTTAAAATTTTCTCTTTTTTTACCGTTCTGGAATTTTAATTATTTTCTATCGGTTCTCTTCTGGACAAACAATTCCAGACTAACACACACAACATATTTCAGTTTTATACCAGGCATGGCCGTTTCCATGCAAATAATATTTATTTATAATGCAAAGGGGAGGGGGCGCGTGGAAAGCTTTCAATTCAAGAGAAGGGGGCGCGGTACCAAAAAGTTTGGGTCTATTGTTTACCCCTGGTCTATTGTTTAAAGCCGCATGAAAATGAGTTAATTAGTTTTTTTGAGTTTATCGTAAACAGACAGACAGATGCGACGGGTGGACTTTGTTTGATAATATGTACCTAGTGATTAAGTAAACGCCTACAGAAAAAATGTAGATCCTTAATTTTGTCTGATTTTAGGATTTAGGATACTCGGGAGACAGTCAAAATTGGCGAAGTGTGATTCTCGCATTGCTCGTAATCTCAATTGTGATCTCTGGTATTGTAACCGCCATCAATCTGATAGGATATGTTGACGAGCTTCTATTTCTCAGCGGACGACGAATGCAATTTGATGAATTTCTCAGAGGAGAGTTAACGCCTAAAAAACTTACGCCATCATGGATCTCATCAAGACAATTAGTTTTTCAAGGTGATGATGGCAACCTCTATGTACTGGATAGCAAAAATGATTCGATGTCAGTTTTAGTCACCAATCATACTCTGGTAAGTTGTATGGCTGAACATTTGAAAATACACACCAAACCAGTAGGTACTATACTAGGTACAAACCAGTAGGTTATACTATTATTTTTTGGATCGGAAAAAGAAACTGCACTTTCAATCCACAAACTCTTATCTCTGAACTAATGAAGCAACCAGGATTGTCATTCGGAGGGTTTCAATTCGACAATTTATCTTTTATAAGTTAGATTGCGACGGTGACAATTGTATTCTTTAAGCCTTAAGTAAAAAAAGGAAAGTTAAATCGGTGATATTTGCGGGTGTTGGGGCAAAAGACATTGAAATCCTGATGGTATTTTTGAAGTTATTCTTCTTTAGGCGCGTTATGAGAGAGTAAAATTTTAAGATGAGCGCGCATCTCTAACACAAAATTAACACCACATCAGTGTAACACAAAATTAACAGAGACTTCTCCAACTAAATATTGTAGGTTTCTCATTTTATTTCTATAGAACATTGTGGCTCAGTGGCAAGGCCCCTATTTTATAGTTGGTAGGTTCCGAGTTCACTCCCGGGTGGTGGAGTAGTATATTTTTTTGAAATATTATTAAATTTATTTTTAATTCTCACGCCCGTTCATAAGTGCACGCACCCATTTTTTNAGTGAGCCACATGTGATTGTAATGATCATTTCGCAATGAGCTTGAATTTCAATTTTCCAGTGAAAATATATTCTAAGTGCTAGCAATATATTTTTTATTATTATTAAATGGGGGGAGGGGAGGGTTCGAACCCGGAAACCTTTTTCTTGATGGTTGTGCACTGCTCTCCACATATTTATATGTACTTACCTACACCTACTCAGAGTCGGTATTGTCAAGCTGCCCCCTATTAGAATCGCGGAGTGTCACTAATTTTTCTAATTTTTAATTTTAAAATTCCAGAGACAGCTCAATGTGGAAGATTACAAATGCTCAACAGATCTAAAATATATTTTGCTCAAACATAACAGTAAACAGGTAATTCGAAGAATTGCATTTTGAGTGCATTGTAATGCATCAGGCCAAATAGGAGGTATATTTAGGTATACCCCCTGCCTCCTAAGATGTTCCTACTTACTTCTACCCAAACACATTAACTATTTTATCGCCACTTGCGGGGTAATAATGTATAACTGTGTGTCAAGGTGCAGAAACAATTAGTGTTGTTATGCTGTTTTTTACTATAATATTGTAACGCAGAAACCTTACTATGCTAAGTAACAGCGGTCGGATTTGTCAGTTCTATAGATTGGAGGAACGAGATACTCGTACAATGTTATTGCAATATTGTAAACTCAAATAAGGCTTCAATTTTTTTTTAAATAATTGTCACATTTTTTATGGCCAAATTACCAGCTATTGTTACCAATCAGTTCAATATCACTTTACTAATAGGCTTCCCTAGGTGATTTTACAGACGCATGGCCGTTCCCGTGTAGTTTGAAATAGTTTGGCACATAATTGTGAACGTTAGTGAATTCAACTTTTGACCCCGATATACATCCCAAAATACACTTGTATATTTATGTGTATGGATGTGTGTATGTATGTTTGTTTGTTACGCGATACAACCCACAATTTTCATCCGATTTTGACGAAATGTGGTATATATATTAAGGACATGAAGAAAATTTCCTGTATTATTTGGGGGCTCTCACAATATTGTGTTTCTTGATAATGATTTTTATCTTTTTAGCAGTTTGTTGTAGAAACATAAAATTTTGATATGTTATTGATGATGATATCCTCCCCCCCCCCGCCGCCCGGGGAGAGCAGGGGGCATAATATTTTGTTTTTTGAAAATGATTTTTTGACATTTGATTAAGATATTTTTTCTGATCATCTTGATCCAGTAGTACTTTGGGCTTGCACTGAGGAGACATCGAGAGTTGTAAATCTAGTTGTGTTTAGGGCAGACAGAATCCTTTGGAAACAAAATAATGAGCGATTAAATTTTTAGATAAATGGAGTGTCACAAGCCAGTTTTGAACTATTACACAAGTTGTTGCAGAGTTCCTCCTAAAATCAATGCTTTACTGATCTATTCCCCGATTGTCAATTTATTTTTGAATAGGTGTTGGAAACAGGTTGACATATACATATTTGGTATCATGTTTTGTTCCGGTGTTCCAATGTCCACATCATACTACAATTTTATGTTTCACAGGTGCACCAATGCACCAATATACCCAGTCTGCTTTATACACCGTGTATGATGTCAATAATGACCATCATCTTCCCATTACGCTCAGTGATGGCAGCAAGATCCAGCAAACCAGACTGGACTATGCCACTTGGGCGTCTAATACCAGTGTCCTTATCTTCATTGCTAACAATGACATCTATGTGAGATACTCTCCATTAAATGGTATCGACTACAGGATAACCAATACGGGACAGACCGATGTCTACTACAATGGACTCCCAGACTGGCTCTATCAAGGTATCGTGTTTAGACTTAACGTTAATTGATTTTTGATTTATTATCTTCAATAACGCACCTTTGAAACCGTCGCGGGGAAGAAAACTACCCCCTCAAAATTTGATATTTTACGTTTCAAGGTATGTCCGCCTTAAGCCGTGATGGGTACAGCTTACGGCGATTTGGATGAAATTTGGTTATATTAAAACCTAGAATATCAATCTTTTTTTTTGGGGGGGGGGGGGGNGGGAAAAAAAAATTACGAACACTATCGAACGTGCTGTCCGATTTGTATTTAACTTGGTAGGCAGCCTCCCTGGCCTGGTGGGTATCACGCTGAATTTGCATGCGGAAGACCCGGGTTCAATTCCTGGCGGAATCGGATTTTGTTCGAAACTGTGCTTGGTTGTTTAGGGTAGATAATTTAATGTGAGTACAAGAGCAAAGAAATATGTAGTGCAGTGATAGTATAGTGTATGGCCTTTGTATTGCTTGATACCCTCAAATCTAGGTTGTGACAATGCAATACTATGCGTTAACACATTTACACTGTTTTTTTTTATTAAACTTTGTAAGGACATCTATCACCTATCTATGTGTACCTATGTTAATATAATTTGTTAATTCGATTTTGAGTTCTATTAGGCTACCGGGGGCTTTATGTAGGCCATTTATAACTGAGCGGGATGTACAGCTCCTAAAACTACTATTATTATTGTAAATTCAAAAATACCCTTTTTTGTTTGTTTTCTTAGAGGAAATTTTCCATCCAGATTCCAACATAGCGCTGTGGCCTTCCCCTGATGGATCCTACATTTTATTTGCATCGTTTAATGATTCAGACTGCAGATCATTTTCTTATCCTTGGATTGAGCCAAACTTGATGACTACATCAACTAACTCGAAAACGTTTCCATCGACAAAATCTATTCGATATCCGACAGTGAGTATTGTTTATATCATACTGAGGGGATATTTTTGTTAGAGATAGATATTCGATATCCGACAATGAGTTTTGTTTATATCAAACTGAGGGGATATTTTTGTTAGATAGATATTCGATATCCGACAGTGAGTTTTGTTTATATCAAACTGAGGGGATATTTTTGTTAGATAGATATTCGATATTCGATAGTGAGTTTTGTTTATATCAAACTGAGGGGATATTTTTGTTAGACAGATATTCGATATCCGACAGTGAGTTTTGTCCCCAAGTCGATTTTAACCATGGCAATGTGATCCGAACTGACAACCTAAATGAAGAAGGTTTGGTGTACTTTTGTGCAAAATAAGAATTTTAAAATAAGAACCTTATTTTTTCTTCCGAAATTATAAGTAATCGCTTGCTTCATTATTGATTTTATTTTACTGGTTCTCCTGTTACGTTTTTATGATGTTCTTGGATTATTCATATGTGGGTAGTTAGACGCGTACCAAATATCGAAATATGGATTTTCATACTTCGCTAGTCGCTAGACAATAATATCGATATCTCAGAGGAAAATCGCACATCCCTTCAGTAGGCAGGTACGTACCGCAGGGGCGGATTTAAGGCTATATATTAGGAAGACGGTGCAGCACTTTGGGAGGGGATACTTATGTAGGGTTTGGAATACCCCACCAGGCAATTTCGAGTAATTAGGAGTCAAAATGTGAAAATCTGTGCTCTAAAACTGCAATGTTGTTTCATACACAAGTGACTAAAACTATAATTTTTTTTAACAACATCATGCAGTTTGCCAATGGAAATTATATAAAAAAAATCAAGTTAACGTGAGATGAGCTTTACGTACATTGCGAAATAGCAGACGTGTCTAGCCGGCGCATGCTCATGTTGAAATTCAACCTCCAGTTGTTCTTCGAGGACAGTAAGTATTCAACTCTATGTGTGATTTCGGTGCTAGGTATACAAAAAATAAAATGGTAAAAAGTCAAAGTTACAAAAAAAGGATTGCATCGATATAAAGATTTTTGTTCTTTGCAGGAATTTTTTTGATACCCCACAGTAAAAAAAATGAGAAACAAATTTTCCTGGATGGTAAAATATTTATAGCTGTTGTTTTCTTTTTTTTTGATTGTTGCGAAGAAAGCCAAAGGGCTTAGCAAGTGAATTACGCAGAACGGACATACCTCTAAGACTCAAAGCCGTCAAGCAAAGTAGGCGGACCCTACTGGTGAATTATAGTAATTTATTATAACGGCCAAAATATTACACAGTTGTCTTATTTCTTCCACGGATTACTAGAAACGACGTAGATAAGGAAATATAATATTGAGCAGATAAAAGCAAATCCTCAAAGGTTGCTGAGCCCGCTGAGCAGATGCAGATACAGATAATTCAAAAAATATGAATGGAAATCCGAGCATATGCTAATACTGCGAATTATTTGATTCGTTTTATG
This sequence comes from Pachypsylla venusta, assembly GCA_012654025.1. NCBI lineage: Eukaryota > Metazoa > Arthropoda > Insecta > Hemiptera > Aphalaridae > Pachypsylla > Pachypsylla venusta. The sequence goes on from CM022877.1 coordinate 31,497,999, forward strand.
CATACTAGCCATTACCCACTCGCCTAATGTATACTACTCATAGTACTCATTATCTACCACCTACTGTATATTACTCATTACCTACCACCTAATGTATACTACTCATTACCCACTCGCCTAATGTATATTACTCATTACCCACTCGCCTAATGTATATTACTCATTACCCAACACCTAATATATACTACTCATTACCTACCACCTAATGTATATTACACATTACCTAACACCTAATTTATACTACTCATTTCCTACCACCTAATGCATACTACTCATTACCTACCACCTAATGAATATTACTCATTACCTACATCCTATTGTATATTACTCATTACCTACTCGCCTAATGTATATTACTCATTACCTACCAACTAATGTATATTACTCATTACCTAACACCTAATTTATACTACTCATTACCTAACACCTAATGTATATTACTCATTACCTAACACCTAATGTATACTACTCATTACCTAACACCTAATGTATATTACTCATTACCTAACACCTAATGTATACTACTCACTACCTACCACCTAATGTATATTACTCATTAACTACAACCTATTGTATATCTATCACTCATTACCTACTCGCCTAATGTATATTACTCATTACCTAACACCTAATTTATACTACTCATTTCCTAACCTAATGCATACTACTCATTACCTACCACCTAATGAATATTACTCATTACCTACATCCTATTGTATATTACTCATTACCTAACACCTAATGTATACTACTCATTACCTACCCCCTAATTTATACTACTCATTACCTAACACCTAATGTATACTACTCATTACCTACCCGCCTAATTTTTTCCAGTGATTACTTTCCAGGGATTATTATTTGACGTCCGCTCATTGGTTAACACAAGATAATTCACAAGTCTCTGCAATATGGATGAATCGGGCTCAAACTTCAACTATAGTTAGCAACTGTCAAGCATCTAGTCAATGGATCTGCAATGAGGTGAGAGAAATTCAGAATGTTGTGATATACAAGGTGCCCCCCCCCAGAACTGAAGAAATCGAACGTCGAATGTAGCGTCGATCGCTGGGGACCTGTAACCGCCACTGTCAGAATCTGATACATGAAGGCGATAGGGACCCCCCCCCCTCAGAAATTTATTGTGTATGAATAATAAAAGTTGGTACCTCGATCAAACCCCTCACGGCAATTTATAAGCATAATTTGAAGGGTCAAATAAGGTTATTTTTCTCATCCTATTAACTTCAGGACTCCAGAANAATGGTCAACATCAACAGAAAATAGAAATATAACAATAACTAAAATATATAACTAAAGACCTTAAAACTTTAGAAGAACAAAATCTGCATTCGGTGGTAGTCTGATGGAATGATTAAGGAAGAGAAAGTCTAGTACGGTTTTCCGTACCATTTATTTTATTTACATAATACGAGTAAATCTGGAAATAGAGTTTCTTGTCTTATAGACGCATGCAGAACGGGCAATGGACAACACATGGCTCGACGTACAACCTCACCCAGTATTTTCTCCAGATGGTCAGAGTTACATGTTGCTTTCTGCTGTCCAGGAAGGTCCTTCTATCTTCACGCATATTAAACATGTGACATTATTACAGCAAAGAATTGCTGTCATATCTCATGGACCGTATCACGTGATCAAAATAGTGGCGTGGGATATTATCAAACGCTTGGTGTAAGTTTAAAGCTTCATTTTGCTTAAGAGGGGGGTCTGTTTATAAAGGGTGAACCTGAAAAACGGTATCACAGAACTAGGGTAGGTAGAACACGTTATTTCCAACCCCAACACAAATTACTCTATTCAGCATATACCGTTTTCGCTTCGTTTTCTTCTTCTTAATAATCTGCCCATAGCTTCGGCCAAAATGTGAATGAGTTGTTTAGAGTACGGACAAGGCCGTACCCAGGGAGGTCCGGGGGGTCTAGACCCCCTGAAATATCAATCGTTTTTTTTAATGAGAAAGAGTATTCGCCCCTGACCTATATNTAAGGCTGAATAACAGTCTTCCGCTGCTTCCTTTAGATTGCAATTTGTATTTCTAATATTTCAGATACTATTTGGCAACTCATGAGACCAAACCCGGACAGCAACATCTGTACGTCATAAAAGATCCGTCCGCAGACGACACATTGCGTCATAATCCACAATGCCTCACGTGCGATTTTCGTCTTTTTTATCTATACAGAAATTGTACCTTTTTCAATGTTTTCATGAATAAGATTTCTTCAGAGGGTAAGCAAATCAACAACATGTTGATTTTTAGAGCAACTGTGGGAAAGCACCTCTTTATAACACTTTTAACGAAGGGTATACTGAAGGCAAACAATCATTGTACCCTTTTCAATAAATTTTTTGCTGAAATTTCAACGCTTGTAGTTGAACAAGGTCAACTACTAAGGTATAGCCTACCGTTTTAATAAACAGCAGCTATTTAGTAGTCATCACGAGCGGAGTGCACACCGACAAAGCCAAAAATACGTTGTGGCCCTTGAGGGCTCCCATCTGAATATACAGTGTGTTCCAGAATAACCGGTAACCCCCTCTTAACTTTTGAACGGCTTGGAATTTTTGAATTTTCAAAAGCTTCAGGGATAGGAAAAGGGACATGGCCAATCGAATGGCCTTGATGAGATTCAGTTCCGACCCCTAAAAGTGACTTATATTGACAGAAACAGTCGATATGTCAAGAAATTTAAATGGAATGGTACAAATATTTTTTGTTCAAATAATAGTACAAATAAAATATAGAAAACTTTCCTTTTCATTTTTTCAAAAAATAATCAGTGGTCTAGTTACAGGGGGATGTTACATCCTGTATGACGGTGTTTATTTTAAACTTTGATATAAAAGTTCCCTTATTGTGTTACAAAAAAGGTTTCTCGTCTACCTAAATCATCAAAAGGGCACATTTTTATTATCATTAGTGTTGTAAGAGGACAAAGTAATTTTTTTTCTCCTGGAAGTTAAAAACTTGCCATTTGGAAAAAAGGTCGATTTCGGGTAGAAAGTCTGAAGTAAGGTGGTTATTTAGTACAAACAGTGATAAGTAACTTAAATGAGGAAACATTTTAGCAAAAAAAGAAAAATATAAACCTTCTCATTTCTTTAACAACAGTGCCAGAGGAATGAGAAAATTTCAAAGCAATTACATAGGAAATAAAAAACTATCTAAAACTAGTATTATTTCCTATGTAGGTAATTGCATTGAAATTTTCTCATCCCCCTGACATAGCTGTAAAAGAATTGAGACTGTAAATGTTGTTCATTTTTCGCTAAAATGTTCCCTTATTTAGGATCGTTATACATATACAGAATGTAACAAAATTTAAGTTTGTCAATAAAAGTCACTTCCATGGGTCGAACCTGGATCTCATCCATTTGATTGGCCATGGTCTTATGCTACCCCTTGAGCTTTTCAAAATACAAAAATTCCAAGTCGTTCAAAAGTTAAGGGGAGCTACCGGTCATTCTGGGACACGCTGTATCTACTCGGATGCTCCACGACCAACGTTTCTAAACCTGTCGGTATTGCTATGGTTTAGCAAATAATCTTGGTTGAGAGGGTCGGTTGCTATTTGTGATGATTTAAAAAGATTATTATTGAAAATAAAAACCCTTTTTCACTCGATTTTTGTATTCTACTTATATGCTTTCAAACTTATTAAATTTCTTGAGACGATTCCAAAGGTTCATTATTGAAAACAATAAACAATGACCCTAATTTATCTTTTTTTTCAGGTCACACCCACTACGTCCTACAGTGTGAAGGTCCTGACTTACCTTTAGCTTTTCTCCACAGAACAAGTGATCACAAACACATCCGACTGTTATTTAACACTTCAATCACTCATGGAGAAATGATTTCCAATCTGGCATTTCCTAAAAAGCAAAGTATGCAGGTTTTACATTCTCAAGGTTACAAAGCCCATGTACAATTTACTTTTCCACCATCTTGGAGAGAAGAATTGAGAGATGCCGCCTTCCCCGTACTCATTCATGTGTGAGTAGAAACCTTTGGGTATATACTCAATCATTGAAATGATCAACTCTTGGAGCACAAAAATGTCCAAAATATTGTAGTCAGAAATACTGATCGAGCCATCAAAATTGAAATCATCTTTCTCTGAAAAAATTTAGTATTATAATAATTGTGAACGTTAGTGAACTCAATTTTTGACCCCGGTATACATGCCGAAATGCACTTGTATATGTGTATGCGTGTATATGTATATCTGTAAACACTTGTATATGTGTAAACATACAGTTTGTTACGCGATACAAGCCACAATTTTCATCCGATTTTGACGAAATTTCGTGTACATGTTTAGGGCATGAAAGAAAATTTGGGGCCTACGCCCTCTCCGGGGGGCCAAATATTGTGCTTTTTAAAAATGATTTTTATCTTTTTGG
>CM022877.1:31508647-31533634 GCA_012654025.1 Pachypsylla venusta
ATACAAAGGAACAAGTGTTTTTTTTCAAAGTTTCAAACAGGTTCGGAAGCTATTGAGGTTAACATAAAATCCAAAACACTCTTTAAAGGAATTTACGAAAATTCAAACATTTTCCATGTGGCCACTGGCAACTAAAGGCTATTTTCCGGAATTATAAGCAAGAGGTCACTATCCTCGACCTAGAAGAAAAAAAGCTCACGCTACTACGAGCGACTTCAAATGACTACCCGTTACGCGGAATCAAATGGAGTTTGTCGCAAAGTCACTCGTAGCTGCGTGTCGCTTCCAAAAGACGACAGCCCTTAAGCACTTCTACAGGTATTCAACATAAACTTTGTATTTTAACTCTTTTAGGAATGGTCGTCCAGGAAGTCAATTGGTATCAGATAGATTTTCCGTAGATTGGGGCACCTATATGTCGAGTAAACATGATTTTATTTACGTCAAAATTGATGTACGAGGGTCAAAAAGCAATCCAACAACAACTTTGTATCGTCGCATAGGAGGCACAGAAATACAGGATCAGATGGAAACAGTTAGGTAGGACATCTTTTGTGCCAAAAGTTTAGTCTTTCAATATTCTTATTATTTATTTATCAAGATATAATAACAATTTTTATCCTAATTTCATCCAATCTTAATAAGACTTACTAAAATAATGAAAATAGGTAATACTTGAGATTGTGAGATGTTACTTGAGGGTGACATACTCACGGGCTGAGTCCACCTGAGCTGATGGTGTAAAATTGTAAATATATATTTCTTTGTATTAGTATGTCATCATTTTCGTGGGCATCATAGCATTACAAGGTTTTTTTTAAAACAATCTCTCCAATATCAGTAACCCTGAGCTACACTTAACAATTACCTTATAAAGCTACCACTATAGCTACTCAATATTATCCTCAGGAGGCTGAGTTAGCCCCAAACACAAGCAGACCAAGTAGAAAATTCGAAAAACCTTTTTCAAACGAACAAAGGGCGACACGAACTGGAATCAAACCCGGTACCTCCTTGGTGCAAACCGAGTGTGATGCTCACTCTGCCACGGAGACAACTGATGGTGTAAAATAATATAGAATATAACTAAAAATTTGCATATCAGTATGCAAATAATCCTTGACCCCAAGGGACTTGAATTCCGAACCTCGTCTTTACGATAATCGGTTCCGGGTACCAGGAGGGCCTGCAATGCAAACACTCATAAGGACTATCAAACCCTTCCTTTTCAGTAACTCAGGTTATGTCACCAATTTTTCCAAATTTTAATTTAGAAATTAAGAGAATAGTTAAATTTGGGAGGAACACCGCAACACCATTATCATCACCACCACCACCATCATCATCATCACCACCAACGCCACCATCACCACCAACACCATCATAATCATCATCACCACCACTAACACCATCATTATCATCACCACCCCCAACGCCATCATCATCACCACCACCCCACCATCATCATCATCACCACAACCATCATCATCATCANATCACCACCATGAACATCATCATCATCACCACCACCACCAACACCATCACCACCACCACCACCACCGTGGTCCATAATTTCATGTTACGTTAAATGTTGACAATTTTCAGACACCTTCTGGATCGATACAAATATTTGGATCAAAGCAAGATCAGTATCTGGGGATGGGGCTACGGTGGGTATGTCACTACCAGACTACTGGGATCTCAGCCCCATCAAGGATCTTTCACATTTAAATGTGGTATCAGTGTGGCACCTATATCGGATTGGAATTTTTACAGTAAGTTATGCGTGAGTGGGAGTTTCTTTTAAAACAATGATGAGTGAAGATATCCTATTGATTCGTCAATAGGATATCTTCACTGATCAAGAATGTTGCGAAAATCTCAAAGATTTGACTGCACCTTTATAACGGTTTAATCAAAGAATCTGAAATTGATGTTTATGGAAACTTCCAAGAGTTCTCATTGACATACCGAGTTATGGCTGCGAACTGGAAAAGTATTGTAATTGGATAAAATTTTCAAAGTCAAGATTTCAATACATGTATCCTGCCTCAAAGGAAACCAATAAGTTAAAGAGACTTGAAATTAGGTTAGATTGTCAATTATAAGTATTGGGCGCGTCACAAAACTTGTAATTAAAATTGAATGCACCATTTTCAGTATGTAATTTTGCCACTGTTTGGTGATTTTCACGAAAAAAGAAAACGGCAGGTGCGACGGACAAAAACTTGAAATAGTTATGTAGGTCAAGTACGGAGTTAAAGACCTCAAAACGTGTGTTTGGTATTGAAAACTTGACATCGAAAATTTTAGCCCATGACAATATTTTCTTCTTATACGAGTATAAAGATGGGAATGTTGTGTGAATCACACCAGACTTTTATTCTTTATAAGGGAAAATAATTGGCGCCTATTTTATATTGAACTACTTCTTTTTTTTTAAAAAAAAAAGTTATGCCCCGAAACCGTTTTCGCATTACTTCAGGGCACTCCTTTTTACAGCCATGCCATTCCCGAAACAAGAAAATTCGGGATTTGAACCCACAACTCCGGACCAAGAGTCAATGCTCTTAACAACTCGGCCACGGAGATCGGCAATGAACTAATTCTGTTCTGTACTTTCTACAGTTTTGCTGTACAAATAATAATACTAGTAATTTGTTGTTTAAGACCCCTCATCGGGTCTTTGTTTTGAACAAGCGTGAAAGTGTCTTCTTTTTCTATGTAAACAAAGTTCGCCTATACAACACCCTCTTCTAATCTATTTACTTCTATTCCAGACGCAGCTTTTACGGAGAGAGTTTTAGGCTTTCCAAGTGACAATCAAAAAGGTTATGTTGAGGCGGGTGCTTCACAAAAAGCCGAACACATTCCTAGTCAATCATTATTTATGATTCACGGCCTTGCTGACGTTAGTGTCCCTTATATTCATATAGTGGAACTGTCACAAGCGCTGGCCGAGAGACGGATCATGTTCCGATACCAGGTGAGTTCAGACTTCAGAACCTTTTAAATTATATTATTGCCAGCGTCTATGTCACGTTGAATACACCAGTTCCCGTAAGATCACAGAAGTTAAGCAACGTCCAGCGAGGTTGTACCATGTGGGTGTCCACATGGATTCGCGCCCTCGTAATGCTGGCTATTTTTCCGGCCCAACCCAGGCTGGGTGAGGTCAATGTGGGTAGCTGGTTTGCAAGTTTCCAGCGAATGGAGGGTGAAACTCCCGTCTTGAATGGCCAATAGATGTTAGAGACGTTAAGCCAAATTAATATATATCACACCACAGTCGTTGGCCGATACGAAACGAGTTAAATGCCCTTATCACAAACAAAACAGTTCTCCTTCAAACATCAAATGAATGGAAGTTGTATTTTACTTCTAACGATTTTTCCCTCTTCTTTTTTAGAGTTACGCCAATGAAGGCCATGAACTAGATGGTGTTCTGAGTCATGTGTATACGTCAATAGAAGATTATATTATAAAGTGCCTTAAATTAGATGAAGAGGATGACTCCACCAGCATCATAACTTAGACGCCTTTCCAATTGAGCCTTTATTTGTTTCTTACGTCATAATATATTGCTTTTTACACAAATAAACGTGATAATCCTTGTTAATAAATCCCAGATGTTGATTGATTATCACTACAACAGAACTTCACAGGCGATTGCTTCTCTACGTACTGAATCCGTCCTGACGATGTACGGTTGTACGCACTGGGGTGAGCTGGAACGCATACTATCATAGTTCCCGTCAAGTGCTACCAAAATTTATCGGTAATGTCAAATCAACCTGTTTCTACCATTTTTAGATTTTTTTAAAAAATCTCGAAATGCGAAGAACAATTGTTTTTAAGTGGAACACCGCTACTACAACAACGTACCAAATCATTTAATTATAAAATATGATATCTCATTCAATCGTAATTTCCAGATTTCCACATGAAGGGCATATTTAGAAAAATAAAATCAGGACTAGTTCTGTTGAAATTTAAAACAGGCTTAAATATTTATTTTTTAATTGCCATTTAAATAGAAAGATTGTTTTGTATTACAAAATTTCCTTCATATTTCCTAAGTCCTATTTTTTGGATTTGTTTAAAAAAAATTACCGAAGGCGTAATTTCTTCCAATCCATTTATAATTTGCTAACTTTCCATGAGGAAAAGTAAATTATACTTGAGATTGTAAGAAGTTATTTGAGGGTGAGATCCTCTCGGGACGAGTCCACCTGAGCTGATGGTGTAAAATAACAAAGAAAGCAACTCTATAATATCATTGTGTTACTGACGTAATTATGTTACAGTGATTGTCATGGTTCTGGGATCCCATGTCAAGTATCAGCCTCCAAGAACAGATGTATGATGACAATTAAAAACTTTAGCAGTAGACTACAACCTATCTGGAGCTGCTGTCTCATACATCTGGCTACTATTGGCCAGGATGATGCCACTATTGAAGTGAAGTGAAGAAGTTTGAAAAAAAATATTTGTAGAAGATTTTTTCTTTACAGCAAAACAATTTTCAAGTTTTCCATAAGCACGTTCGATATCTTCCAAGTCCAACGGACAATTTGAATATAATACCCAGTCGTAGACAAATCCGCAACTAGTGTGAAAACTCGTGAACGAACAAACGACTTTCAAAGAGGAAATATTAGATCCTTTTTCTTCAAAATCTAACTTTCACATTCATTTATTAAATGAGAAGGCTTTTAATTTATTAACTGCTGTTAATGGTTTCTTGGCATTTGGTTCATGAGTTTCGCTTTGATCATCAGATTTCCTTTTCTTTAAATTTTCATTGTCATTATTTTTAATAACTTCTTGTGAAGACGGAATAACTGTAGAATCTAAAGCCAGGCTCTGTAACAAGGAGTGGAAATTATTTGTCAAAATATTTTCGTGTGTACTAAAATCTATGTTAATAATAAGCAAAGGATGTCCTCCGCGTCCCATCCAAAATATTTCAGGTACCGTGTAATAGAACCCATTGAGTTATTTGTTGGTGGGCTATCAACAGCTATTTCTTGGAATTTTCATCGGGTACAACGCTAGTATTTAATACACATAATTTACAAGTAACTGACTATATATATATATTTTTTACTTTCTAATGGTACTATCTAAAATACGAGTCGGGATTCGAAATTTAATAAATAGTTCAAAAGCATTGAATTGTACAATTATATCAATCAAACTGCAAACGTGTAGTAGTATTAACAGCAGTTTCACCAAATTATGTCGATGCACTATCGCCTGCATTTGGCAGCTTCAGGAATTTTATCACTTTGGTAGGATCAAGACACAAGTCTACAAAAGCTGTCAGTATTGTGGCTTTTAAAGAGGAGATTGCTTAATTCCAGTCATTTATAGTAGTATCTCAAGCAAACCGACTGGTAGGTGCTCCTCATAATAAAAATAGCTATGACAAGAGAAGTAAACAATATTTGGTGTTTTGCCGGTTGAGATGGTCTTTGGATTTGATAAACTTCAAGTGTTTGTCCATTTATTATTTCCTTATGCCTTTTTCATAAAGATATTTAAAAATAATTTCATCCTTAATGAATAGTCCTTTTTGGGTCAGCCATTATGATTTCTTAAGGTCTACTATTAAAATCATCTGTTCTGTATGAACAAGATAAAGTGTTTCGTTTCTCAATTTTAGTAGGTAATGAACTTTTGGAAAAGATCACGAATATTTGTGTGGACACAGACAGATTAGGAAGAACATATTAATGTATTTTTTGACAAGCCCGGAGAGTGTGGACGCAATTTATGAACACTGGAACATACAGAAACTGTCTACCAATATTGACACTCTGACACAAAATGAACAATTCACATTAACTTACATTTTCCGTGTCTTTTCTCGTTTGAGTCTCACTTGTTGGCTTTCTAGAAAAGAAATTCTTCACACTATTCGCTTGAAGAGGTTGGGGCAAATTCTTCTGTTGCCCATTTATTTCTTTAAACCTTTTCATTGCCATTTTATTCAATTCAGTTTTATCTAGTTCAGGAAATTCATTTTCTAAATTTTCTTTTTCCTTGGAGAACCATTCTGTGAATTTTATTTGAGGTTTAGATTTCTTTTCCTTTGACACCTGGAACAATAATGTTTGATGATTAATTGTCAGTTGGTGTATAAAAAGAAACTTATTTCAAAGGTTTTGAGCTATTAGCTTTTTTTGGCTCTGACTAATCATTTTTTTCTTTCATAATTTAGTTTTTTTTATTCATTGTATCACAACGCCATATTGAAACTAAACTCCGGAACCGTAAAAAAAAAAAAAAAAATGGGTCGAAATTTTTGCGTGAGCAAACAGGGTCTATGCCCTTTCCTTCCAAAAACCGAAAACTTGAGTTTGGTTAAACTTGATCACATTTTTTTGGTTAGTTAATTTTCAATAATATACCTTTGGAATGAAATTTGTATGTAGGACTCATTTGGGATCTAAATAGTCCTAGTCCTGTTATACAGAAATATTATAATCAGTAAATGTAAAATAATAAATTCATGTTCCAAATTGACAGAGTTTTTCTGTTGAAGTTGTGATCTCAAATACACGTACCTTAACTTCTTCTAGTGGCTCAACAGGAGTTGACTTTTCTTGTGATTTCTGGGAAAGTTCGGATATAATATCAGACTTGTTTTTCTCTTTCGAGACATTTCTTTTAAACGGATTCAATCTGACCATCTTCTCAGGTTTTATTACGACTTGTTTTTCCTTCATTGCTAAAATAATGTTGCTTGTATCTGAAATCAAGCAGATGGGACAAGTTAAAGATTAATAATAAGATTTTATTGCAAACCAACCACGAAAATGGTCCGATTACGATACAATTTTAGAAATAAGCTACAGTTAAAGTCCTATACACAGCTGCCCAATTAGAATTTAAAAAGAAGCGTGAACCGAAATGGCAGCCTTTCAAATTTTAAAAAAATCTTCGATTAAAGGTATTTTTTCTTTTTTTCTCGTTTCATTTTAATTTTTTTTTTCTGTTATGACTGTACCTAAGTATAACAAATGAAAGTATGAGTTCAGAGTTTTTAAAAAGATATCACAAAAAAAAAGAAAAACAATTTGTGAATTTTCGTATTTCCTAGAATATTTTCTGATGAAAGTTAATATGATACTGTCCAAATACTGTGCTATTTGGAAGTCGTTTTTCCGCGATTTTTTTTTTTTAATCTGAGTTCAGATAACTTTTGCAATGTTCAGGTACTGTTAAAATACAATTTAACGGGTTTTTTCAAGGGGGAAAAAAGAAATGTATTAAATCGAACATTTTTTGGACTTTGGAATTCTGCGATTGACCAAAGAAATTATAGGACCTGCAGTTAAACTTTTTCGAAATTCTAATTTTATAGTTGTGTCCAGAACGTCAATTGAAACATATTTCTAAAAAAAACAATATGGTAATCGGACTATTTTCGTGGTTCCCTCTTAACATGGAAATTCAATTTTGTGTTCAATTTTTCAAAATCTTTTAGTCAAAAAATCTTAGGAAAAGACGCACTTTTCATCTGTCAAATCACATTTGAGAACAGACAAAAATATTTGATAACTCTTCAGGTTTTCCTCCATTTTGCTTTTGTTTTCTAAAAATTTGCTGCCATATTTTAAATCACCGCCATCGAAAAATCCACTTTTTGTTCGGTCACACAGAACCCACCAAATGACCTTCTCCACCCTGTACTCGACTATGCTTCGTCTGGCTCACTAACGAATTTTGTAAAAAGTGTTTCATTTGATCTCAGCTACCCACCAAATTAAGGGGTCCCACTTATAGCCAAACACCATGTATGTAGCTACCTGCTGTTTAACACATCTGACATTGAGCCCAATGATTCCGCCTAATATAGATATAAAAATACTTACCAGCTGGATGTTGGAAAGTATCATCCCCAAACATATCTCTAGATTGATTATGTTGGCCATTGTTCTGGCTGAAAAAAAAATCAATTCAATATTAGATAATAATTGTAATAAAGGAATGTCTTTGGTGACTTTAGATTTTTTTTGTTTAAGGAAAGATTTTAAATATTTTAATTTTCGTCGGATCAACTTTTTCAAATTTAGAATGAAATCTCTAAATTTGAAAATCTGAAATCATTCTAAATTTGAAAAAGTCGATCCGACGAAAATTAAAATATTTAAAATTTTTCCTTAAANAAAATGATGATTTTCCAAAAACCATTGGTATTGACTACAAAACTGCATTGAAAGATCACAGCTTCAATGGACTGGTCATGATCGGAGGGTGCTTCAATCCAAAAATCCCTCAAACGCGACCCGGAGGCAGACCGAAATCTCGGTGGAAATAAGGAATTAATTTGTGTTAAAGCTATTGTTTTGTCACTTCCCCATGTTATTACTATTTTTTAAGTCTTCGCTTAAGATTTGAATCAACAACCTCCTGATTACATCAAGAGTATTATTAATATATTAAAGTGAAATAGGTAACACCTTAAAGGGAAATTCGATTTCAAAAATAATCAAGTCGATTCGATTATTTGACTTACTGCAAAAAGTTTAACTGCAGGTGCTATAATTTCTTTGGTCAATTTAGAGATGTCATCCAATTTGTCAGAAGGAACGTTTGACAGCGCCAATTGTTTCCTCCAAAAATGTTCTTCCAAGTCAGTTTTTTCAGTGTGGGATTCACAAAGTGGAATCTGAAAATTATTATTATTTCTTTAGAATTTCACAATCAAAAAGAGATGTTGGTCATATGAAACTATCCTCTTAAATCCAAGTCCTAAGTCTTGAAAATATTTAAACTGACTTATGACGATTAGGTACTGCAGATCTGTAAGCGTAGAAGAATCTGATGCAAATTTAAAAAAAAAGTAAAAACATTTTTACTCGTATGAGGGATGTGATTTACGAAAAAGATTTGATCGGCCGTTAATAAATAAAGCTGAGGTCTTGGGTGCTCTAAATCTTCCCATTATGAAGAACCGGTTCGACGCTTAATAATATTGACAAAATCATTCAGGTCATGTAATAACTTAAAAGAAGAAAATATCTATAACACATGGATAAGGGCGATCGTCCTTTGGAAGCGACTACACGCTAAGACGAGCGACTGATCCAAATGAATACAGGTAAATGGAAACTCGTTCACTATAGGCGTCAAACATAGAACGCTTAAAATGGACGAGGTTCTATTAACCTACATTCATTTTGATAGGTCGCTCGTAATAGCGCGAACTAATAGTCGTTTCCAAACGACAACCGGGGTAATCTTACCCAGAAAATAGTCCACCATTTGGGGAATTATGGGTTAGTAGGTACCTTAACATACAATACACCTCACCACGGGCTTGACCCAAACCTAGGAGTTTCGTCTTACCTTCCATGATACTTGAGTTAGTATAGGTCTTGGAACGGTGGCCGGGTAGTAGGTACCTTTACACAAAATACATCGCACCGTATGAGAACTTTCGGTTACTCCCACTACAAAATAGTGATCAGATCTGCCTTTTGTCTGGAAATAACAAAATAAAATATAATTAATTATTTGCAACTGAAGATGGAGCGATGAAAAATCTATTTGTGAATGGATCAGAGCTGAATCCTTTGTATTACAAATTATCACCAGCCATACAGGGTGTCCCAGACCTACCGGCTACTATAATTTTTTTCTCGAAAAAGATAGTGAATAGAGAGTCAAACCCTCGTTTCGAATGACCAATAGATGTTAAAGAGACGTTAAGCCAAACAACTAGACCACTTACCAAATCATCCATAAAACACACTGGTCTCCAAACATTATTTCCTTGACATAACCTCAACACACAATCCGAATCTAATGTCATGAAAGATCCTTCTTCCGAAAATCCGGCCCATTTTAATGTCGTTCTTGGTGACATGGGCAATGGAAAAGGTCCTCTTGTTCTGTGCAAGGCACCAACGTTGTAGATAACGTAACATAAATTTTGATCACCAGGCAGACCTGTTGAAAAAAAGAAAAAAATACATATAGGTAGGTAGTTTTTTTTTTAAATGAAATTCCTTAAAATGGCACATGGGTTTATTATGTTTCCGTTTTCTAATACGGAGCCCCTTGGATATGATCCCAAACAAAACCTACAAATCAAATTTCATTAACCTTAAGTGGCAAAAATGGCAGTCACTTACGGGCGAATGGAGGGAGAAAGTCTTTTTGAATCGTTTCTTTTTCCAAGTTTTACGATTTTATGTAGGTATCTTGAAGCGTAAAACATTCAATTCTTAATTGGGAGGATTGTAGTAGATTTCAAGGGTCCATCAGCACAATATTAAACGATGTCAGGACTGAAATCGAAGCTACATAACGTCGGCCTAATTCGCAAAACTCGATAGTCACATATCGTAAATGTAGGTTTTTCTACAAATTTTCTTTCTTTTTCTTCATCTCTTGTCTTAATTATTCAGGTAATAACAGTGATTTATTTACACGTTGTGTATTAGGATATGCCGCTCACATAAAACAAAAATCCACTTTTTGAAAATTTTGCAATTACTAGGTTTGCTAATTAGGCCGACGACAATTCTATTCATACAAAAGCTTACCTACTCCAGCATGACAAATTGCTACTAGATGTCTACTATTAGCGTTAAGACATACAACTGAGCCAGGTAAAGAAATAACTTCTCTTTGACATCCTCCAAAACTAAATATTCTCAACAATCTTTTATCCGAAGCCACGGAAATGAAAGAATCACTCGCTGCTACGGCAACAATATCCTCATCTGACAGATCCATTGACCATTCTTTAGAACCGTCCCACGAGTTCATAACAATACAAGAGACTTTGCTGAAATCAAAGTTGAACAAAAATGTAAATTTACTTTTTACCAATCAATTGAAAACTGTAGATCTCAACTGTAGATGCCGTAGCAGCGAGTGATTCTCACTCGGTTCAAATGTCACCCTGTCAGGGATGTAAATAAGGGGGGGGGGTTGAGGTGCAAATGGGGCGGCTGCCCCAGGCGCGAGATTTTTGAAGCGCCAAAACGGGCTACTTGGAGTGCTAAAAATAAATTAATGCTTTCTGACAGACAGATCACGAGGACCGACGAACACGGCGAGTGACGGTTCCCCTCCTGCTTTAATTTGATTGTTTTAATCGATAATAAGTATTTTGATTTATTATTAACATTTTGATAACGGATTAAATCAAGTATTCAATAAACTCTTATGACCTTTAGATTATAACTAAAAATTCTGTGAAAAAAGGCCACCATTTGGCCCCGGGTGGCAAATAAGGCTTAAAAACTAATCACCTAATTATATTATAAACCGGGGTTCTGTGTACCATAGATCTCACTCAATTCCGCTGTTGGCTCAATTGAGCCAAAAATTTGCTATGAATATAATGGATGTGCATACCAAATTTCATCAAAAGTGTATAAGAGTTATATTGGTAAAAAAAAAAAAAAAAAAAAAAAANAAAAAAAAAAAAGACAGTCAAATTACAAAAAATATTACTCTTAAAACTAGACCTCACTTAAGGATTTTAGGATCTAGGGTGGTACATATCCTATTGTGCCGATACACTCAGTTCTATAGGGAATTATAGCTGATCCAAATATTCCAAATGTATCTAGGTAAATAGAACCTCGTCCACTGTAGGCCTTATATGTTATTGTTATACACTTACAGTGAACAAGTTTCCATTAACCTACATTCACTTGGATCAGTCGCTCGTAGTAGCGTGAGCTTGTAGTCGCAGGTAGTCGCTTCCAAAGGACAACCCTTGGCGCCCTTTTTTTAATTGAAAATAAAACAGACAGTGTTACCAGAACATACCGATTAATAAATGGTGTGTTTGGTTATTTTATATTGATTTGTTGAATATTTGTTTTAGCCTGATGGGGGGGCGCCAAAACGGGTGCTCACCCCGAGTGCTGACAAGCCTAGTTACGTCCCTTCACCCTGAGGTCAAAAACTGTTCAGAAAAATCTATGAGTATAATAAATTTCCATAGCAAATTTAAATCTCACTTCGAAATTTTCTAAGGTTTTATATTATTAACAGAGATGATTATTCCTGAGATGGAGCTCTGTGATAGACACTTGGCGGTACCAACTGATAACCTAGGAGTAAGAATAAGGTTGTGTTCAGTGTTTTACTTAGTTAGAGAATATGGGTCTGGCTTATCAGGACTAGTTCTTCTTTCACCTAAGTGCCGTACACGATTAGCATACTATACTCTGTATATTTTCCCCCTACATCCCGTCTTAAATAAAGGATTTTTATTTGTGTAGCTGATGCTGTGTCTCAATGTACTTCTCCTTCGATTCGAACCAACAGCCTCCTGGTTACGAATTCGTCATTCTTACTTTTACCTCAAATTAAGCTAAAACGAAGGCAATTAGTCTACCTTGGTCTGTCTTCATCTCTCTCACAAGCTAATACTAAGGCTTTGTTGGACAGTGCTGCAATGGAGTGTCCCATAACGTTGTGGATTCTGAAAGAATGGTGTATGGAAGAATCATGAAATTCCACATCGATGGAGTTCTCCTCATCCGTGTTCGTATGACGGACCATGCCATAATCGTTGTACACCTAAGCATCAAAATTAAAAAAAAAAAACTTTCAATAAAAATCAGACTTCATCAAAAAGATTGGTTTGATTCGAATGGCATTTCAAAAACTCTGTCAATATGACACTTTACAGGAAATATGAGAAATATGCAATTTTTCTGTTTAAGTTATGACGGATTATCCGAATTTTGGATGACAAATCATACAGGGTCATTCAGTGAAACGTATGAATTTGAAAAATTCATATCTCCGATTCTGTTCATCCTAGAGGTGTCTGGTCAAAGGCATTGTAATCGAAATGACGGGATTTTTTTTTACACTTTTTTTTTCTTCCTGTTTGCCTTGTCAGTACTTGAAGATTACATCCAACATATGCCGCCTACTTCTTCGATGCATTTGTCCAGCCTTTCCTCGAAATTCCTCCATACGTTCTACAACATTTCCTGTTGGATCCGGTTGACTTCATTTCGAATAGCATCTTTCAATTCCCCAAGAGTTCTCGGTTTATATCCTTCCTTTAAGATATCCCCACGGGAATAAATCACAACAGGATAAGTCTGGAGATCTGTCAGAGGATGTCACCGCACAAAGAAATCAGTCGGCCTGGAAATTTCTGCCGGAGAAAGTTCATTACAACATTTGATGTATGGCAGGTTTACCCATCTTGCTGGAGCCAAACAATATCTTCAGGAATTTGCCTGCGTTGAAAAAAAGAGATGTGTAAAAAAAATTCCCGTCATTTCGATTACAATGCCTTTGACCAAACTCCTCTCGGATGAACAGAACCGGTAATATGATTTTTTCAAATTCATACGTTTCACTGAATGACCCTGTAGATTCGTTGATGACAAAAGTAATTTTTAATACCACGCAGAACGGTCATGCCTCTAAGAAGCCAAGAGAAGCAGCAAGAATGTGCTGATCATATATCAATAAACCTCTATTTCGAAAATAATGCTATTAAATTTAGCACAACTAGTAATTTTGTCAACGCTAGAACTATTGTTCTCGCACGATATTTCTCCACAAAACAGAGAAGGGCGTGTGGTTTCCTCGAAAGAACGCCCATCCGAGTAATAAACACACACCCCTCTGTGGATTTGATGAGTTTAATTCAACGCGATGAAGTCATTAGACGAATGTTTTAATTAGACATTCAACTAGCAGTTCTGTTAATTGTACACATCACTCACTTAAAATGGCCACCATTTTGTCTCAAGTGGCCCCAAAATTAATCAGTAAATTCTATGAACTTAATTAATCATAACAAGTTTCATCGGATACAGATAAGGCGTTCAAGAAAAATTATTTAATTAAAACTAGACTTCAGCAATTTATTATTTGTCATGCATTTCATCAAAATTCAGCATTACACTGGGGAGTGACTGACAGTTCTGTCAACCTCACTGGTGAACTGTGGATCTCATAGAATAACTACACAGAGTATCATGTACCTACCATGAACCTGTGTTGGAAATGACTAGGTGTAGATGTTGGTTGAAAGGCCGGTTGAACCTCTGTTTCTGGCTTGGGTGAATGGTACATTCCACTCATAGGAGTCTGTCTACTTGCCTCATCAATATCTATTAATGAAAAATGTACAATAAAAGATACACACGTTAGGTATAAGTTGCTTTTTGGCTCAAACTGTGCTCAAACGATGGAATGTATAAAAAAAAAAAGACGGGAGAAGACAGCCCCCCTCTCCAATCTTCGGAAAAAACCAATCAACATTCGAAGAGTTATTGGCAAAATATGGCCGCAAATGCTGCGAAAAATTTGTGAAAATTGGTGTTCCAGATTTCGCCTTGTACGCGCCAGGCTTAACGACCGCATGGCCGAAATCATAAACATTAATGTCATAAAATTTTCTATCCAATAAAGCCCGTTTCATTGATATTCAAAATATACTCTTTGTTTTCTTATAATTTAAAGTTATGTAACTCTATAAAAAACACCCTTTAGATAAAAATCTATTTGCAGACCTACCGAATGTACATACAAAATTTCATTTAAATCGGTTATGCCGTTTTGGAGGAGTATGTTAACAAACACCGTGACACGAGAATTTTATATATTAGATAGATGTAGAAAAATGTAGTTTATTTAGCAACTTTACTTATTTATAATTATCTACATCAGATCCCTGAATTACTCCTTTGTCCTTGAATAACAAATACTTATAGCTATAACAATATAAGAATCGTAGCAAAGTAGCTAGTTACGATATAAGTGGTCTTGTTTGAGATAACCTATTCCATACTTGGAGCTACTCAGGTCAGAAACTTTACCAGACTTTTATGAGAAGTTAGATTAATACCCACCTGGCATACTACTAGGGGAACCTGGGGCAACTCTCTCGTCATCTGGCACAAACCCAGACTGTGATTTGATCTTATCAATAGAGATGACGTTATCATCATCTTCGTCTTCATCCATAGGGGTGTCTACCAATTCATCATCACCACCAACCAATTCATCATCATCATCACCAACCAATGCAATGTCAGATTCAAGCTGAGGAAAAATATAATATTGAATTCAGTCAGGAGCTCAAGTTAAAAATTCTAAATTCTTACCTTGTAAAGATTGATAGAATCATATTGCAGTGAGAGACGTTTTTTAGGGGGCCAATGTCAAGTATGAGGCTTCACTTATAGATGTATGATGACAATTAAAACAAATACAAGTATAGACCAACTTATTTATTGTTCTCGAAACGATATTCAGGTGGTCTCGGATTTACATTCAGATGATATGACAGTAAGATAGGGCCCCCAATTTGGTTGGTTCTTCGTACCGGGGCTACTCGTGCCCTCGGGCACAGCCAAAGACCATCAACACAGTTCCGACGACAACTCATGGTGTTTTTCCTCCGTTGGACCCAGCCGTGCTGCTCCAGATACTTCCTCTAAGAGTTGGTATATAAATCCTTGCTAAACCCTGAAGTATCTGATCGTTGTCGTCTATGTATGCTGGCTGCTCATGGTGTAAATCATGAGCAGCCAGCAACTATCCATCATTCAACTATCCATCAAACCCAACTAATCTAGAGCCGTCAGCATTATGGACGGATTCTGTTGGAGAGGCCGTCTTTCTTGGCCTGGAGACACAGCGAGAGTCGTTGAGAACGTTAACAACAACAACAGTAAGATAGCTATAACACACAGAAGATCAGGTCATTCTATTCCTATTCGATTCTAATCATTGCATTTGTATTGTAATCAATTCTTTATTTAATTCTTGATAGTAAGATAGCTATAACACACAGAAGATCAGGTCATTCTATTCCTATTCGATTCTAATCATTGTATTTGTATTGTAATCAATTCTTTATTTAATTCTTGATAGTAAGATAGCTATAACACACAGAAGATCAGGTCATTCCATTCCTATTCGATTCTAATCATTGTATTTGTATTGTAATCAATTCTTTATTTAATTCTGTGTATGACACTTTGTGGGAATGGAGTCCCTATCCGAGTGATCCATTCGCTCGGAGAGGTATTCTATGTTTTGTCAGTGTTAATATTTAAGAACGTTCTTTCATTTGTGTATCATTATGTAAGTATGATTATTTCTGTTTTTTTAAATAAAGCAAGATCTTTAAGGAATGCTTCGTGTTTTAATTAATTCTATGTGTTGTGAATGGTTTGGTGAGCTAATTAGATTCGGCTATAGGCTGTAATGTTAGTTGACCAAACATTCATAAAACACTGTTTAATAAATTTGGCTACCATCGGATACGATGATGCCACTATTGATTGATGGAAATTGTAAAATTAATATATCAGTCTCACGCGGGCCTGGTAAAATTCCCACCTGAGGCCAGAGTTTTCCACATTTATTTTAGTATTTAACCTCATAAAAATAGAGCTGATAAAGTTAGGTGATAGTAGACTTCATCCAGAGCTCATCTTAAACTCGAAGAGGATTTTTCTGCGATTAATTTTAAAAATCCAAACTTCGTTCGATGAATTCAAATGAGAAACACACTCACCAAGTGTCCATTTCCATTAACTAGTGGGCTGTCTTCGGAAACACTAATTTCAATAAGTCCTAATTGTCCTTCTTTATCACAATACGCAATCTCATTTGACTTTGTTGGATTCCACGCTAGAGCGGAAATCTTCTTTTTCTTTTCAACAAAAGAATGATGCAAAATAGACTTATCAGTTACATTCCAAACTGTGATAGCTCCTTCATCACCTCCACCAGCCAAATATAGGCCGCATTGTGAGAATCGAACAATCTGTAAAATCAGAAACAAGTGGCTTAAAATCACGAGAAACTACAAAGAACATTAAATAAAACGTCTGCCAAGTAGGTCGGCATTGCTCCCTCATCATTACTATATTATGGACTTCACAGGCGATTAGCGTAATAGGACTGCTCGAGATTTTTCCCACACAAGAACCTGATCACAAAAGGGGGTAGGGCAGTAATGTTCAGTTGTACATTCCTAAAATAAGTGCATTTTTATATCCCATAATTATATTCAAAATTTCAGCTTTTTATCTTCTGCCGTTCGCATTATACGTTTTTGGACTTCAAAAATGCTTTACGACTTTGAAATTCCATGTTTTACCATTTAGTAAGCATACAAAAGAAAAACGTGTTATTTGTATTGATAAAATCACTCAAATAAAGTATTCAAAAATGGTGTTTACAAAAAAGTGAGACGAGCAGCCAGTCAAAAAGTGCATTTTAATGTCCTAGAACACACAATAAAATTGTCAGTTTTAGTCATTGTCATTCAAAAGCTATTCAGCCGTTCTGAACATCCTGTATAAGCATTACTACTATACTGTACATCTGGTTTTGATAACATTTTTTGGAAGATGCGCATAGGTTCAATGACCTCAAATCAATTTCATTGAATTTGTTTCAGAATTTTTCACTACGTCTGTGCTAACAGCACACTCAGAACTTAAGGTACTATCACACTATTTGTCATGATGCCAAATTTTATCATTTTTTTTTTACTTCAAACAGTACTAAACAGAGTGATCGACAAATATATTTGATGAAATTCACTATTTGATCAAATAGATCAAACACAAGGGTCCAAAATTTGTCTAAATAGTCTAATATTAAACGCATAACAAACTCGTTAGTCATTGTTTGATCGTTTTTGAAAACTATTTCATAATCGAAAACATTAAAAAATATTTCTGAGGCCTCTGCGGACACCCAAGTCCTCAACTATCGAGAATACACAAGTGAAGAAAAACTAAATAAACTTTCGATCCGAAATCATATTGGAAAATGAGAAAATATCAAATTTATATTTATTACATATAAATATCTAGTATAATCTAGTTGCTATGGTATAATACACAACAAATAAAATCTCATATGAAAATAAATAATTTTATTTGAAAGTCTCATCAAATAATGTGATATGGGCATAAATATAAATTCAACAAATATAAATCAAATAAATTGTGTCAAAATTTTGGAATTATGACAAATATTATATTTGTCCATTTTGTCCAAATAGGAATAAATTAAAGAATAAAAACATTACCTGAAAGTTGCATTCGTCATACGCTAAAGTACAATATTTGCTCCAAGATTGACGGTTAAACAAGAGTACTTTTTCATTATGTGGTATAGCAAGATATTGGCCATCTTTGGAACTCCATGACAAACTACAAGAAACAGGACTAGTATCAAAATCATTTGACTTTACAATAAAATCATTCCATGTCTGAACAGGGCCAGATTGGATATCATTAACTATATGTTCCATATTATATACACGAACCAAGCCATCACAGCACGACGTTGCCTGGAAAAAGTTTGCAGTCATTCAAAAAGTACATAACCTTTAATATTTAGAAAAAAATCAACTTTAGGAAGAAACACAGCAATATTTGAACAAATGTTGTATATTATGTAAAACACGGTCTAAACTTATGTTGCAAATGTTGTACAACATTGCAACACAAGTATGGACGTGTTGAGAAAATGTTGTCCAACATGTTGCATATTTCCAAAAATATGGAGCATTTCTTAGAAACATTGAAATTGTGGACCGTGTATCGTGTCGGACAACATCACGGGGTCCACACTTGTGTTGCAACTGTTGTACAACAATGTTTGCAACATAAGTGTGGACCCTGCTTAACATATCCGGCCCAATGAGATCAGCTCATTAAGTCTGGGGTTTCGGCTCAATCCCACAGTGATGACAGATTATTCTTAATTAGCTGTTTCGCCCATACTTCGCTACAATATCTACGATTCTTAGGACAAAAGCGATGGGGAAGGGGAGAAGCATGGATTCCCCCGGATATTGTAGCCTATAGCGTGTCTTATATGTTTCCTAGGAGACTTATAGAGACATGGCCGTTCCGGATGGTTTGTATAGTTTGTTTATATTATATATATTTTGTTTTACCCGATCCCTGTTTCGAACTCGCATCTCTGAAATGGCTGATTATAATTTTGCTAACTGTTTCCTAAGTTAAGGACTAATGGGCTTTCTGGTTTTGAGTTGATATGTAGTTGCGACGAAATTTAAGATATCGGACCGTGATTTGCCGAATTTGATAAAAACATTGGAAATTTGTCCGTAAATCGAAAACGGTTTGACATTTTTGAGGTTTCCTGAGGTCATCGACCATGATTTGGGGGGGGGGTCCATTCTCGCCAATTTTTGCTATCTGCTACCGTTTGGGCTGTAATATTGGAGCGGACAACCCCCTACCACATACATATTCAAATTTCTGATTTATATATTTAGATTAAAAATTGACTATTTCTAACATTGTGACATTTCTTAAGTACAATTCGTTATTATATTAAGTTATAATACTAATTACGGTTTCTCAGTTGTTCGTAGGCTAAACCCAAAAGGTCAAAGAAATCAATGATGATGAGTTACTATGCTACTAAAATTATAAATCCAAAAGTGTGTTTGTTGTTCGTCCTTCTTTCGCACAACAAAGGATCGACGTATTTTTTTTTTTTTTTTTTTTTTTTTTTTTTTTTTTATGGTGATTTATAAGCCAGTGAGTGACATTGGCTATTTTATCTTGATATAGATGGCCAGTGTAAAATAAGCTGAAAATCAGAAAGATTTTTCATAAATGTTACATAGGGGAAATAAATGCCTCATGCCTCGACAACCCGCAATAACCGATTACAGAAAGATCAGAAAATGCACAGAGCTGGCTTCCAATTGCATTTCTGTTCACCCTTCGATAGAAACCTTCGAATCTTTTGGTCCCAGGTAGGAGGGTCTTATCAAAGAGGTGTCATTTGAACTAAACATTGTTCAAATCTCATTCGTAATTACGTCTATGACAGAAGAAACGTAAATCAAAGTTCAACTCACCAAATATTCAAGTTGAGGGTCTAACGCCACTTCAAGAATGGGTCCATTGTTATCAGAGATAACTTTTTCAGCACCAGAGCTCAAATTGAACAGATGTACGGTCATGTCACTAAGAACACAAAGCATCAGCAAGGATAATATGAGTATAAAGAAAAAGATATTTGATTTTAAGATAGTATCTGTAGAAGACACTGAATTTGCCTCCTCGTAAAAAAAAATATTTAAAAAAGACTATATCGATTCTAAAAATTTTTGGGTGGCGAGGTTTCAACAGTATCAGACTATCATCGACAGGCCGATGCTGACTCTACGATGTTCAGAGTAGAAGTGAGGATATCAGAGTATGAGATGTTGTTCCCCACATTACTTTCATAATTAATGGAGCATGGACTTTGATTAATATGGAATTTATCACAAATAGAAAAAACCTCGGTCTGAAATTTTGTGTGAACCAAGCAGATCTAATTTAGCATACAAAATTTCCTGAAGATGGTTGATTCTTCGTACCAGGACAACTCTAGAAAAATTAGCCATAGACCACCACATTCAGCAAGCATAATTTTAATTTATACACCGCCTCCAGCTGTACACATGCAAACCATTTTTTTCTGTGAAACTGCTCCATTCAGCAAGTGTAATTTTAATTTATACACCGCCTCCAGCTGTACACATGCAAACCATTTCTTTTCTGTAAAACTGCTGCAACAACTCCTGAGCAAGCGAAAGGTGCGGGAACAATGTTG
This sequence comes from Pachypsylla venusta, assembly GCA_012654025.1. Taxonomy (NCBI): domain Eukaryota; kingdom Metazoa; phylum Arthropoda; class Insecta; order Hemiptera; family Aphalaridae; genus Pachypsylla; species Pachypsylla venusta. The sequence goes on from CM022877.1 coordinate 31,529,276, forward strand.
AGGATGGCGATAATGAAGGGAGGTCATGACAGTTTAGCTCCAGTTTTGTCGAACTTCTTTAGGTATAAGAAAATATCTGAAGCACTAGACGTATGCTAGTAGTCGAGTATTATTCAAATCTGTCGTCAATTTAACAACTTACCTGGAACCAGCAACCAACCAATCCTTTACTATTGAGATGCATGTCACTGGGGCAGTGAAACGAGTACAAATCCTATCTATATCAATTCCGGGAAATGTAAATGCCTGTACATTGTTGTGATCTGTTCCAACATAAAGTTTGTCTTCCTAAAAAAGAAATCAGTCCTAAATATTAATATTTTTCCTATAATGTATATTTACATTCGTCAATGTAGCTTCAAATAAGATCCTAATAGCTCAAGACAATGTCTGTAAAAATCTTGAAAGCTCAAGATTTGATATTTGTGTCCGAAACTTAAATTTGTTCTCATTTCTAAAATTTCAACATAACCGATTTTTGAAAAAATTTCTACACAGAAAACCTTAGAAAAGGATCCACTCTTCATATATTGAATCACATTTAAAAACAGACAAAAAAAAAATTGGACAATTTTCTACTATTTTGCTTGTTTTTCAAATTGTTGACGCCATATTTGGAATAACCACCATCAAAAACTAGAATTTAGTGTCCATCCTCTTTTTCGTGGTTAACACAGAACACGCCTAGAGACGTAAAAAGTAGTCTCAAAATGTCATTCTCGGCTATACTTCGTCTGGCTCACTAACGAATTTCGTAAAATATATTAAACTATCCATCATATTCAGAAGTCCTATTTATAGTCAAAGTTTTAAATAATGAAAAAATAATATCACATATTATTTCAGCTCCCTAGGGCAAATTCGTCCAATAATTCCGTCCATCAATAATGAGTTTATTTTTTATAAGTACCTATATAATTTTGGTCCCAGGGTTAGATGTGTTCAAAATTTAAGATAGTTTACTTACAACTTGTGCAACAACAAATGTTCTCTCTCCTACACATTTTTCAGCTGGGTCATCATCTTCAAAGCCATTCCATATTCTGATGTCTCCTTCGCTTCCACAAGTAATTAGATTCCTATAAAACACAAGTAGGTTAAATAAATTATTCAGTCATACCTGAGTTGCTCTGCTAGAAAGTCTTGATTCTCTAACTTCGCTCACTGAACTTAATAGCGTTCTCACCCTTCCTAAAAGGAAAAATTAGTCATGTGGCATTTTTACTTGCACAAGGGTTCTAATCATGCTTTACCAATCTGCATCATATCTAAAATGATTTTAAATGATCCATGGAACATTAAATCTTTGAAACAGAACAGATTTATAGCTTAAAAATTATACTTTTGATGAAGCTTGATTGAACCGAGGTACCTATTTATAGTCAAAGTTATAAATAATGAAAAAATAATATCACATATTATTTCAGCTCCCTAGGGCAAATTCGTCCAATAATTCCGTCCATCAATAATGAGTTTATTTTTTATAAGTACCTATATAATTTTGGTCCCAGGGTTAGATGTGTTCAAAATTTAAACGGTACCTACTGATGGGGTCAACCGTCCGAGTACCAGTAGCAGATACAGGAGGCATATGTTTTCACGTCGAAGGCGTAAATTTTTGCAATCCATGAATGACTTTCCTAATTATTACTTCCACAAAGAATATAAATCATGTTCGATATAATGAGAAGTTATTTGAGTGTGATATCCCTACAGGCCAGGTCAACCTGAGCGGTGTAAAGAAACACAGAAATCGACCCTACAATATAATTTTATTACTGGCGTATTTCCATTACAGTAACTGATATAGCCCTGGGGCACAAGTTGTTGTTGATGATGTTTTTTCTCTAAATCAACAGTTGTAGCCATTTAAAGATTGTTTGTTTTCCAAATGGTAGGAACAGGTTGATATGAGGTTATTAAAAAAGTTTCATGATACTTGGGCTGGAACAAAAATGTTATGCGCTCTAGGTATTCCCAGTACACACGAAGAACCGGATATCGTAAGGAGATTGTCGAGTACGTGAGACTCGGCAGTAAAGCCCTTATGGGTGACATTAATCACCAACCCCCCTCATCAAACACTCTGTATCCACCTTCGGCGTGTACTTTATCCAGATTCCGTAGTAATGAGGTTATCTGTTCAAGCAGGCCGAGTGTTTGATTGATCGAGTACGACGTATCTCAAACTTACGTCCCATCAGCTGAATAACATAATCCCGTGTGTCCCTCACTGTGAGCATAGCGAGGTACTTTTCTAGATGAGGCCATTGTGAAGATGTAAATTTAAATAAATCAAAGGAGGGTGGAATTTGATATCTACAATCTAGCAAAGATTACAACATAAAGATTACACTGACTACTAGACCACCACTATTAATATTAATTCACAATTATTATCAGATTTTTCAATAATGCACTAATCAGCTTATCATAATTACTTCATTACTTTAAATTTTAAATAAAATATTTTTTTTCCAAATTTTTTACTCAAAGCCCGACATTTTTGTCGAGCACCATTTTGGCGCGAAAATTATTGGTGTATCTCTCTAGGGAGTGTTTAAGGAATATCCCCCACAAATTTTTGGATTCGGCACAAGGCCCGAATGAGGACAAGTTTTTACGACACCCAATTTTTGGGGGGATCCAATTTTTACCTATGAGTAATTTTGAGTTTTTTAGCAGATAGCGAAAAATCTGGGTTTTTAAAGTTTGCGATGTATAGGGTGGTCACAAACCAATACCCCCCCCCATTTCCGTTGTCCTTGAAAAACAAAAATAGCAATATAAGAATGATCGTAGCGAAGCACGGGTGAAACAGTTAGTATTCAATATAATCGTCAAGATGAACGTTTTATTCCGCTCCCCCAAACCAGAGAGGTTAGGAAACGTTTTGATTGGCCATGTCTCGATTCCCCTCGCAAGACTTCTTCCGGGGCCCTTTGAAAACACACCCAAAAACTAAAAAACTCAAAATTACTACATAGGTAAAAATTGGCTCCCCCCAAAATAATCGTGCCATTAAATAATCAAAAATTAGTGATACCCCACAAAAAACACTTCGTGTTAAAAAGACGTCAAGAGTAGCAATATTCACCGGCCCAAAATATATCTACGTCTCACAATAATTAAATAAAAAACAACTGATATAAAAAAAAATCCGTCAACAATGACAACATTATAATTATGTACCATGAAATTTTATCCTAAGTTCGGACTCTTTATTAGAAAATCAACTAATAAGCACAACAAAACCACATGGCGCTGAACCAAAGACCTCGGATTAGAAAACGACGTTCTTGACCACTGCATACTCAGTTGTTCTGATTTTTAAATATAGGAATTCCTATTTGCCGTTATTGCTGTTATATTCAAAGTTGTCTATATTTCAAAAACGGGTTGTCTTTTTTATGTTTTGATGATTTACTTGTATAAAGGAAGTAATTTTAAGGGGTGTCTATTTTTATCATTTTTTCGCTATCTATTGCAGTTGAGGTAGTCGTATGCATTATCTTTTGTTACGCTGTCGCCTTCATTATAGCAAAGGTATGGCCTTTACCATGCCATTTCCAATGACAACTCAACCGTCTTTCTACAACAAGCAGTATTTGTTCTAGGCTCCTCTCAAAATTTGGTATGAAAAAAACCGTATGAAAAAAATATTAAAATGATAACGGATCGAATTGATGAAGACGGGTCACCAGGAGATACTGTGTACTTTCGTTCTACTTTGGAGAGAAGGCAAAAATCCTTTTAATGTCGTCCCAACCGTTTTTTTTCTGTTTCTGAAACATTAGATTAAAAATGATGTCAAATAAACTTAATTAAATTTTGCCCCGAAAAATACATTCTAATTCAATTCCTTACCGAAAATGAATGATTTTGACGTGGGGCGCATGAAAATGGAAAATTGTTAAATAGTAGCAAATCAACCCTACGACTTTTTAACACGAACTGAATATCAAATTAGAAAAAATAGAGGTGCTAGGGGTGTTCTAAAGGCATAAATGATTTGTAACTTTAGATTAATAACATTTTTTATTCGAATAACCGTTTTTTGTGGAGGGGTAAGGGAGGGCATTAGCAAAAACTAGCCCCTCTTGCTGTACCACCCCCAAATACAACGCAAAGCTAAAATGTTTTTCTGAAAAAGTGTAAAAAATTGCCTATTTTCGACTTCCCATTCTGACCAAACCGCTGGAACGAATTTAACGTTTCAATATGTTATTCGACGTCAAATTCAATTCTCATTAAGTTTGAATAGAGCAACTTTTTTCATAAAATGCATTGTTTTTATACGCCAAAAACTAAAATTAGCGGAAAAATCAAGCGGCTTTTGGCCGCTAAAAAATTTAGCTC
>CM022877.1:31545006-31565265 GCA_012654025.1 Pachypsylla venusta
TCATTCTCAAAATTTACTGAATTATCTAAGTACCGATTTTATTTTTCTTCTAATTTGATTTATTTTTAGAGTGTTCAGTTAAGTTGAGTTTAGTTCCAATATTCAAAATATTCTATATTAATTAATATTCAAAAGTTTAATATTTAATATTAAAATATTAATATATTATTATTCAAAAGTAAACTGAGGAGTGAAAAAGTTCTTTGCAAAAAAAGACACATTTTACTCCTCACTTTCCACTTTTCACACCAACTTTGCACTTCTCAAAAACGTTCATGGAACAGAAAGTAAACAAATCAATGAAATTTACTTTGCATTACAACTCTACTTTTCACTCCAACTTTGCACTTCTCAAAAACGTTCATGGAACAGAAATTGAGAAGTTGGAGTGCAAAGTTGCTTTGTGGAATAGGCTACTGGTGTCTATTTCTAACACTTTTTCCTGACGATTGTACTCTGTTCTAAAAAGTGATAGAAATAAATAATAGATATTTTTAGATCAAATATACATGGATAATATTTGAGCTGAGAATATATTGTACTAGCTGTTTTCCCGTGCTTCGCTACGGTCATGAAATTTAACAACAAATTCGAAATCGCGATATTAAAGCTTCTCAAATTTGTATTTTTGATGGAACCGATCCCCAGAGTGAACACGGCTCGTATTAAGAAAATTCAATATTTTACTCAACGATAATACTTCTTGTACTGCGGAATACCTTCGTATTAAATTTCAGCTTCCTCGCTCATCCAGAAGTGATACTTCTTAATTATAGGGTTTTGGTGGAACCGACCCCCAGAGTGAGCACCGCTCCTATTTAAAAAATTCAATATTTTATTCAAGGATATGAAATAAAAGCAACTAGCGGATTAAATAAATAACTATCGATATCAATGGGGAAGTTTTTTTCCAACAAATATGCACCAAACTCAACGCCGTGAGTGAAATATCCGGTGATAACGTCATTGATATCAAATTTCACACCACATGCGTTTTTTTTATTACGGCGTTGACTTCATGTCGGTTGTTGCTCAACACCTCACTATACATTTAGCTGCCACCAAATGACCGTTACAAAATAATTTTTCTAAGCAAATTGTCCTCGTTCTGAAATAATTTTATAGTGCAAGTCATGCTATAAAGGAGAGACAAGGTAGGCCACACGCAAAACCAAAACTCGTTCTTTTATGCGCATAACGTCATCCGGGTTGCTCGTAAGAGGAGGTACCATTTGAGATAGAAAAAAAACAAAGTGTTTAAACAGCTAAAAAACATGTTTTAAACAGACGATGCATTTAAAAAAAATGTTTAAAACAACCAATATGTTTAAAACAGTTTGTTTTAAACATGCCAACCCTGTCACGCAGCCTGGGTTAGGCCAGAAAAATAGACAGCAGCCCGAGGGCGCGAACCCACGTGGACACCCACATGGTACAACCTCGCTGGATGTTACTTAACTTCAGTGATATAACGGGAACTGGTATATTCAACGTGCCATAGACGCTGGCTACGGTTCAATTTAATTTTTCCATTACTTTTTTCAACCAAATCGCTTTGATAAATTATGTTTCACATTTCATGGTAGCTGGCCTTGACTTACTGAATTTGACCAAAAATAAGTATAACGAAAACGGTTAGACAATTATGAGTTATGATACTTTTTTTGTGGGCTGGTGTCCATTCCTATCAATTTTTACTATATCTCTTACCGTTTGGGCTAAACAATTAGTGATACATACATACAAAATAAATATACCTCTATTGTGTTACATTGAGTTTTATTATTATAGATTAGAAGCTGTCAGTCTGGCTGAGGTTTAAACGCCTGTCTATCAAGAGAACAATGTAGTGAGAAGTTATCTTTGTTTTTTAATAGTTAAACTGATAACATATGGACGAAATTTGTTCACACCTTCTCATATAGTACCTGGTATACAATTAATGTTTATTGATGTTGGCAAGGTCATGTTAGGATCGTGTATCTTGTTATAAGTTAGCATGCTTGGGTACTTCATTCAGTATGAGATCATTTAGATTCTATAGAAGAAAACTACCGGGTTTCGCCCATTATTTGTGGTTTTAGTTTATAATACTATTTGTTTCGCCCGTGCTTCGCTACGATTCTTATATTGATATTTTTGTTTTTCAAGGAGAATGTAATTTGGGGGGGGGGGTATGGGTTTGTGTGCACCCTGTATATTGTAACCTTTAAAAACCAAGATTTAAACGTTTCGCCAAGCGACTTAGAGGCACGGCCATTCTGTCTTTTTAGTATTTTCTAAATAATATTTTACCCGTTCCCGGTTTCGAACTTGTAACTCTGTAATGGCTGGCCCTAGTTTTGCCTAAAATATCTTAAAGTAAGGATCAAACAACCACCTAAAAAGAAGAAATTAGAAATTTGGCGTAATTGGAGAAGAAATTAGAAATTTGGCCGTAATTTGAAAACGGCTTGACATAGTTCTGATAATTTTCCTAGGGTCGTAGACCATGATTTTTTTGGGTGGGTGGGGGGCATTCCCATCAATTTTTCGCTATCTGCTACCGTTTGGGCTGTGGTATTGTAACAGACAACCCCTCATACATAGGTACACACAAATTTCTGTTTTATATATAACATTTTTGGGGGGATTTTTAGGCAGTAAAATCGTGATCTAATTTGGCAGAGTTTTTGTGAGCTTTAATAACGGAGTAATTTCTTCTCTTTAGGTGGTTGTTTGATCCTTACTTTAGGACTTAGTGGGTACTTTGAAACTGTGAACGACCAAAAATAAATGGACACTACATCCTAATTTTCTATGGTGATAATTTCAAATGTGGACTAAAATTTTTGAAAAGCAAAATTTTAGTACTGGACTATATGTATGCAGCTGACTATGATTAACTGTCCGCTGAACATTTGGAGACCAAATGTTACAGCTACATTCCAGATCTAATGCAAACGGGGTTTTCCAAGATTTTTTTATAATTTCATTTTAAAGTAAAGACAATTTTTGTTTCAAGGAACAATAATTTTTTTAATTTGCTATTTATCGATGCATTTCGCTAGTTACGTCATCATCAGGATCTAAAAACATAAACAAAAAAGAGAAATAGTATTAGTTTGATTATTTCCAAATTTCTTGAAAATGAAACTGAAAAATATTTCTAGATTTAAAAATACCTACTATTTTTCTTTTTTGTTTATGTTTTTAGATCCTGATGATGACTTAACTGGCTGGCAAAATGCATCGATTAATAGCGAATTAAAAATTTTATTGCACCTTGGAACTAAAATTGTCTTTATTTTAATTTTTTTTTTTCAATTCTATTTTTGGATTCTGCGTAAAATATTAAATTTTTGGTGCGGAGCTTTTTTTTTAAAAAAATCTTGCATAGTGAAAATAATCCGCACATTTTTTATTCTATTTTTAGTTTGCCAAAGATAGGATTATGTAAGGTACCTATGTGCTTAAGCCAACGATCATACCACGTTGAATACACCAGTTCCCGTCAGATCACTGAAGTTAAGCAACGCCGGTGTGGCCAGTACTTGGATCGGTGACTGCTTGGGAACACCACGTATCGTTGGCTCTTTTTTCCGGCCCAACCCAGACTGGGTGAGGTCAATGTGGGTAGCTGGTTTGCAAGTTTCCAAAAAAAAAAGGTATGTGCAAAGCATAATGATATAACCCAGCTTTTTTGATTGGTTTCAGCTAATGGTGATATCATAGTAACGCTTCTGCCCGTGAACACAAAGTTTCCATGGATAACTCCTGCACATTTCCGTCCAGAATTAGTACCTGAAGAATTAATGGCCCAAGGATTAACGGTGAGATTATCATTTTGGGATACTATCGTAGTCGAAAGCACAAATAATTGCAGTCGATGTATGACTGTAAGATAGTCACGGGCCGAGTCTTCCTGAGTAAATAACACAGAAAGCTACTCTAAAATAGCAGTAGTTCTCCGAACTGTACACCTCACTCACTTCAAATGGACACCATTTGGCCTATGAACTAATCAGCTAATTATATGAATATGTGTAATGAATGGACCCCGATTTCATCAAAATCGGATAATGCGTTAAATCTAGAGCTCACTTGGTTCGGTCAGTTATTGTGCTTGTGTTACTGATGTAATTATATTCCAATAATTGACATGATTCTGATAATCCATATCAATTATTAGCCTCCAAGATTAGATCTTTTTCCACTTAAGCCTACGTGGGCGGTTGAAAGGAACCAAATTATACTATTTTTATCTGATGGTAAATATTTGATGTGGTAAAACAAATGTTTACCAATATCGGTGACTTTATGATTGCTGCTACAACAACATTGATTAATTGATAATAATCCTTTCCTTGTTCCTCAATAGCTCACCGTGGAAGACTATGTACAAATCATGGAGCTGCTCACCAATGATGTCCGTTTCACTTTGTATAATGTCTGTTACAAACGAGTGTTGGTTTGTTGGGTGTTAACAGCATTTATTGTGTTGTTGGCATTACTCTTTTCTGGAGTTCAAGGTCTCGTATTGTTTGCATTGGGTATTCTGTGGCTCGTTTTAAATGCAGCCGCAATATTTCTCTGCATGTGGATCAAGATTAAAGTGAGTAAAATTTATTTATCAGCGCCGTTTTGTAGCTCTATTAGTTGTATTTAATACATATAGGTGATCATATTGTATTGGTCCATTAGTATTTATTACTAATGGTGACTCTATTAAGATGTCTGTCAAGATGGTTGGTTCTTCGCAATTGGGCTACCCGTGCCCTCCGGCAAGACCAAAGACAATCAACTCGCTGTGTTTTTCTTCCTTTGGAGCTATTCATCCCAGCCGTGCTGCTCTAGATACTTCTGTCCTCTATGTATTGCTGACTGCTCATGATGTAAATCATTTATCTTACTTCTCTCTGCTTTCTGCATGAGTAATGGAAAAGATATCGTTTCCAACACTTTCCGTAGTCGTAGTTTTTCTTTAACGACTGGCATGGGTTTGGGAGCCCAAACGATTCCAAAGGTTCATTATTGAAAATCATCAAGCGTAGCTATACCATCAACGATCCAAATTTGATAACTTTTAATGTCGAAATCTCGAAATTGTTGTTGAAATTCGTAACCGTGTAGAAGCACGGGCAAAGAAACATCTAGTCTAGTTTATCCATAAAATTTAAAATTCGGGTATGTATAACATCCTAAATTCTCCTTTTTATTTATATTTCACATTTTGATGTTTCGGAGAGTAAAAAGGGACACTTTATGTAAAAACCTTGTCTTCTTACTATCGTACATTTAAACTTGGTTCATTAAAACGCGTTCTACTTTTTCTTTCTTCAGCTCAATCATAACCTCGAGCGATGTATGGCGCATGTCAACAAGCATCTCATTAAACACAAAATACTCATTGGCTTAGATGACCGAGGGAAAATCTCCTGCCATAAAGTCAATCTTTGTTTTATTTATTTTGACGTGAATGATTGTATTGTAAGTACTTACAATTATCTTAATTTTGTAAACATAGTGAAAAATGTATTATCAATTTATTTAGGGCGAGAAAATTTATATATATAATATATAATTTTTGAAATTGGTTTAATGTCTCTTTAACATCTATTGGTCATTCGAGACGGGGGTTTTACCTTCCATTCGCTGGAAACTTGAAAACCGGCTACCCACATTGACCTCACCCAGCCGGGGTTGGGCCGAAAAGTAGCCAGTATCACGAGGGCGCGAATCCACGTTGACACCCACATGGTACAACTTCGCTGGATGTTGCTTAACTCCTGTGATCCAACGAGAACTGGTGTATTCAACGTGCCTTAGACGCTGGCTGATTATTATTAATTTTCATTTTAAAATAGTTCCAATTTTATAATGTTGATTTGATTATAATTATAATTGTAAAAACTGAATGACCAGGATGTGGCTGCTTGATTCAGAACAGATCAGTCATCTATATTAAAACACAACTCATTGTATTGACCGATACAAAGTCTCCTGTCATAAAGTCAATCGTAAAACAATATCATCGAACACGAAAAAAACCCTCAAAATTTACATTTTAGTGAAAAATGTAGATTTGTATAGATTCCTTAACGTAGAATTCAAAAATGGAATTAAAAAATCCATTTATACGCCAGGAGTGATGCTTTTACCGATATTGATGAACTTTGGGAGGTTTGATATTTTACATTTCAAGCTGTTTTAAAAGTTGATATTTTACGTTTCAAGAAGTGTAGAATTTAAATATCGTTTTTTTTTTGTCGTTAATCTAAAAAAATACGTTTTACTGGCATATTCGTCGCTTAACCGTGACGGGTTTATTTTGGAATTTAGTATGTAGATTGTAGATGCTATTTTGTGTCTAAATGATCCTAGAAAATGAAGACCTAGTTTTAACACCTTAGCCAGCGTCTATGGCAAGTTGAATACACCAGTTCCCGATAGATCACTAAAGTTAAGCAACGTCCAGCGAGGTTGGCTATTTTTCCGGCCCAATCCGGGCTGGGTGAGGTCAATGTGGGTAGCTGGTTTGCAAGTTTCCAGCAAATGAAGGGTGAAATCCCCGTCCTGAATGACCAATAAATGTTAAAGANCCCCAAAAAAAAAAAGTCATATCACTCCATCCTCTTGAAACTGGAGCTTGAGGAACTCGGCTACTTCTACTGGTTCTTTCCACAGGTCGACAGGTGTGAGTATTGTAAGATCTGCAGGACATTTTAACAGGAATTAAATGTCATGGGGTGTTCCCCTGCATCTTAAGTTAGTGAGTTTTACAGTTCATAGATCTACCATATGCTAAAAAGGCAGATGTTTTTTTTATGTTTTGAATAGAAAAAATTGCAAAACTATGTGGAACGTGAGGAACCTGACGCACGAGGCGGACGAATCAAGGATATGTCCAGAGAAGAGCGGAAGAAGAAGAAAGACCTGGAAGATAGAATGGACATTGATGATTCGGACATAATCATTCAAGGCTCACAAACGACAAGGTTGTCAAGGAAACAGGTAAATAAATTTAAAAGAAAAACGATTTGCAAAAAATAATTTTCGATTTTCCCAAGAAATTATTTTTATAGAGAAATTTGCATGGACATAAAAAATTACAAGCTTGAAGAAAATTTCATTCACAAGTTGTTGTTAGTGTTCCTCTCAAAGCTACGGGAATTATTTACCAGTGAGTCAGTATACCAACCGGGCTTTGCTTTTTATAAATATAGATTACACGTATAAGTAGAATATGAAAATTGGGGTTCCCATTTAAAAAACTAATAACAGATTCGCAGTTTCCTCGATTCTTTTCGTGATTTTTTATGCATATAACGAAAATTACCCCAAAAATCAAATGAAGGATTAAAAAAATATGGGGTCTCATTAAAAAACCCAATGTTAATAACAGATTCGCGGGTTTCTCGATTTTTTCGTGATTTTTTATGCACATAACAAACATTACCCCAAAAATCAAATGAAGGATTAAAACATTGTGGTCCCATTAAAAAAAAAAACAATAGATTACAAATTCGCGGCTTTCTCGATTTTTTTCGTGATTTTTGATGCGTATAACGAAAATTACCCTAAAATTAAATAAAGCTGTTTTTTTTTATTTCTGCTACAAAATTCCAACAGATTCTGAGAATATTGAGGGCAACATATAAGCCGAACCAACCTATATTACATGGTTACCACTTAGCTGAAAACCTCTGTATGAATCATTTTTACGTCCTCACATGGCCGGTTCTACGCACCAGGACGACCTGGAACGCATATCATCATAGATCCAGTATAGTGCCATCAAAATCTTTTCTGGTAACCTCATATCAATCTATTTTTATGAACGTTTGATTTCGAGGGACTCGCCACTACTACAACAACAAGTTATACTTAGGCAAAGCATAGTTGGTATTCTGACTGACTGATAAAATCTACGTAGCTCCACAATATCTAAACCTAGAGACTTGAAATTTTGGCACACAAATTCTTTTTAGTACGTGGGTGCGTAATAAGAAAGAAAAAAATCGAAAGTTCAAGTGGAAGCAAATTATCGCATTATTGGGGGGGGATCGCTTTTTAGGGAGTCCTTTTGCAATTTTTTCTAGGTAAACCAAAGGAGATAACGAAAAATGACCGAAAATTGATCCCCCCCAATGGTATATAAGGAGCCCTTAAAAAAATGTAAAATTGAATTTTTCAATTTTTCCCCGATTTATGGCCGGTTTTCACCACCAAAAAATCGGAATTGAGAAGTACCACTTCGGGATGAGAGAGAAAGCTGAAATTCGAAACAAAGGTGTTCCGCAGTACAAAAAGTAAAATATCCTTGAATAAAATTGATTTTTTTAAAATTAGGAACCGTGATCACCTTGAAGAGGTGTCGATTCCAGCAAAAATGCGACACGCAATCTCAAAATGGTTGTTGAATTTCGTAACCGTAGCGAAGCCCGCACGGGCAAACAGCTACTAATATTTGTTGTCTTTCTGTTATTTTCCATTTCTTCTGGCTATGTTTTTTTTTCTAACTGTTGGGATTATTTTATTTCTAGGAACGCGGTGAAAGACTTTTCTGTCGTTACGTACAAAGATGGTCTAAAAATTATTTACGACGCCAATTAGATTGGACAGTTGATGAAGATGGGGGTAATCCTGTTAATCCAAGACATTTGTCTTCCGCTATTTGTCCATGCCAATATATTGAACAACATTTAGCCAACAAACCATTTAAGGATTCGAAAGCTTTCTGTCCATGTTTTAATAGTTTTCTTAAAGAACGTGGCATTGACTGACATCGAAAATAGTCAAATGACGAGCAATTCAATATCAAAATTAATTTGATTAAATTTTATTTTTACCAGTAAATCAGTTCTGGTTGGTTTAGATCTAGTAAAAAGAGTCATGGCGGTTGTATCTAGTAAAACAGTCATAGAGGTTAGATCTGGTGAAACAGTCATGGGGTTTAGATCTAGTAAAAAGAGTCATGGGGTTGGATCTAGTAAAACAGTCATAGAGGTTAAATCTAATGAAACAGTCATGTGGTTTACATCTAGCGAAACAGTTAGGTCTGGAGGAATATGTGTTCACTTTTGATGATACTAAGAAGAGATAAGATATGATACTGCACCGTCTAATTTCATGGAATTATTATTTACTGTGTTTCAGAGGTTTCTTTAACCTCTTAAACATTACATTATGGGATATTACTCAGGGACCCGGGGGCAACATTAACTGCATCTGTAAAAGAAATATGACATTAGTAGGTACCTGAAAAAAAAAGATCAGTTATTATTGTACCTAGCATAAGATTTATATACTTGTAGATAAGTGGCAGATTTTCTTTATATTTTAATTTTAGGGTTTCCCGAAAGAGTAAAAACGTAAACTTTATTGTTTGAACAAAAGAAGTTTGCATAAGAATGACATACATACCAAATTTAAATTCTTGAGCACATACCATTCTTGAAATATCTTTACTATAAACTCGTAATTTGGGATCTGGAGAGCTCAAAACGTATTCTGGGATTGAAAACTTGACATGGAAAATTTTAGTCACTTAAATACTTTACGTTTTATAGGAATAGAATAAATAGTCTGCTTCAAGCATTGGGCAACAAATGAAAAAAAAAAAATATATGTTTGACTGTGTTTTGAGTAGACTTTGTGAAATCCAGAAAGTCATGTAAGATTGATGAACGGTTCATTTCCAGTGTCTCCAATATCAGTACGACTGCATTGAATTCAGTACCTTTTTCAAAAAATTATGTACCTTTGGCTTGAAATGCAATACCCTTATTAGGCTTCTAAGATAAGTTGGTGTGAGAATCATTTCCGACATAACTTCTTAATAGCGTGAGTAAATAAAGGACATAGCCAAATATCATGGAAACCGTTAGAAACAGGAAGGAAACGTTCGATACAACCCCCCCTTTTTTTAGAGGGGAAATTTAATGGTGACCTTGAAATTTTTCCCCAAAGTGGTCTTCAAGGTTATTTTAAGGTCATATTTGTTTTTTAAATGGAACCTTATATTTTTGATTGTGGTACCGTTTGAATTTTGAATATTAATAATGATTTTTTTTTCCTTAAATTTTTTTTCGATTTGAATTACAGTTTTCGAGATACGTGCTCTTAGTAAGAGCACGTATCTCGAAAACTGTAATTCACCTTGACGTGCTCTTAGTAAGAGATATCTAACGGGTGTAGCATTACGGCAAATATTTGTGCATAAACCCTTGATGTTTCACTTAAATTAACACATTTATGACCAAATATTTCAAAATGGGCGTGCCGATAAAACTTCATATGTTAGATATCTCTTACCCAGAGCACGTCAAGGTAAAATTCAAATCGAAAAAAAATTAAGCAGAAAACATTTAATTTTTCATACAAAATTTAACATCACAATCAAAAATTTAGGGTTCCATTGAAAAAAGACAAAGGTGACCTTAAAATAACCTTGAAGGCGATCTTGGAGGTCACCATTAAATTTCCCATATAAAAATAAGGTGGGTTTGTATCGAACGTTTTCTGCCTATTTCTAACGGTTTCCATGGTATTTGACTATGTCCTTTAAAATGACTCATCTTGTATAAATGTCTGAATTAAAAGTTTTTTTTATTGGGTCCCCAACTGAAGTGGACTTTGTATTACGCATGAGCATGTCTGCAAGTTACCAATGTCTTTTATTAACTCCGCAGAATAAGAATAACTTACGAATACTTAAGCAGGAGCATTCGAATCAGCTGGTCAATCACTAGTGAACGATGTAAGAGGAACTTTTATTTACTGTGAATGGCCTGGATGTTAAATAATATATGTAATTTTTTTAACTTTTATATCTAGAGGTTCCTAGTTCAGTTCTTGATTAGCGTCGAAGAGTGAGTTTTTATTTCGTGTCAGGGAAAATGCGATTCTTTAATCAAATTTGCATAATGGGTTACAGACCGACCGGCATTGCAGTCTAACTATTGTACGAAAAAATTACCGATTTTTTTTTTTAAGTGAAAAATCTTTGAATATATGATCATAGAAAAACTCCGCAATGATGGGTTTATTAATGATGTCTCTCTCTTTTTTTCTTTTTTGTTTTGCTTAACGTCTCTTTAACATCTATTGGTCATTCGAGACGGGAGGCAATTTTCTACCTCCTAACCCTTAGAGTACTATTTTTAGTTGGTCAAATACTCAAATTAATGAGGAAAAAATCTGCCTTAGCTTGGCATTGAAATTGAACCCACGCCCTTCTGATTACCATGCGAGTTTACCTCTATCCTCTATACTTCCGAGGCAGTTCAGAAGAGGAGATTATCAAAACGAAACAACACCATTTAGGTTATGTCAACAGAAATGGGAATTTGTTTTGTTTTTTTTTATGTTCGCTCTTCTTTGTTACATTCTATTTTATTCTTTTTCTGCGATTATTTTCTTAATTTTCTTTGAAATTATGTGTTTGGTGATGGGTTATATTTTCTCTGTGCACAGGACCGTGCTTGCATGTTACTCCTTCGCTACTCATCTCGCTATGTTAAACTTCTTCATCGTGGGAATTTGTCATTACAAATTGATTCTACTGATCCTTCACCACATCCGGCACGATTACCTCCTCGACATTGTATTAGCAACAGATGTCCTTGTCAATTTATTGAAGAACATTTAAAATTCAAACCCAAAGGTAAATTAACAATTAAAGAATTTTTTAATTTACCAGATTTTAAGTTTGAATGATATCGACAAATCTGCTGGCTTAAAAAAAACATCGATATTTGTTTTGTTTTGAAAAAAGCACAGTCACTTTCGTGCAAATGATCTGTACAGTATATTTTTGTTCGTAAGGGAAGGGAATATCTTTTTTTTAAAAAAAATGTTCCACTTAGGGAAACCCAAATGAGGAAAACCATCCTGGTGCTGCTGTGCTAAAATATATTTATTGGATAATACCTCAAATCTTACCTCAAAAGCGACCTCTTAATAAAAAAAAACCTAATATTTTGAGGGGTATGCATTGTGACCAATTCCATAGGTTCGTTATTGAAAATAGTAAACAAAAATACTATGTGGAATATCTTAAACCCCTGTCCAAAAATGTTTTCAAAAGTTTGCTCAAATTCTTTTAATAATAATATTAGACTTATTATACTGCTTTACTAAATCCCTTAAGGGTCTTTCTCTGTAAGCAGTAAGCCCAAGTCATATTATTTTGTGGTCAAAATCTCATATAGAGAAATAACATAACAGCCCCGACTGGGTTTCGAACCCGCGACCCCCGGATTACCAGACAGACGCCTCGACCACTGAAGTACTGAGACTCAGTGATTTTGCGGCACTCAATTTCCTGTTAGAAACTCTTCCCGACATCTCTAGATTCAGTAGTGGAAAGAGGTCACTACATCTAGAACGTTTTTTTAGTTTGATGGGGTGAGTGGAGTGCTTCATCTTTTTGGTCGATTTTTGTTATGGTTTTTCTTCCTCATTTCATTCGGTGTGGGTAGCGGTTTTTTTTTTTTTTTTTTTAATTCGGAATTNTTTTTTTTTTTTTTTTTTTGTAATTCCAACAAATTCTTTTATCACTGATCACCAAAATTATAGGTACGGAAGGAGAAAGGTGGTGGGGAGAGGATCAATGATAAAAGAATGGGATTATATACAGGGTGTCCCAGTTAAGGAGGACAATAATTAATTGGCTGATTCGAGATGCCTGTACCTACCAAATTTTTTTTTTTCAATTTTTTAATAAAAGCTTTGTTTTTGAGTTATTCGCATTTTTCATCTTTTTTTTTACTCGTGTACGCCTGACGTCACAAATATGTCCATAACTTTCTTGGGTATACTTTTTTTGAAAATTTGAAGATATTTTTGGAACACATGGAAAATTTCTGTTCAGATAAAATTACTTTCATGACCAGAAACTTTGAGTTAGTGTCTCGTTTTTGACCTAACTTGAATTATTTTGGATATTTTTGTAAACTACGAAAAAAGCAACGGGACTCTCCCATGGTTGCTCAACAATATTTTNTATTTTTTTTTTTTTTTAATGTCTTTAAGTAAGAAAAGGGAAAATTATACTTGGAAATTAATAAAATAAAATAATAAATGAAAAAAATATTTTTTTTATATAAAAATTTTAAATATGTAGCATATTTTTTCATGATTTTGTTACATTAAAATAGAAATTTCTATACGAATACAGAAGTTAACGAAAAAAATGATATAGGTACCGTTGAAACCCCTTATTAACATCAGAATATTTTTTCCGTTTTTGTCAAAAAAAANAAAAAAAAAAAAAAAAAAAAAAAAAAAAAAAAAAAATATTGTTGAGCAACCATGGGAGAGTCCCGTTGCTTTTTTCGTAGTTTACAAAAATATCCAAAATAATTCAAGTTAGGTCAAAAACGAGGCACTAACTCAAAGTTTCTGGTCATGAAAGTAATTTTATCTGAACAGAAATTTTCCATGTGTTCCAAAAATATCTTCAAATTTTCAAAAAAAGTATGTCCAAGAAAGTTATGGACATATTTGTGACGTCAGGCGTACACGTGTAAAAAAAGATGAAAAATGCGAATAACTCAAAAACAAAGCTTTTATTAAAAAGTTGAAGGGAGCATTTTTGGTAGGTATTGGCATCTAGAATCAGCCCATAAAGTATTGTTCTCCTTAAATGGGGCACCCTGTATATAAAAGAATAGGCTTTGCATGCAGAAACCAAAGAACATTTTCTGCACTACTACTTTATCTTCTATAGGGAGAGAAAGTAAAAACAATCGTCCAAAATGATCAGCACAATACTTATTCAATGATACTTTAGGAAAATGTACACTATTTGTTGTACTTACCTCTTTTCATTGCTCTTGCGCGACATGATATACAATATACATAGGAAGAACAAAACTGACTTACAGAGTTATATTGTACGCATCGACAGTGTTTTTTTTTTTTTTTTTTTGCGTCGCACTTTCTCTTTCTCTATCTATAAACTGTGTTTTGACATTTCTTCACTTCTCACTTTTCTATCTTTTATGTATGCGTAGCTTTTCACTTTTGGCAAAAGGTCGCACCCTTAATATCCCATCCTTATCATTCACAAAGGTTTTGGAAAAGCGTTGTGTAAAATTTATAATATTTTTATTCATTTTGGTAAATAAACAAACGAGTATCTCTTTTATGAAATCGTTTCAAAATTTTATCGTCGATTAAAAAAAAACAATTGCTGGCCTTTTTTTTTTTTTTTTTTTTTTTTTTTTTTTTTTTTTTTTTCAATGAGAAAGATTAATTTTTTTTAAGTTTAGTTTCGTTACATATAAAACTATGTTATTATTTTGTGTTCATTGAAGTGTCCTTACTCAACCACTGCTAAAATAAGTTCAAAAATACCCTAGACCATATAGAAAATATGACCAATATCTTTTTAATTTTCCCATTTATTTTCTTTGTTTTTCTTTTTTTTGTTTATCACCCTCCTTCAATTTTTTTTTGTCTGACACTTTAATGATTCTTTTATACAAAAACACTTGAATTTATATACAAGATGGGTCATTTTTTCGACAAAATCTATCTAATTAATTAACAAGGGACAAATTATGCATCGATTTTTTTATGGAAATTTTATGTTGAATTTGAAATTTCTTTCAAAGGTCACTGTATATTTGATTACGATATTGAATTGTGCATGAAAAAGAAAATCTCAATTTCCAGATCGAATGTTCGTAATAAACCATGTTATCTGTGAATGGGATGCTAATTCTCATGGATAAATTAATATCTAAATTTTCTAAAAAAAGGTGGTTGGTCGTGTCATGTGACCAAGAAAAGATACTTTTCCGCAGGTCACATGACATTTAACTCATCAACTCAGGATGTGGTCTGTTCAAGGAGTTAAGTGGTCGTGCCATGTGACTCAAGAAGATACTTTTCCGCAGGTCACATGACATTCCATTCATCTTATCAACTCAGGATGTTGGCTGTATCGAGGATAGCCGTTTCTTGTAGGTTTTCATGTTGTATTATTATTATTTTTAAAATCTAACGATTCTTTAATCAATTTTAATTATTATTGTTTTAGCATATTTTCTAACTATCGTATACCTCCTCTTGTTCTTCTTCTATTCTGTTTTTCTATATTTCATTTATTTCCGTATCTCTCCACAGTGGTTGTTGTTTTTAATTATTTTATACTTGAATTTTATTTTATATTAATTAGTCTAATTTATAATTTTATGTTTTTATTCCGTCCAATGCGATAAAAAAATGAACTGTTAAATTATTGTTATTATTTTTAATTTATTATATTATAAATTCAAATTATTTTAGTTTTAATTATTATGTCACCTAGGTAATGATTATTTATTTTCGATACGCTGTGCTGTCCTGAGCATTATATAATTTAAAAAAAAAATAGATTGGGGTTTTCCCATTTTTCAAAAAGCAGGTTTTTAACGATGTAACATCGAATCGTATAGACTCAGACCTGGTCAGTGTTCTACCAAATGTCACTCAGGTAAGGACTAGGTTATTTTTGATACGCTGTGCTGTCCTGAGAATTATACAATTTAAAAAATAGTTTTGGGTTATCCCATTTTACAAAACATCAAATCCTGTAAAAACTCAGACCTGGCCAGTGTTAAACCAATAGCGTCTCGTTACTATAGATCTAAAGGTCGCACTGGTAAATATAATTTCAAACGCTGTCATAAGGTATTATGACTAAAAAGAGGTGTCAAAATTGCCTAATCAGGGCAGAGTTGACGTTGCCAGCCTTTAACATATTCATCTCGTACTTATTTTTTTATTTCAGCATTAATGTACTTAATCATACAGGGTAGTCAGTTTTAATTTTGACCGTCTAAATATCTCCAAAACTTTTGGGAATACAAAAAAAAATATTCTGACTAATTTGTTACGATATCAAAGAGGACATAATTATTGTGGTGACCTTGATAGATCAAGGTTGTCCTGTCCTACAAGGTTGTAAAAATCCTACAATGCTGCAGTGAGCACCAAAGGTGTGACATAATAACACAAAAAAACAGCATTTAATAATTTATCCATAATTGAGAAGTACCACATCGGGATGAGCGAGAAAGCTGAAATTTAATACGAAGGTGTTCCACTTTTTATATTTATTTGTTAAAATAATTATATAAAAGAGCTTTAAAAATGATTTCCATCCAGTCAGTTATTTACACTCGCGGTGATGAGATTGACCATTAAAAAAAAAAAAAAAAAAATAGAATTAAATTTTAAATATATTTTTTATAGATTTTATTTCTTGATACTTACATTATTTATAAAAAATAAAATAAAAAAGATGTATTTAATTGTTAATTAATTTTATTTAGGTATGTTTTTAATGATACAGGTGTAATAAAATTATATTTGATTTTTTGAGAGGGTTTGGAAGGCATCTCTTTTTTTGCTAGGTTAGCCTATCGTGCCGTCTCAGTGCAATTAATAATAGCTATACGGTTGTCCTCGCAAGGCTAAGTGATCACCAAAGCCAAAAAAAATGTGTTATCTCTTCTGATTGGACTGCCATCCGAGTAGTTACCCATTGTGAGGAAATATGATCGCAAAAAACTTTTGGTGGTTTGTTTTTGAAAGTCAAATAACATGTCCCGAATTTCCAGAACAATTGATCGGTTTTTTGCATGATGAGTAAGATGAAAGGTTGAAGGTCATTTTTTATTTCTCCGCTCCGAAAAACATAGCATATACGGACTGTTCGAAAAGTCCTGGGACGGATTTTCATCTATTTAACGGCTGAAAATTTGTATGTAGTTCTAACACAAGTTGATCAATTTTTTTGCGTAATCATAATATCTACAGGATGTCCCAAAAGTAGTGAAACAGGCATCAAATTTCGATTTTTAAATAAAACTTCAATATTCGAAATCTACGTCAAATTGTACACACAATCGACCCCTCTTTTGATACTTTGATCAAACGGATCTTTGATCAAGCCCGTGGAACAATGGGCTTTTCTTAAAGACAAAATCAATAATGTAAGGACAATGACACATGGAATGTTAACATCAACAAAAGCAACATGTTAACCACCTTGGGTATACAAACAATGGTACCACGCGATTCAGCATGGAAAACTACATTGATTTGATGCATCACACTCTTGGTTTTATCCCGAAGAAAAATTCATTATTCAGCGGGGTTGATCAAAGTTTCGAGTGAGGTGTCGATTGTATGTACAATTTGACGTAGATTTCGAATATTAAATCAAAAATAGAGATTTAGTTCTGCTTGAAAATCGAAAGTTGGTATCTGTTTCAGTACTTTTGAGACACCCTGTGGAAATTTTGATTACGTCAAAAAATGAATAAACTTGTGATAGAACTACTATACAAACTTTTCTAGTTTCTATCTATAGCCGTTAAAAAGATGAAAATTCGTCCTGGGACTTTTCGAACATTCTGTAGATAGGCCGTGATAATTTTTGAAGTTAAATTATAGAAGCCAAAATAATCACAATGACAAGTTAAACGATTGAACAGTACATTCGAATGATAAATCTCCATTATCGCCACGACGTTCTGCTTGCAGTAAGCCCAAGTCATATTATTATTATGTGGTCAAAATTTCATGTAGAGGATAACACAATAGCCCCAGCTGGTTTTCGAATCCGCGACCCCTGGATTAAAAGGCAGACGCCGCGATCATTGAGCTACCAGGGCTTTTTGTATTTACACGGGCTTAGGACCGTCACCTTATTAAGCTGGATTACTCCCCTCCGTGGCTAAATTGTAGCCACGGGGAGAAAATAATAAGGTTTTATAATTTGTACGAGCTGCTCAATCGTGAAATCGTCATGGTGATATGTGGGAATAATAAACAACAGATTAGATACCTAGGGAGAAAATGGCCATCAAAGTGCTGCCAGCATCGGCCTGACCCTATAAATTGAGAACTAAACTTGGCAAATATTTTTGCCCAACTTTTACTAATGTCCATCCAACTTTTACTAATGTCTTTTCCATTTTTTGGTTTCATGCAGTGCGGATTTCAGTTTCAGTGGTGGATGCTTAATGAAACTTTTCTAAGTATTTAAAACACGGTGGTGTTGGTTGGTATTTGTGCATATTTTTTTCTAGATAAAATGTGTTGTCTTTTTCTGCAATAATATTTCATTTTCTGCAATAATATTTCATTCGTTGATTTCTTAAAATTTCAAAACCCAAAGATATATTTTTTTTCACTTGTTTGGTTGAAATTTGAAATGCACAACAGAATTGTTGATGGTTGGTTGTTGGATAGCACTTGAGTTCGAAGAACTCATCTCATGTCAGTAATTTTCGTCTTTCGACTTTTTCAAAATAAATAAAATATTTGAAAAAGTCAGAAGACGAAAATTAAAATATTTAAAATAATCCTTCAAATAAAAAAACTTTATCAAGTCATCAAAGACAAAACGTATTCTACTCATGTCAGTATTGTACATATTTTAATTTTAGAGCACCTGTCAAAAGACACCTCTTTTACTATTAGGTTGAGAGGTATAGCTTCTCCTGTTGTTTGGCTGCTCAGAGTACTAGCCATGCCTAATATTTCTTAACTTCAGTGATTTTCCGGGAACTGTTGGTAGTGTCGTTGACTAAACCCATTCTTAAAGAAATCTGTATTATTTATTTTTTTTTTTTTTTGCTAACCGTTTTAGTACAAATTACAGATATTTGAAAAAAAATCTATTTTTTGGTTAACTGCTGAATTGGAATTCCATCTACAAATTTGTTGCAATCCGCCACCAATTTGGAAAATTTGGTTTTTAGCTGACCAGAGTGGGACAGTAAAATTTCCATCATCTCACCATCAATAAGTAAGAAATACTATTTCAACGAACTATTAAAATGTATTCAAATTCACTTTTTTTATATCACAAAATCGGATTGTATGTAAATAATCACTTTTTTTTGCAATTCTTTTTTCATCACCAATTGATTTTATAAGGTAAGTTGCAATCATCTTGTAACTCAGTTATGTTTTATGGTAGATAAGTATAGATAAGCAATTAGTACTTATACAGTTTGGTCGAAAAGACCAACAACAGCGCTCTAACTTTTGATAGATTAGACCTAGAAAGCTGAAATTTGGGATGTAGGCCTTTGTCAAGGTAATTTTTTTTTTTAATATTTTACATTTAAATGGCGGACTCAGGGAAGGCCCCGGGGGGGGGGGGCAANTATTTTACAGAAAACTAGAAAACTCTGTTTTACCAAAACAAAATTACGGTCTGTTAAAGTTTTGAATTTTCAAAATTGTTTCTGAAATGTAAGTCGTAGAATTGTGTTGTTTGGTGTAATATTAAGTAATTTCGATACAAGACTCCAAAATTTTGATGCAAGGAGCAAGCTTATTAATCATAAATTTTTATTTATTTATTTATTTAAATTGCTATTTTCACACCCTTGTTCAAACCTTTTGCTAAGGTCATTTGCTTAAATCAGGGCCAGGGTCTTGTATCGAACCACTTTAAGGGATAAATTGTTTAAACTCTACGACTTACCATCCCAGGGATAAACAATTTTCAAAATTCAAATCTTTAACAGACCGCCATTTTTAAAGATAGAGATATCTAGTTTACTGTAAAATATTCCATAAACAAAGGTGAATTAAATGTGCTTTAATTATTTAAGTTAACTCCCCTGATTCCGCCTCTGAAATTTATAAAAATAAAAAAAAAATACCTTGACATAGGACTATACCCCAAATTTCAGCTTTCTAAGTGTAATCTATCAAAAATTAGAGCATTCTTGCTGGACTTTCCATTATCGCCACAATTTTTAGTGGTTTTATTTTTCACCGGAGGAACATCTGTGGCAAATGCCTGAAATTTGAATTAAAAAAATAATCGAACATTTTTTTTTTTTTTTTTAAAATATAAATTGATGGTCTTATTGTAACCAAAAGTGGGTGATGATTTAAAACTCAATAGTATTTTGGATCAATAGCTGAAAATGGTTGAGTCCTTTCGTTGGACGGACACGACTTTCTATTTTTCCGTTTTTTTCAGACAATGTGGCCCCTAATTTAAATAGCAGAATAGAATTTCAAGGAACGCATATTTCTGTTACACCTGTTCTATTGTAATGTAAACATTTAAGACTCTTTAAGAGGGAGACTCAATACATAGTTTGCTAGGACTGCAAAGTAGAAGATCAGCAAACCAAATGCGACATTCCAAAATAAAGAATTTAGCATTCCTGAACACAAACCAAATCCGACATTCCAAAATAAAGAATTTAGCATTCTTGAACACAACCCAAATCCAACATTCCAAAATGA
>CM022877.1:31580983-31647365 GCA_012654025.1 Pachypsylla venusta
TTTTTTTTTAACCTTATTTAAAAATAATGGAATTCAAATAATTTGTTTTAATTTTATTTATAGCCAGCGTCTCTGTCACATTGAATGCACTAGTTTTCGTTAGATCACTGAAGTTAAACAACTTTGAGCGTAGATGGTTGACCGTCTGGGCACTACTAACGTAATGCTGGCTGTTCCCGACCCCACTCAGCCTGGGTGAGGTTAATGTGAGTAGTTGGTATCGTACGGCCAACGCCGATTTCCGCGATGATCACTTTTGCCACTTAGCGTTGGTCCTATAGGTCCCATCTGGGCTCTAATTACGCCCCGGAACGTTTTAGGTGCAATCGAATAGATCCTTGGCGGGTTTGGTAAGATCTGATACATGAAATTTGGTATGTTTGTCATATTTGGTGTCTCAGTAAGCTTCGAAACTTTTGAGTGCAATCAAATATACCGCTGGCGTTTTTTTACCGCTTTAAGCGGTTTTCATCAATCCTGTCGAAAAAAGAGATTGGTGAGAGCCAGAGACTTAAAATTTGGTATGTAGTTATATAAAATTTAGGGTATAATCACGACCCAAATTTTTCATGTGTGCGTTTTTTCCCTTTATTTTCTTTCGATAAAATCACGAAAAAAATAGGGAGAACAGCGTCGTTCTCCATTGTCAATGTCAAAACAAAATTGAAGTTGACGTGTATGGAGGTGAGACAAATCTGAGATCTGTGTAAATAAGTCTGTACAGACTTATCGTTGCGTTTATGGCCGGCCTTATGAAAAAAATTGAAAAGGACTCCATTTACCCCTCCCCGGTTCAAGACCAAAGTTTATTTATGACGTCACGTAAACAAAATATTTCTTATCTTATCTGTCGAGCGCAGAATTTGAATTTCTCGTGTTTTCCTGTTTTCAGAGGATTTGGTTTTTTGGTCAAGATAAAGATTAGAGAAATTATTTGTAATATTTAGAATGAATATTGCGTAAAAAGTAGAGGAACATATTAATGTAATCATCTTTTATTCACTTTGGAATTAGAGCTTCGGAGAATTATTATAAATTAACATCAAAATAGCATAGTGATTGTTTTCGGTAAGATTTCATTGATTTATTTTGTCAGTCAAACATTCAAAATTAATTATGTTCTTTTTGTTAAGGGGATCATTTTAGTTGGTCACTTAAATGTGTAGCAATACCTGGAATGCACTGATTTAATTTGTCTGTTATTATTATCATCATCATCTAACTAGAGACAATAAGAAAGTTCGCTGTGGATACCTGGGTCCAACGATACCTATTGTACTTGAGCGATTCTCCTCTCCACTACTCCACTATCCAAACTGTTGACTTCTGAGATATTCAAACAGAGAATGAGCGTCTATGTCACGTTCAATACACTAACTTCCGCAATAACACTGAAGTTAAGCAACACACCGCGATGTTTTACTTAACAACGAACGTTTGATCCCTTGTGATGCTGGCTATTATTGGGTGAAGTCAATGTGGCTAGCTGGTTTGTAAATTTCGAATGAAAAAAAAATATATCTCCAAAGTGAAATCGCAGCTACTTATTATTTATTTATTTTTTAAATCCTAAAATTCAAAAAAATGTAGTCAACACTTGCAATAATTTAGGTGTGTTTTTCTCCACTTTAATTTATCAACTACTTGTAAACAAAAGTTTGAATTTGGATGCTGGGGAGATTTTACTTAGATTTGGTGGACTTTTGGTTGCGTTCGGCCTACCGTTGTCATGCCGTGTGTATTGACTCCTCCAATAATGGGATCAACATTTGTGGTCTGGCAGTGGTCGGTTGGTTGCCTCCGAATATTACCTTTAGCTTTAAATCTCTTTGATATTTGAATTTGAATTATTGGTGGACGAATCGGTATTGTCTAATGGAGTTTCTCTCTCTTTCTTTTTTCTCCCTCTCATTTTATTATTATATTGTGGGGATTATAATAATTATTAATTATATACGGAATATATAATTTTTAGGCACTCCATCATTCCATCAATTTAAAATTTTCATCATATTGTTTTTCTCATATTTTATTCAATTATAATGTGTCGCAAAAATTTAGCACACAATAAATATATACATACATACGTACAAAACACTAGTTGTGCTTGGCATACTAATTGACATTTAAAATTAAACATACTATTTGAATATTTGATATGGAGTTTTTAATGATTTTCAGGCCAACTCTAGAATTCAATGGGAAATAGTGACTGGAGACCTTTTATATACGGAGGTTTTGCATCTATAACTGCTGAATTTGGTGAGCATGTTTACAACCTTTTTATGTTAGCCATATCTATTATTACGGGCACTGTTACATATTGTATGATGTAGATTTTCAATGCTCAAAAATCAAATGTTAACTCTAGTTTGATCTGATTTGCAAACAATTTCAAATTTTGTAGTTTAGTTTAACAGGAAAGTTTTGTCGTCCTGGATCATTTTTGGCTATTTTTTTCGCCATGTACCATTCGAACAATACAATTGTTGAATTTCCTTTTACTGTCTTAGAAGGACTACCTATGTAATGTTTCGGATTGTAAATTTATCCTTTCTTTCGTCAATATCTGGGAGAATATTTGTTTTTTTAACACTAAATAGTTCTGATCTCCCTCAGGTAGATGAAATACTATATCTTTACTTCATTAGGTTGTTAAAACAAATTAAAGAGTAGTTTCATATTTTCTTTTAGGTAGTTTTTATTAAAAAAAAACACCCTTTCTTTTAGGTAGTTTTTATTAAAAAAAAAAAAAAGTCCTTAAAATACAATGGAAGTAGATACTTCTGATTAACACCTCTTTAATATTTTAGTGAATTAAAGACAATTTACTAAATTTTTGGTATAATTATAACCCTACTACCGAAAATTAAACTTTTAATTCGTAGCTATAATACTTTTCAGGGACGTTTCCTATCGATACGGCTAAAACAAAACTTCAGATCCAAGGTCAACAGGTTGATCAACAATATGCTAAATTAAAATATCGTGGCATGACTGATGTATTCTTACAAGTATCTAGGAATCAAGGTTTTTGGGCTTTATACAACGGGTAAGTAGTGTCTATGTACTTGTGTTACGTTTTATTAATAAAAATAATAATATATTTTATATTAATTAATTTTACTAAGTTTCTTACTGTCACTCAGGGGTTGTTTAATCTAAAATCGTTCTTACAAAGGTTCCTAAGGACTTACTGTCACTCAGGGGTTGTTTAATCTAAAATCATTCAACTCCATCAAAAACTTTGAATTTTCTGTTGTTTGTTCTTTTTTAGTACGATTTAGCCAACTTGCGCTACGATGTTTTTAACTCATGAAGTTTTTCGTCTCAACCAATAATCTTTCATTTTGGCTGAATGCGTCGCTTTCCTTTCTTCTGTCCATTTACCAGCAGGACGAGCAGTGGTAGTTGTACTGGGAAGTAGACTATTTGAAGATTTTACTAATAATTTAAAGTTATTTCTATCATAAACGTTGACATGTACGATGAGAATTTTCTGTTAATATTTAGAAATATAGTTCTTAAGTAGTTTAGTTCACATTGAGTTGCGAGAGGTGATTCGGGGCAGTTGGGATTGTTTCGGGCCGCTTGTGTTGGATTCTTGAGTTTGACGGCAATTATGTTATTATTTCGTGGATCTGGCTCGGACGGTTTCACAGGGTAGTTTAGGGGGTCTCGCTGGTTTGGGTCGCCCCGTAGGCACTCATTTACAATCACAGGTGTAATCTGTAATTGGTTTTTTGTAAATTGTACCATTTTAAATAATAAAGGAAAAGGATATGAATGACTGCTGTGAAGATTGGACCTGAGGATGTGCAACTGGGGGGGGGGNGGGGGGGGGGGGGGGGGTGTGATGGTCTTTGGCCGGAACTGTTGTGTCTACAAACAATTCATACTTCCACAGTCAACAATACCAAAATCAAATACAAACCTAACTTTCAACCGAGTCCTTAATACGCAACCATCAAATATATCTGCCGATGAAAAGAAGGGAGACGAGGGCCAAACTGACTCAATTAATATCAGGCCACAGTGGACGCCTTAACTCATACCTATCCAAATTAGATCCAGATATTAAAGAGGAATGCCCGCTGTATTCTGGAGCTCCACATGATACTAATCACTTGTTCAATTGCCAAGCCCGACCCACTCACCTAACACCAATCGAATTGTGGACCAAACCAATTGAGACTGCTGCTTTCCTGGGACTCGAATTGACCAGGGAGAGTGAGGATTCCTGAAACTTTTGCCGCTGCTGCTACAATAACATTTTAAATAATAAATAAATAAACTTTTGAAACTTCTAAGCTACAATATTAGGTAGAAATGTTATAAATATATAAAGATAAACGTGTCTTTGCATGTGCACGCTAATTGAGAAAACTACCTTATCAATCGACACCAATTTTTTTTTTAAAAAAAAAATTGAGGGCATAACGGAGCAGGACATAGAATAGTTTTTATGTCGCTTATGGGAACGGCCATGCCTCTGAGGCGCCAAGCGAAGCAAGGATTTTTATACAGGTTGAATCAGAATAACGTTTACACAGACCTGGGGAGGTAAAAAAAAAATAGTTTAGACCAGCGAATTAAGTGCAAACTTTTCGTAAATAATATTAACATAAACTGAAGTTTCAAACGGTTTGTCTAACATCGTTTTTGGATTGTTCGTCCTAATAACTTGTTTTTGATTTTTTCTCGGTATATTTCACTGAAATTTGGACCGTTTTTTCTAAAGGGCCTGATTATTGAAAACTCTTCTTATCTACTGTTTGTTCTCTTATCTTTGCAGAATCAGTCCTGCTGTAATCAGACAAGCCACTTATGGAACAATTAAGTTTGGAACTTATTATTCACTTAAAAATTTCGTTGTAGAAAAAACTGGACGTCAAGATGTGTTTGTCAATGTGGGTTGCGCGGTGATTGCAGGGATGCTGTCAAGTAGCATCGCCAATCCGACTGACGTAGTAAAAGTTCGCATGCAAGTGGTTCATTTCAATAGTTTGATCACTTGTGTACATGACATTTATACTCAAGAAGGTATCAAAGCTTTCTGGAGGGTAAGATACTTTGTACGATTTGCTAAAAGCGGTTCCTACCAATCTAACCAATACCTCCGCGTAATTGCTGTAAAATGCTTTGTTGTTTAATTTTTTAAAAGAATTTAATTTTTGGTATATTATTTTCCATGATGAACTTTTGGAATCGTCACGATTTGATATTTTACGTTTCAAGGTACGTAGAATCCAAAAATCGAATTATTTTTCCGTTGGTCCGCCGTACGACGTGATGGGCACTTTTTCCACTTAGCGTTTGAAATTTAGTATGTATGTCAAATTTTGGGTCTAATTACGCCCCAGATTTTTTTTGAGGGGGGGATTTTTTTAGCTAGTNTTTTTTTGGGGGGGGGGGGGTATGGAGTAAAATAATACACCCATATGTCACATTAGCAGAGTTTTTTGTAATTTGTATTGTTTATTTCCAAAACCTCAATTATTTTATGGTAATTTAATGTGAGTGAGTAGCTACCAATGGCCGCATTATTAGAGTAAAAATATTTGGTTTGGTACAAGATAGAAGAGATTATTAGAGCACATGAGGCTCCCAGTAATGCTGCGATACCTACAAACATTGTGAAGAGTCCGTCGGCCTTTAACACATAGAAAGTATATATTTACATTTATTTTATTCATCAAGGTTAACAGCCGTGGGGCTGGTTTGCAACAACTCGTGATGAGTTTTTGACACTAAAGAATCCTTACGGATGACTTTAAATTGTCCCTTCTATAGTTTTTAATCGTTCGTTTTCTCGTTAATTTATTTATTTAGGTATCGCATTTTCTTTTTTCGTAACTTCTATTTTGTAATCTTGTCTTGGTAATGGAGTACAATCGGAAATATGTGTATCGAATAATATATTTTAAAATTGTAGCACTTAACGTCATTTCATTTCTTATATTTTATAGTTCTATTAAGTTATATTGTTTTATTTTGTTGCAGGGAGTCGGTGCCACGGCACAGAGAGCAGCTGTGATTGCCGCTGTTGAGCTCCCTGTGTATGATTTTTGTAAATTAAAAATGATGACTTTATTTGGTGACAACATCTCCAATCACTTCATGTAAGCTAATTTCTTGTCGTTTCCCAATGGTTAATATATTAGTTGGTCAGTTTCTCTGCGTTTCTAAATACTTAAGTGAGAGTTAGCCAGCGTCTATCACACGCTGGATACACCAGTTCTCGTTATATCACTGAAGTGAAGCAACGTCCAGTGAGGTTGTACCCACGTGGGTTCGCGCCCTCGTGATGCTGTCTACTTTTCCGGCACAACCCAGGCTGGGTGAGATCAATGTGGGTAGCTTGTTTACAAGTTTCCAGCGAATGGAGGGTGAACCCCCGTTTTGAATAACCAATATATGTTAAAGATACGTTAAGCCCAATTAAAAATAATACTAATAATATAAGTGGGAAAAATGCAATTGATGTTTCAATTTGGAAAATGGTGTTTTTTATCTTTTAGTCCTTTCGTGCAACAGAAGGCGTATTTCGATTGTTTTCCTTCTGAAGACCAAACCGGGCACAAGCCCAGTATCTATACAGTATGTCCAGAATGACCGGTCATTCTCTTTAACTTTTGAAAAGCTTGGAATTATTTAAAGTTCTAGAGATTGAAAAGGACGCAGAACTATTCAAAGGGTTCTATAACAATTGTAGGGGTATATTAAAGGAGAATGGTACATTTTTTTCGTATCTCTTACCGCGTGCCAAATTTCATTTGTTGTCGAACTCTCAATTGTCGCTTCAAAGGTATTGAATCAAATAGTGGATCTTTCTTTTTCAGATCGAGTTTCATAGCTAGTCTGGGCAGTGCTATTGCTTCAACTCCGATTGATGTTGTAAGGGTAAGTTGTGTATGGATCTTAAAAAAATAAAAAAAACTCTGGTAATGTGACATTATTTTATTGGCTGAAAAACACCCTCCAGAAAAAATCTGGGGTTCAATTAGACCCTAAATTTGACATACATACCGAAATTCAAGTCTCTGTCTCTTACCATTGTTATTTTGGACAGAATTAATGAAAACCGCTAGAAAGCGGTAAATATCGCCAGCGTTAAATTTGATTGCACTCAAATGTTTCGAAGCTTACAGGGACCCCAAATATGACATACATACAAAATTTCAAGTTTCTATCGCTTAATATTCTCTTTTTAGATGTGATTAATAAAAGCCGCTAAAAATCGGAAAAAAACTGCCAATAACATATTAGATTGCACCTAATCGTATGGCAAAATAAGAATTCAAATATGACATACACACCAAATTTCCAGTCTCTAGCTCTTACCATTTCTCTTTTAAACAGGATAAATGAAAACCGCTAAAAAGCGGAAAAAAACGCCAACGGTACATTCGATTGCACCCAAAAGTTTTAGGGCACAATTAGACCCCAGATGCGACCCATAAAGCAACTTTGATCCAAATCGGTCAATGCACCGGATTTTTTTATTCGATTTTTGGATTTTACGGTGTATTTTGAAACGTAGAATATCAAATTTTGAGATGGGGTATTTTTTTTTCTTTTCGTGACGATTTCAAAGGCTCATTATTGAAAATAAACCAATATAATTCCCGTTAAATCCCGATATACACTATCATGCCGCTTACAGTTCGATCTGGTAAAGTCTAATCATATTCACATCATAATCGAAGTCGAATGTATTTTGCTTCTAATCTTAAGAGTAACGTCAAAAATCTTAAAAGTGAAAAATGTCACTCACTTTGCAATTCAAGAATTAGCTATTATCCCTATTATTCGTTACATGAGAATATTTTTTTAAAAATGCTGATTCTTTGTGTTATTATGTCACAACTTTGGATCAAACTACAGCATTGTAGGATTTTTCCAAATCATTATCCAATTACTTTGATTTTTTCTATTTTACCTACAATGCTGACACCGGGTCGCTATGCGCATTTATCTCCATAGCTACTTATTGTCCTCACGAGGCTGAGCGGGCCCCGAAAACATCCAAACCACAGTGACAATTTTTTCCCCTGCCGGGATTCTAACCTGGTTCTACCGAGTGCTAGACTAGTGACCACTGAGCCATGGGAGCTGCTCAAGAAAATACTATTAACAAAAAAAAAAAAACTATGCAAGGAGAAAAATGTGGGTGCATCCAAGTTTGTTCGAAAGAAAAAGGAAGAAAAATACGGTCTCGTTCCGACAAAATTGCTTCGATACTGATCGCGTTTGGAATGGGATTGAACCAGAGCTTGATTATTATCGAAAGTATGAATACATGCATTGTTTGATAATATGTGACGAGACGGAAACTGAACTGTGACCGGTCTTATAGTGTGAATGGGGCCTAGAAGTTCAGAAAATTTACTTTGAATGCAATGTGTGATTATGATTCTATTTTCAGACCAGACTCATGAATCAAAAACATCTAAAGAATCAAAAGGCTCATCTCTACAGGGGTATCTTTGACTGTATGCTTCAGGTATGTATCAAAAGGTCCGTCTCCTCACGGCTATTGAAATGCTCTAACAGATTATTAATTTTCTTTTTTAATAAATTACCTAGTCGATAAACGCTTTGCCACTGTGTTTCTGTTACAAAGGTCTTTTTCAAGAACGGTATATGGTACCTATGTGAATTTTCATAGACTATGGTCAAGAAGTTCCGAATTCTTCGAGTTCTGCGCATGACGTCATATGCTGCTCAAATCTAATTTCGTGTATCTAAAAATGTATACATCAACATTGAATCCTAACTTCTCAATTTTATTTAAATTTACTTTTTAGAGTTCAGAAGAGTGAAAAAAATGAGTCTTTAATTAACATTAAGAACGCGACACACATGAAGTCAGCATTTTTTGCGCAAGAACATACCTCGTTTTCTTAGTTTCATGGATTATGGTTTATGAGTTACTAGCTGTTTCACCGGTGTTTCGCTACGATTCTTATATTGCTATTTTTATTTTTCAAGGACAACGGAATTTGGGGGGGGGGTATTAGTTTGTGTGTGAACCATGTTTATTCCAATCTTTTTTTTAAAA
Organism: Pachypsylla venusta; assembly: GCA_012654025.1. Lineage (NCBI taxonomy): Eukaryota > Metazoa > Arthropoda > Insecta > Hemiptera > Aphalaridae > Pachypsylla > Pachypsylla venusta. The sequence goes on from CM022877.1 coordinate 31,590,048, forward strand.
AAAAACAAGATTTAAATGATTAGCTGGGGGCCTTAGAGGCGCGGCCATTCTGACTTTAGTTTTTTCTAAATTTTATTTTGCCAGTTCCCGGTTTCGAACTCGTAACTCTGGAATGGCTGGCCATACCTTTGCAGAGAATGTCCTAAAATAAGAACTAAACGGCCACATAAAACTTTCTCGCTTTGAGTTGATATGTTGTCGCGACAAAATTTAAGATATCGGACCACGACTGTTCGATTTTGGTGAATAAATTGCCGTAACTCGAAAAAGGTTTGACATATTTTAGTTCCGAAATTTTCCTGGGGTTGAGGGGGGGGGTCCATTCCCATTAATATTTCGCCATCTGCTATCGTTTGGGCTGTGGTATTGGAACAGACAACCCCTGCCACATACGTAGATACACCACAATTTCCTGTAAGGATTCTTTAGTATTAACAACTCATATGACGAGTTGTTGCAAACCAGCTCCACGACTGTTAACCTATGATGATGACTTCCTCTTTTTCCCTTAATTCAATAATAATAAACACTTTATATGCGATTCCACTTCTTCCGCGTGGCCTTTAAATTGGACTCGCTCGTGTCGGTTCTATGCTATTCATCTAAATAAACCACCTGTTCTTGATGCATTTTTTAATAGTTAAGCAAGCGGTTTTGCGGTCCGCGATTGGGGGAGGGGGGGTTAGTCGTTTGATTTGCGTCACTCAATTGGAGAATAGGGCACTCTTTTCACCCGTGTGCTTTCTTCTTCGATCTAAGCGGTTTGTTTACATGTCATTCCAACATTGTCTATGAATGTTCTGCTTATATTTGTTCTAATCTTGGGTCCAAGTTCTCTTTCTTGTGGGATTCTGTTGCAAGGCTGAGAATTTTATCTCCGTGAGCACTAAATCAAACGTCTAAATAACATCACTCAATGTCTATATCTCTTACAGACTATCAAGTACGAAGGATTCATGGCACTTTACAAAGGATTCATCCCCACTTGGGTAAGAATGGGGCCTTGGAATATTATTTTCTTCATTACATATGAACAACTCAAAAAACATTTCTGAGACAAATGTTGACTCCGGTACTACCTCATATATTCAATTCGATATAATCCGCAAAAAGTCGATTCTTTCCTACCTGGAACTTGTATGGGCATCCAGATTCAAAAATCGTTACAATTATCGATTCGAACGAATCCTTGTACGAGGTACAAAATCAAACACAAAATTTGTTTCTTTGTGTTTTTCTTTTCATTGACGAGAGTTCGTCTCCCGGTTTTCAATTTTTGTATCCATAGAATCGTAAGTCATTTTTTTTCGTCATTTTCATTGACAGTTTTTTCGTCTTCTGAAAACAATGGTCATAATGTTTGTTCATTTCAACTTGAAAAACATTTCTTAGATATATTTTCAGTCCAATAACTGCATTTAGTATCCGGACAGACCTGCAATCTAACAGAGCTCGGGTGATGTAAAATATATTCCCGTGAGATTTTTTGTCACGGAACGCTATTACGTTGTCTGTCAATTCGTAGATGTCCATAATTAAAGTACAAAGTTGAACATTCCTTCTTAAATAAAAACATAAGGCAATGTTTATGAAACACTCGCGATATTTTAAGTGATAATTTCGAGTGTCACGCGAGTGTTTTATAACCATCGCCCCCACAGTCCGATTTACGAGAGATGAGACTACATAGATGAAGACTTTGTTTATAATAATAGGCAGAAGGAGGGGCGGTGTTGTCTCTCTTTTAATCCATAAGTCAATATAACAATGTGCATATATCACAAATTTTCTACAAATGGACCCCCCTACCAAAATCGTAGGATGGAACCCTAGAAATTAAAATGTTTCGGTAAACTCATATCAATCTGTTTCTACCATTTTAATTAATCATGCATCCACGAGTATAAATGGAAGAACGGTTAATTTCGTGAGAAAAACCGCTACTACTACAAAATCGTAGGATGGAACCCTAGAAATTAAAATGTTTCGGTTCGTATCCAAGCTACAACTGGTTTTCGTAATTTTGGTTTATTATTCTCAAAAAAGAAACTATGGAATCGTCACGAAAAAAAATATAAAAAAAATAATTGAAATTTTACGTTCAAAGTACGTTGAATCCCAATTTAAAAAAATCCGTTTGTTCGCCGCGTCGTCTTTCGTACGTCGTAATAGACACCTTTGCCACTTAGAGTTGACTGATTTATGTGAAATTTGGTATATGGATCCCATCTGGGGTCTAATTTTGCCCCAAAATATACCGTTGGCGATTTTTGCCGCTTTTTTAGTGGTTTTCAGAATTGATGTCTAAAAAGAGAATGGTGAAAGCTAGACTTGAAATTTGGTATGTATGTCAAATTTGGTAATGTATGCTCCAGAATTTGGGGGAGGGGGGTATTTTTTTAAGTAGTAAAATAATAAACCCATATATCACATTGGCAGAGTTTTAATACATGGCTGTATTGCTATCACGTAGTATGTCAATTTTTTTTTTTTTTTTTTGTAATCTCAACTCTCGTCATTGGAACTAAAAGTACTTAATTTTTTATATCTTATATAGGAATTGTTATGGAAAGTTTTAAGACATAAGTTACCATTGCTCAAGACGGGAAGTAAAATATAGTGACAAGATGGACTTTTTGATGAACTTAACAGCCTCAGTCGGATGGGGTGGTGGATTCGTCACCCGGAGACTGTTGGTTCAAATCCAACTCCACCCCCCTCTCCGACACAAGATTGGAAATAGAATCTTTAGAAGAAGGAGCCTATTGAAAATATATATATATTATGTATATATTTTTTTTTAAAAAACAAAAATAGAGTATGCATCAGTCTTTCCAATGTATTTCTCATGTTGTGGAAGGTCTCAACGTCGGTTTGCAGATATTCTGTGGGATTTATTTAACAAACAAAACAGTCGAATTTTAGGACCCCCTCAGCCTCCCTTTAAATGCGGCCTTGATCTGGGGTTGTCAATGTGTTCAGACCGAAAGAAACTATTTTCAGGAAATTACGTCTCATAGACCTCGTATGTACAAGTACATTACAATAGATACTGCCTCTAAAAAATCATCGGAACCGTCTTAAAACTTTCCAATCATAGCTCGTAATATTTATTCTAAACAAAACGAAAGAAAGATATACGCATTTATTTATTTTTTAAATATGTATTTATATTTTGAATGATAAGGTTGTGCCCAAATTCCATACCTCCTACAAGCTTTTATAAGGGGAAATTCCATTATCAGAAATTATGGTTTTGGTTATGTAGGTACGAGGGCCGTTTGACAAGCTCGTGGACACGATAGAATGAAGTGATTTTAGGAAATTATATTTGTTCTATTTTACAACGTAGTATCCTTTAAGTTCGATACATTTGATCCAGTTGTTCTAATGTTTTCACACCAATGGTTTAACTTGGTCTGTCGAGGTTTTTGAAAATACCCTCAATCACCTCAAATTCAGAGCGTTTGAGTAAAATTATTTACCATCAAGCCATTTTTTGAGGTATTATAAACTATGGCAAGAAAGATGGGTAGGGTAGTAATTCTTATTTCAGTTCATACATATTTGTTGTTGAAAACAAAAATCATCCATGATTAAAAGAAGCCTGGAAACTCTCCATTACGCATAACTACAAATCGAACTTATATCATTGAAATGTATTAAAATTTTATGAAATTGTATGTAAACAGTACATACAAGTACTGTTAACATAAAACTATTGAAACTTTGAATAACATGTTAATTATAAGTGTTGAAAAATATTATCTTTTAAAATAAATTAAAAAAAACACCTACCAAAAACACTATTTATACTTAATTATTTATGAAAAAACTCGTTTCGAATCATTCGATGCATCATCAGTCTAGACGAAGGATGGAGGGTGACTGCATCCTTTGACTCGACTAGACTGATGATGAATCGAATGATTCAAAACGAGTTTCTTCATAAATAATTATAAATAGTGTTTCTGGTTTTAATTTATTTTAAAAGTTAATATTTTTAACACTTATAATTAACGTGTTATGTAAAAATTCAATAGAATTACATAAAATTTCTGATGATACAAAAAATTACAATACATTTCAACGATCGGAGTTGGATTTGTAGTTATGCGTAATGGAGGGTTTCCAGCTTCTTTTCATAATGGATTATTTTTGTTTTCAACAAATAATATGTATGTACTGAAATAAGAAATACAACCCAACCCAAAATTGGGGCTTAGTTTTGTTTTAATTTATTTTAAAAGTTAGGAAACTATTGTTTTCAAACAATTGTGAGTACCCAAGTCCAAGAACTTATCAAACGATCCAGTATGCCACAATGTCTGCAGTATGATCTTGACCGAGTCTTCTAGTTTAGACCTTTTAGGTTTCTAACATTCTAATCTTCTTTTTATATATACTCATCATAATATTTTAATCTATTTAACAATTCTGAATTGTGTGTCCTTCATTTTGTTATATTTTCTGTAACTGTGATAAAAAAATAATAATAAAAATCTAGTTTTAACAAATGAAATATGTTAGTTGTTATTGTAGCGGTGTTCTTTTTAAAATCGACAGTTCTGCGAATTTTTGGATGAAGGCTTGGAAAAGTGGTTGGTATAGATTGATTGCCAGGTTTAATGGCTCTTGGATTAAATTGTGATAGTATGCGTTCCAGGTCGTCCTGGTGCGTAGAACCGGCCATCGATCGTGAGCACGTAATATGTAAATCAAACTGTTATTACATATTACACTGAAGTTAAGCAACGTCCAGCGAGGTTGTACCATGTGGGTCTTCAAATATATTTCTGTGTCTGCCCCTGGATCTGACATTGAATCAAATTTTAATTACCAGTGGAGCTAGGATCAATCAAAGAATATAAAACAATTGTCCGAAATACAGATCACAATAAAACCATTTATTTAAATTCAGACCTTATCGACCTAGAACATAATATAATATTCTATACTTTCTTCTAGCTACCGGCTCAACCCATGCTGGGTGAGGTCAATGAGGGTAGCTGGTTTCTAACTTTCCAGCAAATGGAGGGTAAAACCCCCGTCTCGAATGACCAATAGATGTTAAAGAGACGTTAAAAAAAAAAAAAAAAAACATTGACCGAACATAGTAAGTTCTAGATTTAAGCACCACGATTTGTCTTTTGTTCGCCTGATTTTCTTTTTGTAGCACGATAACTCTCGAACGATTGATATGGACATTTATTAGGTTCATAGAATTGGCTGATTGGTGGCAATATTAAGTGAGTGGAGTCTACAGTTCACAGAACTACAAGTAATTGCTACAACTAGTTCAAATTACGAGAGCTGAGACTTAGGAAAAAAAATACGTTTCGTTTACAAATATGAAGCAATTACTTTTCAATACATAACAGGAAGCATTACCTCATTTGCAATCGTTTTTTGCAACTAACCTATCTCTACTCTCGTAATTTAAACTACTAGAGGGAGTCACACGGCAAAAAAACTCTTGCTAATTTAGCAGATGGGTTTATTATTTTATCAACTAAAAAAGTTACACCTCTCCCCCGAAAAATTTAATACATTACGTCTGAAAGTATTTTTAATCCAAATTTCGAGTAATTCTAATTTAATTATTAAAAAAAAAGTAATTTTTAATCCAAATTCCGTTTGCCCGCCACCCATCCACCGTGAGCAGCACTTTTGCAAGCTAGTGTTAAACAATTTGGATGTAGAATTTGATGAAATTGGATTTAAGTCCCATTTAGGAATTAATTGTGCACCTAAACCTTTCGTCACTGTCACTCAAATGAAAATGTATGGAAGTTTAGCGCATCGATATTCTGCTTACATATCTTGAAGTGTAAAATACCAAATTTTGAGGAAGGGGGTATTATTTAATGACGATACCAAAGGTTCATTATTGAAAATAATAAACCAAAAACATGAAAAGTAAACGGTATATTATTATTTAGTCTTCACTCAGATCTTTATTAATGGAAACAGGATCATAATATGCAGGCGACAAACATCTTCCTCTGTGATTAAACATATAATATGATGGAACATTTCTCAGTGTTTCCCAAGATTTGTTTTCTAACTCTTCTGTTGCTCTGATTTCTTTCAAATCTCCTGCAATGTAGACGATGCCATACATACATGCTATTAAACTCACAATGCATTGTATTATAATGTCTAATGATAAAGATGTAAACTCCTGTTCTGTAAGTCTCAAGTATGTTCGATCTGCAAGCAAAATTAAAACGAAAATACAGTATACTATAAATTTAGGATGATTCATAAATTAAGTGCAAATACTGTGTCCCGCAAGCCAGCGTCTATGGTCACTGACGTTAAGCAACGTCCTGCGAGGTTGTACCATGTGGGTGTCCACGTGGTTTCGCGCCCTAGTGATGCAGGCTATTTTACCGACCCAACCCAGGCTGGGTGAGGTCAATGTGGGTAGCTGGTTTGTGAGTTTCCAGCGAATGAAGGGTAAAACCCCCATCTCGAATGACCAGTAGATGTTAAACAAAAAAATGTGTCCCGGAACAGATTTCGCATTACTCCAGGGCAGCTTTGACTCAAATGACGAAAACATTCTATACTATGAGTTCCAAAATTTCCCAAAAAATGTTTATAGACCGATTTTTTTTACAATATTTATATATAATGCTTTAAAATAGAGCATTGTAAATAAGTTGTTTAGAGCTATGACCATTTTGTAGCTTTTGAATTCATAATACAGTTAGAAAGCTTTATAGATAACACTAATAGCCAGCGTCTTTGGCACGTTCCCGTTAGTTCACTGAAATTAAGCAACGTCCAGGTTTTATTTGGTGGGCGATCACGTAGACTCGCGACCTCATGATGCTGGCTTTTTCCGGCCAAACTCAGGATGGGTGAGGTCAGTGTGCTGATTTGTAAGTTTTCAGCAAATGGAAGGTATAATAGATGTTAAAGATTCCGTTATATCAATATTTACGATTAAATTTAGAATCAACCAATTGTTGTTAACGTATTCGACGACGATCCCCAAGGAAAGGAAAGGCCAAGGAAAGCTGCCACTTCCACTGGATTCATCCATAGTGAGGAAGGCAGAGAGAGAAATAATAATTAATATTGAATAACAAACTTACGTTGGGCGGCTGATATTGCGGCATGAACCAAACAACAAATGCCTGCAATGAATATTATTTTATGATAGCTGTTTGATCCCATTATTATTTCAATAAATAATTTTAAGGCGATGCGCAATGAAGTGTTGAAAATAGTCTAAAAAGTTTCTGTGATTCTTAAAACAGTATTTGTATCTATATTATTCACATTCGGTTATAGATACTTTTTCAGTTCTTCTAATTGTAGCTTGAAAGCTGAAATTCACACATACATGTCCCTTATCAATAAAAGTATAAACAATCTGACAATCAGAATATAGGGATGTCGATATAATATCCACAATATCGAATATTGATATTCGTATTTCGATATAATCGATTCAGAAATAACATTTTGCTGCTATATATTTACATCTGTAATAACTTATAGAATATCAAGGTTTCGATAGAACCGCTCTGTGAAGGCTATTACGACCATGCAAAATCCTGTGGTGGCGTAGGGGGAGAAGTTTTAGTGTTTTGCACCCAGCGTTCAATGTAGGTAGGGACCCAGTGTTCCTATCGCACGAACGACGAACGTAAGATTCGGGGTAGGTCCACTGGAAGGCGCTCGGCTGTTTCACATAACCTCAGGTCCACCGTTGGCTGGGGGTTGGCAGCGACAAATTTTCGCCGCGGTCCATTGCTCAGCTGACTGGCGGACCACTGATGTCAGCATGAGGTATCCCAGAGAGGATTTCTCTCTTCCCCTGCACTATCACTGGAGAATAATAATAAAAAAAAAAGTACGAAGTACGATATATTCGCTTATAGCTATTAAGAAATCGTAAATATCTATATCGGTAAATCGATATTCTTCGATCGATATGGCAGCCCTATCAGAAAATTGATTATATTGCACTGTTGCCAATTCATCTTACATAACATTTGATATAATTTTCCCTACATCAATGAATTTTCCTCAATGAATTTTCCTAATTTTTGTCTAGTTCCCATCCCTATAATGTTGAGCTACACCGAGTAGGGACAAACAATGGATGGGTGACAGAAAAAAAAGTTCACGTTTTTCGGCCTAAATGACATTTTTCCTCGAAATTTGTTGCGACGACATATCAACTCAAAGCGAGAAAGTTTTAGGTGACATCTTACTCCTTCATTTATCACATATTTTGCAACTCTAATGTTAAGCTACATCTAGTAGGGGCAAACAATGGAGGGTGACCTCAAAAAAGTTCACGATTTTCGAGTTTCTCGATTCTTTCTCGAAATTAGTCGTGACGACATAATATATCAATTCAAAGCGAGAAAGTTGAGAAGATTTTTGTCTAGGTCCCATCCCTCCAATGTTAAGCTACACCGAGTAGGGACAAACAATGGATGAGTGACAGCAAAGAAGTTCAGTTTTTTTTAAATATTTTTAAATTTATTTTTAAAAAAAAAATATAACTTCTCACGCCCGTATATAAGTACACACATAAATTTTTTTTTAATAAAAATGCTTGCGAGAGGGTTTCATAACAATCGCCTCAGAGCTGAAGACCATTATTTATTTTTCTTAAACCGCAGACCGCTTTTTTTTTTTAGAAAAATATTTAGAATACATTTACGAAGTGATGAAGTTCATCAAGATCACACAAAAAGTTTTAATTTTTTCGAATAATTTCAACTAGCAATGATTTTTTTAAAAGTGAAGTTTAATTTTAACTCTAAAATTTTTGTCTATTTTTTCTTTCTATCTGTTTGTCTTTTTGTACTCTCTCGAACGCTTATAATGATTTTTGATATGGACACTTATCGGGTTCATAAAATGGGCTGATTATGTTTTTTGTCCTATTGAGTGGCCAGAGCCTCTTGTTAGCATTTTTAAGTGAATGACATTGAATGGAAAATTAAAATTTCGCCCGAATATTGATAAATGAGGTAAATTAAATATTTTCCTGATGTCTTAAATACTGAGACATTCATAAGTGGGATTTTTCAAGTAAAAAAAAAAAAAAAAATAAAAAAANAAAAAAAAAAAAAAAAAAAAAAAAAAAAAAAAAAAAAAAAAAAAAAAAAAAAATCACGCCATTTTTTGGTAAGCGATTCCTACAAAATTGACTTGGCAACATTGCCATTATCACAATGATCCTTCACGCTTTCACCATTCTTCTTTATGTGTATGTGTGTCGAATTATCATTGTCGATTTACCCGAAATGAAGATTTGTGTTATCAGTGGTTAATCTAAGGAATTGGGGTTTGTGATTTATTTTTTATTATTCTGATCTCTGATATTAAGTATGGTCGAAAAGCAAACAGAATCTGAAAGAGATGGAGAGTCGCAGGTGCAGCAAATAATGACCAACATCGAGGAGCAAGAGGTAAGTAAAAAAATAGACAATACCGTAAGCCTTATCAACTCTTGTAATTATTGTACACAAACAGAGTCCATTGTAAGCCGAGGATATTCTTTGCGATACATCGTGGCAGAATCTAAAAAAATATTTAAGCCGCTGATCCTTTGAAACAGCGACAACGCGACGATTTGAAGATGGTCGATCAAGCCATAGCTTCGTGTGAAAAGATTGTACCTTTCATACGAAGGTATTACCGTGATATGGTATCGAAACCCAAGGGAATCGACTCAAATCCTTCGTTATAACGAGTTTTCATTGCAGTGAGTGTTCGTTGAATAGAGTTCGTATAGAATATAAATACAAGTTCGTTATGTCGGGGTAAACAGAATCACCCGGAGAGTACGAAACTTGTCAGATTCAATGAATATCTTTATTATTTTACAGTCAATTGAAGATATAGTTTTTTATCTACCTCGTCATAATTTTAACAACTGGCCATGAGTTGTTGATATTACAGAGTCTTAACGTATCATGCAGTAGCTTCTCCTTGCTTTCTGCATAGATAATGTTCCGAACCTTCCCTTAGTCGTCTTTTACGACCGGGGTGGCCTTGGAAGTATTTTTTTTAAGTGCCCCTATCCACAGGGGACTTGACATAGTATCCCAATTATTTTTTAAAAAATCATTGTTAGTTATAACTACGGTTTGTTATAAAGTGCGTCTCAATTCTCAAGGGAAGAAAATGAAGATTTCTTCATAATACGAGGGTCTACCTTATTAAAATATTAAATTAGGAAATGTCATCCCGCCTGAAAAGCTTATTGTTAAAGTATGTATCAGAATTTCCATGAAGTTTTCAATTGTTAGTTCGTACAAGCTGTCTTTAGCCAGCCCTATTAACTAACATGGTATATTGTTGGATTCAAAAGAGCAATGGTTCGAGTCTACCCTTGAGATTTAAAAAATATTCAATTGCATTGTGCTGTAACAAGCATTTAAGACAGTAATTTAAATTGCTTTTCTAGTTGTCTTTATATTTTTGGTATTTTTCATACAAGTTGTCGTGTCGTCCTTTTTGGTCTCACCGGGATAGGGGTTTCTCGTTTCTTCGTTATATCTATTTTGTGTGTTAATACAGCTATTATCTTAAAATCAATAATGGAAATGTAAATCTCACGTACCCTTAATTTCAATGTGTCTCTTGCTACCTACCTTTATTCTTTGAAATAGTTGTCCTTATAAACAGGTGAGTAGGTACTAACAATTAAATACAAATAGAATTAATTTTTTTGGGTAAGTGGGTGCAGCACTCCTGGATTTGGTTATCACGTTTATAAAAATAAAATCCTATTTTGAAACAATTTTTGTTCATTTTCTTTTTGCTATTACTTTAATCTAGCAGTTGTACCCAATGCTTCGCCCAGGCTAAATTTGAATTTTATTAAAAAAAAGTATAGAACCCTATATCTTTGACTGCGCAGAATTAGAACTCAAATGGGACCTACAGGCCTACATACCAAATTTCATCCAAATTATCGCTAACAGTGTGGGGCTTAGGGGGATGGTGCCAGCGGGGGAATGATTTTTTTATTAGAATTTTGGATTCTACGTACCTTTAAACCTAAAATAATATTTTTTTGCCAGTAAAATAATAAACCCATGTGTCTCATTGGCAGAGTTTTTTTTTTAAAATTAATCATAAATTAATACATCATATTTTTACTTTCCTCATCCTATAAAAAAATAAAGTTTGTAATGGGCTGAAATTTTCGATGTCGAATTTCAATGCCAATATCCAAAACCGTTTTGAGGCCCTAAAAGCCCAAATTTCGTGTTTCAGCCATAAAAACGGAAGAGACTTGAAATTTGGTGTGTATGTCAGTGTTGAGTGTAGGTACTAAGAAGTACGAAAATTCCTACTAGACTATTCTTGGGATATTTTGTCCACAATTCGTTCTATGGTTCATTACCATAAATCTTGACAAACATGTGGTCAATCATGTTTGTTAAAGTAATATACGCCTTTCGGTCCTGTACGTGTTCATTTTCTCAATCGTATCATCATATTTTACAGATTCCGCTACCCGTACCTCCCCCTGTTGAAGTTGATCCCCGTCTGTCAATACAAAATATGGTTGGAACTGTTAACGTCGGTTGCACGCTCGATCTTCATCACATCAATTCTCGATTGAGATTTTCCGAATACAATCCTATCCGATTTCCTGGAATGGTTATGAAAATTGTTCAACCTCGTACAACAGGTCTTGCATTTCAATCTGGAAAATTAGTTGTTTTAGGAGCCAAAAATGAACACGATTGTCGATTAGCGTCAAGAAAATTTTGTAGAATCATACAAAAGTTAGGCTATGCAGTGAAATATCAAGGTTTTAAAATTCATAATATTGTTTGCACATGTCATGTACCGTTTCCTTTGAAATTAGATTCGTTACATCTTGTACACAGTCAGTTTTCGAGTTATGAACCAGAATTGTTTCCTGCACTTATTTATAGAATGGTCAATCCCAGAGTGGTACTTTTAATATTTGTTAATGGTAAAATAATTATTACTGGAGCCAAAAGTTGGACAGAACTCAAGAGAGCGTATGATCATATTTATCCTGTTTTAAAAAGTTTTAGAAAACATTAGTTCAAGGGAATTCCAGAAATTTGTTATTTTTTGTGACTACGTGGGCGGATTAATAAGAATATGTGTTAGAAATGAAAACGCAGAGTTTTCATATTAAAATATAAGGAATTTAGTTGTGTTAAGCTAATGAAAAAAATAGACTCTTGAGTGGAATATTACCACATGGCGAGGTTAATGCCTGAGGGATTTTCTACCACTTAACCCTGAGAGCTTTATTTTTATGCGGTAAAATACTCAAATTAATGAGGAAAAATCCTGCCTCTGCTGGGGATTGAATCACGCTCTCCTGTTTACCAGGCGAGCGCTTAACCACTGAGCTACCGAGACAGGTCATACTGTAATTTCCCGTGTTATTGTTCAACTTTATATTCATGCTTGAATTTGAACCAACAGCTGATAGCTCTAATTACTGAAGCTTTACCATTCACATTCGCTTTAACTCAATTTTCTTTTAAGGATTACACATTTTCCAGCTCCCATGGCTCAGTGGTCACTGCACTAGTCTTGCACTCGGGAGACCCAGGTTCGAATCCTGGCAGGGGCAAAAATTTGTCACGGTGGTTTGGATGTTTTCGGGGCCTACTCATCATCGTGAAAACTATGAGTAGCTATGGAGATAGCTACTCATAGTTGTTGGTTGTCATCATGACCTTAAGGTTTCGATATTCGTCTGTCTGTCACAGGGGTCTGTTTCATAAACCGTGAGTAGTAGAATATTCAGCCTGTGTATTGATCTTGATATCTACTGTTTTTTTAACAATTTTAATTATTTTTTGTAAAAAATAATTCTGTGTACAAATAAACTTAATTTTTTCCATTACAGATATTTGCTGTTTTGTAATTTTATTTCTTTTCTTGGGGGTATGCAGTATCAGTAGCCTATCGATAAAACTTCGCTGTCCAGTCATTCGTTTTGGGACTCAAATGATCTTAATCTTAGCAAATAAAGGAGCATCCACACTACGCAGTGAAAGTGTCAGTGACCGTGATCTCACTGTGATTTTAATAACACCCGTCACTGATTTCCGTGCTCAGGCAATGGAGATTTTACTGTGTAGTGTGGATGCTCCTTAAAACCGTAATGGAGATAATTTCATATCAAATCACTGTGAAGATCACGGTACAGTGTTGGAGAACGCTGACACTTTCATTGTGTAGTGTGAATGCTCCTTAATGCAAGAAAAGGTTCTGTGCTAAAAAAAACTGTTATTTTCATGTAATAGTGTCTGTGGCGTTTCGTGCAGTCTTTAGGAAACTATATAATTTTCTATGTAATGCTGTCGTGCTGTTTTCGATATTTTACGTTTAAAGTATTTAAACCGTTCGCCCGTCGTCCCCCATACCCAGTGCACTGTCCACCTTGAAGGACACTTGTCACTTAGCGTTAACCAAATGAAATAAGTATATCCCAAATACCATAAAAATCATTAAACGCTAAGTGGGACATTTTTGCCACTTAGTGTTGACCAAATGAAATTTAGCAAGTACATCCCAAATACCAAATATCATCAAAATCGCTAAACGCTAAGTGGGGCACTTTTACCACTTAGTGTCGACCAAATTAAATTTGGTAAGTACACCCCAAATACCAAGTATCATCAAAATCGCTAAACGCTAAGTGGGACACTTTTGCCACTTAGTGTTGACCAAATGAAATTTGGTAAGTACACCCCAAATAGCAAATATCATCAAAATCGCTAAACGCTAAGTGGGACACTTTTGCCACTTAGTGTTGAGCAAATTAAATTTCGTAAGTACACCCCAAATAGCAAATATCATCAAAATCGCTAAACGCTAAGTGGGACACTTTTGCCACTTACTGTTGAGCAAATTAAATGTGGTAAGTACACTCCAAACAGCAAATATCATGAAAATCGTTAAACGCTCAGTGGGAAAAGTGCCTTTCATGTGGATAGATGGACTTTTGTATTCAATTTTTAGTTATGCTCGTACGCACCTTGAAACAACATAATATCAAATTTCGAGGAAGATATTTTTTTAGTGACGATTATTGAAAATATTAAACTAAAAGAAAAGAAAAAAAAAACATCTTTAAATTTGTTTTATTATTTTCTTATATTAAGGTCTCAACACTATAAAAGAAAACGGTAGATACGAGTATTATTAGATTTTGCTTGCAAGAATCGCGAATTTTATACTTTTTGGGGGCAACCTGCGACAAGTGTCCCGCTCAGTGACACGCTGTGCTATTTCGAGTAACACGCCGCTCCCCTTAAATTTATAGTTTCGATGGGGGAAAATGAGAAATAAATATTCCACCAGTTTTAAACATTTTTCCACCAGAGTGGCTTTTTGGGCTCAATGTCTCTTTAACATCTATTGGTCATTCGAGACGGAGGTTTTACCCTCCATTGGCTGGAAACTTGCAAACCAGCTACCCACATTGACCTCACCCAGCCTGGGTTGAGCCGGTAGGTAGAAGAAAGTATAGAATATTATATTATGTTCTAGTTCGATAAGGTCTGAATTTAAATAAATGGTTTTATTGTGATCTGTATTTCGGACAATTGTTTTATATTCTTTGATTGATCCTAGCTCCACTGGTAATTAAAATTTGATTCAATGTCAGATCCAGGGGCAGACACAGAAATATATTTGAAGACCCACATGGTACAACCTCGCTGGACGTTGCTTAAATGGGAACTAGACAAAAATTAGGAAAATTCTATCAAATGTTATGTAAGATGAATTGGCAACAGTGCAATATAATCAATTTTCTGATAGGGCTGCCATATCGATCGAAGAATATCGATTTACCGATATAGATATTTACGATTTCTTAATAGCTATAAGCGAATATATCGTACTTCGTACTTTTTTTTTTATTATTATTCTCCAGTGATAGTGCAGGGGAAGAGAGAAATCCTCTCTGGGATACCTCATGCTGACATCAGTGGTCCGCCAGTCAGCTGAGCAATGGACCGCGGCGAAAATTTGTCGCTGCCAACCCCCAGCCAACGGTGGACCGTGGACCTCAGGTTATGTGAAACAGTCGAGCGACTTCCAGTGGACCTACCCCGAATCTTACGTTCGTCGTTCGTGCGATAGGAACACTGGGTCCCTACCTACATTGAACGCTGGATGCAAAACACTAAAACTTCTCCCCCTACGCCACCACAGGATTTTGCATGGTCGTAATAGCCTTCACAGAGCGGTTCTATCGAAACCTTGATATTATATTAGTTATTATCGATGTAAATATATAGCAGCATAGTGTTATTTCTGAATCGATTATATCGAAATACGAATATCAATATTCGTTATTGTGGATATTATATCGACATCCCTATATTCTGATTGTCAGATTGTTTATACTTTTATTGATAAGGGACATGTATGTGTGAATTTCAGCTTTCAAGCTACAATTAGAAGAACTGAAAAAGTATCTATAACNACGAAAGTTGGTGAGTTATCTAATTTTGCTTCTGCCCCCGCTTAGTATTAGCTGTAAGGGTAAAGAACCTTTCACACAATGCTCTGAAATCAACAAAAATACTAAGGGGGACAGAAGCAAAATTAGATAATTTACCAACTTTTGGTAGCAAGTTTGCTACCACGAGCCCGAGAGGGTTAAAAATGATTCTAATTCTGGCATTCGACGCTTCAACATCTTAATCTATTTTATAAATTATTTTCAAGTCCTGAATTCCAATGAAGACTAATTTGGTAAATTCTAATCGTTGGTAATTTTCAACATTAACATCTTGTTGATCTCATTTTTATTATAGTAGTTCGTGTGCAATAGTCCTAACTAGTGGACGCAGCAGCGCATAAATTATAGTAGTTTCTCTCTCATGTTGGGAGTTCATCTTAAAAAGGAGTTTATAGTAACTCTGAAACGGATAGACGGGGAACAACCTATTCCATAGGAAAACCAGCTTCCTATACCAAACGATATCCAACAGCAGCGCTTGACTATAATGACTTACCTTGATATTTTTCAGGCAGAAATTGAAAAGAAATTGTTGAGTCTCATGTCATTGAAGAATAGTATTGAAAATGATGTTCAAGGTATCAGTGAAGCAATTCCAAATCTAGAAATAGTCAAATCTGAAGCGAAACAATTAGAACATATGATAACTTTCACTTCGACACTTGCTGAAAAAGTTAGCTCCAAAGTTAGACAGTTAGATTTGGCAAGGGTAAGCAAAACTTTTGATTGATGTTCATATGATGTGAACATTCACACTTTGTACTTTTTCAGTTTTTTTTTTAAATTATTATCAATTGTGGTCCTCTGTGGATAGGGAGGGGGACTTGAAAAGAATACTTCCAAGGTACGCAAGTTCATGACAGTCGTAAAAGACTACAAAGGAAGGGTCGGAAACGATATCTTTTCCATTACCCATGCAGAAGGCAAGAAAAAGCTACTGCATTATTCGTGAGGATTCTCAACTATTAACAACGCCAGAATATAACACTGAAATTTAACCTAACCTAATAGTAATATGCCTTACAGAAGACGCATTTTCTTTTGCATCAGTCTTCTGAAGTGCCAGAATATAACACTGAAATTTAACCTAACCTCAAGAAATACGCCTTACCGAAGACGCATTTTCTTTCATTCCATTTATGACTTTCTAACTTTCCATGAGGAAAAGTAAATCATACTTGAGATTTTAAGAAGTTACTTGATGGTGACATTCTTACGGGCCGAGTGTGTAAAATAACACAGAAAGCAACTCTGTAATAGCATTACTCTGTAATTTGTAACTATTGGAATAGGTACTGACGTAAATATATTGCAGTGATTTGGCATGGTTCTGGGGGCCCATGTCAATCAGCCTCCAAAAACAGATGTATGATGACAATTAAAAACATTAACAGTAGATTACAAACTATTTGGAGCTACATCGGGCACGATGATGTCACTATTGAATGAATGAAATATAATAAAAACACTTGGCCTTATGTTTTATAGATATACAATTTTATAAATATATTCGATACGCAATGAAGTTCATATATATTTCAAATTGTAGAACAAGAAGTCCATTGTTTTTATTATTTTCTTTAACTTTTGCATTCATAAGAGAAAATATTGTCTGAATATTTCAAAAAGTGTTCTTAAACTTTTAGCACACCCTGTATGAATATTTCAAAAAGTGTTCTTAAACTTTTAGTACACCCTGTATGAATATTTTCTCTGGACTATAATTTCAGAGTCGTGTATCCGATTGTCAGAAACGAGTACACGATCTTTTGGATCTCCAATTGTGCAGCAATGGAGTCGAAACTTGTCTTCAAAACGAAGACTATGAGAAAGCTGCAGCTCATATCCATCGGTTTTTATCTATGGATCAAAATTTACTGAAACGAACGGCTGACGATATGGCACAAGGTAAGTTCGAATCAAATATGAATTTAAACGAAGCATGTTGTCCAGTCAGTGGTTTAAAGTGAGTCGTCTAACGCAATGTATGGAGAGGAAAACGAGGGATTTACCCTGAATTCGCTGGAAACTTACAAATCAGCTACCAACATTGACCCCACCCAGCCTGGGTTGGAACGGATATAGATAGCATCATGAGCGCGCGAACCTATGTGGCGACCCACTTAGTAAGCCTTGTTTCTTAACTTCAGTGATCTAATTGGAACTAGTGTATTCAACATGGGGGAATTAAAATGTATATGTATATTTCTTTGTTTTGTTATGTCACAATGTTTGTGGGCATCATAGCAGTACGAGGTATTTTCAATATTTACTCCAATATCACTAAGACCAGGCTACACTTTTAAAAATTATTACCTTATACTTGGCGCTATTATCATAGCTACTCAATTGTCCTCAAGAGGCTGAATTACCCCCAAATACAACCAGAGCAAGTAGGAAATTGGAAAAAAAAACTTTTTCAAATTTTTGACCCTTTCAGGAATCGAACCTGGACCTTCCTTGGTGCAAGCCGAGTGTGATGCACACTCTGCACGGGACCAGTGATTCTTAACATAGGCGATAAGGTCAAGGGATATATTAGGATTAAGGTATATTTTTGAGCATCGAATGATGACGTCAAGGGAGCTATTAAGATTTAGATATATTTTTGAGCATCAAATGATGACGTCAAGGGGGCTATTAAGATTAAAGTGTATTTTTGAGCATCGATTGATGACGTCAAGGGGGCTATTAAGATTAAAGTGTATTTTTGAGCATCGAATGATGACGTCAAGGGAGCTATTAAGATTAAGGTATATTTTTGAGCATCGAATGATGACGTCAAGGGAGGTATTAACATTAAGGAACTATATCGTTTCCCGATATCATCTCTTGAACGCCATGTCCAATTTTGACGAAGCTTGCTACGGGCATTTATTATGTTCATAGAACTACCTTATTAGTTTTTGAGTCAACATAGACCTCATGGTAGTCATTTAAACTGTGTGAGATCTACAGTTCTTAGAATTACTAGTATCATTCTATAGAAAAAAATTAGAAACACATTACGGTGTTTGTTTTCAGATTGCACTACCGTCACCAATTCATTTAGCTTACTCCAAACTGCGGCAAACAATCTAAGAAATACAATGTCAAAGAAATTTGATCTCGCCGTACAGGAAGATGATTTGGCCTCCGTTGAGAGATACTTTAAATTATTCCCCCTAATTGATATGCATCAGCATGGGCTGGAACAGTATTCCAAGTTTATTTGTGACAAGGTTCGTTTTTATATAATTTATATATATTTATCAGCTGACTCAAACTCGCGGGTAGCTCTCGACAGTTTTGTGATCCACCTACAAAAACACTCTGCCAATGTGACACATGGGCTTATTATTGTAATAGAAAAAAAGTACCCTCCCCCCCCCACAAAAATATATATATATATATTTTACGTTTCAAGGTTCTGGTTTATTATTTTCAACAATGAACCTTTGGAATCCTGACGGAAAAAAATATATTTTACGTTTCAAGTTACTAAGGAATAAGATAGAACATGTCATTTCCAACACAAATTACTCTATTCAGCATATGCCGTTTTCGCTTCGTTCCGACTTTATCCTGCGAAATCACTTATAAACTATAAATATTATTATAAACTTTTTTTGGCTTCAGATAGAAAAATATTAAAAACCAGCGTAACAAATACAAAATTGAACTTTTTTCACTGAAATTTGGTCCGGAAAAAAATCAATCTAGAAATGGCCGTACATCATATAAAACATACTGGTGCTCTATGCTGCTAAATACACCAAAATCATCTCATTAGTCAGGGTTTTGGCGGAGCTATGAACGGTCAACTACCAAAACACCTTCATACGTTCCATTCAATTCAATGCTATTCACAACAACTCAAGTTTGATACTTTTTTTTAGAAAGAAAGAAGAAAAAAAAATTGTTAATGTTATTCTGTTGTAAAGATTTCAGGTTTTTTTTTTTTTTTTTTTTTTTTTTTGGTAGCTATCTGCTCATAGCTTCGTCAATAATGTGAATAATGAGACGATTTTGGTGTCGTTTAACAGTTTAGAATACTAATATATTTTTTCTAATACATGCCCATTTCTGAGTTGATTTTTTTTCGGGCCGAATTTTAGTGCAAAATCCTGAAGAAATAAATTGAATTAAGTTTTGGGGACAATCGATCCAAAAACGACGTCAGAGTAAGACTGAATTTTTCAAAACTTTTTTTTGTAATAATATTTACGACTGTTTTGTGTACTTGTTTCGCTGGTCCAAATTATATTTTTTATCTGAAGCCAAAAGAAAAGTTACTAGTGTGTTGTATGATAAAATCGAAATTTACAAAATGGCCGCTATCCTGAAAACGAAGCGAATACGGCTTATGCTGAATAGAGTAATTTGTATTGAAAATGACCTGTTCTACCTACCCTAGTTCTGTGTCAACGTTTTTCAGGTACGTCCTGTAATTGTGACTGACCAGACTGATGGTAAACATAACTTTTGAGGCACAATTAGACTCCAAATGGGATCAACGCTAAGTGACTAAAATGTGCATCACGGCGGAAAAACGAATTTTTGGATTCTATGTATTTTATTTAATTCGATTTTTGGATTCTAAGTACTTTATTTAATTCGATTTTTGTATTCTACGTACTTTATTTAATTCGATTTTTGGATTCTATGTACTTTGAAACGTAAAATATATTTTTTTTTTTTCCGTGTCGATTCCAAAAGTTCGTAATTGAAAATTATAAATCAAAATGTATTCATAAAATATTGTATGAATGGATAGCAAATTTTAAGTTTTTTTTTGACGTAAGAGATGTTGTTATAATAATAGAAATAATTAATTTTCTATGAAGAAAAATCAGTCATTAGCCTCACACTGACAACCCACTGGGACAAAAGTCTGATGCTTAATGAACTGCGCTAATTTGATTGGCTCTGTTATTTGCAGCTAGAGAAAAACTTCAACCAGAACTTGCCTTCCATTCAAACCAATGAACAGAGAGCGAGCGTTAAATTCGCTGATGTGTTGACATTTCTCTTTGAAAATAATGCACGTGAAATTGAAACCCAACAGCCTTTGTTTGATACTTATTATGGTAAGGTTTTTAAGTGGAATTAACTTTGGTGTTATCTGTAATTTGTATGGTGCCATTCTGAGCATCTTCTTCTTCCACTTCACCCTTTTCCCATTTCTATTTGAGGTCCACCCTACTTTCCTTAAATCTACCATGCCACAACCTTTTGTTATGGCATGGTGCTTAGTTTCTTTAGCTGTAACCCTTTCTTAGCACGATAATCCTAGCTAGCTTCTCACAGTATCAATTGAAACTGCGTAGAAACATTCTCTTTTTGCCGATGATCTCTCATCATTGTTTGTGGTTTATTATTTTCAATAATGAACCTTTAGAATCGTTACGAAAAAAAAATTTACTTTACAAAGGGTATTTTTCAGCCAGTAAAATAATAAACCCATGTGTTACATTGGCAGAGATTTTTTTAATGGCTGGATGCCCTTCTTAACACTAAACCATCTGTATTCATAAGGGCTTAGGACCGTCACCCAATGAAGCAGGTTTGTTCCCCTCGGTGACTACATTCTTTCTGTCTATTGTATATCTTCAGAATTGAAACTCAAAGTCAATTTACTTGAGAACGTGGCAACAGACAAAATCGCTCGTGACTCTAAAATTGTCTGCTGTGTATAGGGGGACTTGAAAAGAATACTTTCAAGGTACTCAAGTTCATGCCAGTCGTAAAAGGCGATTAAAGGAAGGGTCGAAAACGATATATTTTCCATTACCCATGCAGAAAGCAGGGAGAAGCTACTGCATTATCTATGAGGATTCTCAAGTATCAGCAACTCATGACGAGTTTTTGCAAACCAGCATCATGGCTGTTAACTTATAATGGTGATGATGAATAACTAAAAACATCTTAGATACCATCTCTAAATTAAACTTACATTTCCGCCGAGAGTCTTATTTTGAAATATGATCAATATTTTCAACTCTTAACTCATTCTATCTTTTTGGATTTTCAGGTGAAAATCAAATCTTAACTCTGATGTTAGCAGTTCAATCTCAATGTGATGAAATGAGTCAGTCCATACTGAACGAATTCAAAAAGTCAAGACAGATTGATTCAAAAATAAATGTCATCAATGAATATACCAAAGTAAAGTCCAACAGTCATGCTGAGAAGATAGAACCCATTCAGTTAGATGGACTACTAAATGAAATGACTATCATGCATTCTAGATATATGCTTTACGTGAGATTCCTTAAACGCAGAATAAATGTGAGTATATAGTCAGCATCTATGGCACGTTCAATTCACCAGTTTCCGTTAAATCAATGAAGTTAAGCAACGTACAGCGAGCTTGTGCCATGTGGGGGTTCACGTGGGTTCGCGCTCTCATCAATAAGGGCACAAATATACAGGCTGAGTCATTTTAAAGGACATAGTCAAAAATCTCGGAAACCGTTAGAGATAGGAAGGAAATGTTCGATACTAAGCCCCTTATTTTTTGGGGGGAAATTTAATGGTGATCTTGAAATTTTTCTCCCAGGTCGTTTTAAAGGTCATTTTAAGGTCAACTATGTTTTTTAAATGAAACCCTATATTTTTTATTGTGGCGTTGCATTTTGTATTAAAAAAAACATGTTTCGCTTTTTTTTTTCAATTCGACTTACAGTAGGCGGCGTGCCGTAATGCTACACATGTTGGATATTTCTTACCAAGACATGTCAAGGACAAAATTATCTTAAAAAATGTAAGTCAAATAAAAAAAAAAAAAAAAGCAAAAAATAATTTAGTTTAATACAAAATTCAAAATTTAATACAAAATACAAAATTCAAGAATAATTTTAAGATCACCGTTAAATTTCCTCTTAAAAATTAAGTTTGTATCGAACGTTTTCTTCCTATCTCTAACGGTTTTCGAGATATTTGACTATGTCCTTTAAAATGACTCACCCTGTATATCAAACACCCAAATTCAACAAACATACATCAAATAAATTGTGCCAAGATTTTGGAATCCTAACAAATAGTGTGATACGACATATACTCCAGTATTAGAATCATATGAGGATCATTTTTCGTTTGTTTTCATTGTCTCAGGAAAGCGCCAATTTAGATCAGTTTATTTCTAAAAGTGAATTATGTCGAAAAATGCAGGAGATTCTTGGCTATTACCTTTTGTTGGAGAGATATTACATGGAGGAAAGTGTTAAGAAAGCTATCCAAATGGACCTGACGGAGGAATCTTGTTTGCATTCAAGTATGGTGGATGATGTGTTTTTCATCTTGCGCAAATGTATCAGGTAAGTCATTTTGGTTTATTAAATTTCAACGATGAACCTTTGGAATTGTCCATAATTATTTTTACCCCCCTCAAAATTTTATAATTTACATTTCAAGGTACGTAGACTCCAATAATCTAAATTGAAAAATAAGTTCGTCTGTAGGTGGTACTTTTGCCACAAAATTGTAACGCAATAAGTGATACTTGACTAGATAAAGCTTAAGGTTTTATTATGGAGATGGTTCGGAAACAGATTGTTAGACCATATCGCCACCTTAATTTAGAAGGGGTCTATCTCGATTTTTATCAAAATCGGGTTTCTTGTCCTATATAATGTAAAATATCATGGCGCGCCTAATGGTATGATCAGAATTGACTTAGCTCTTACAGTTTTCGCTAGAGAGCGTTCTTCTTCAGAGAGCCAATTTTATTTGTTTCTATACTGCCTTTGATTTTTTATAGGATGGGGGATCATTATAGACTTAGATCTATTTGGTCTGGAAACAGATTATTAGACCATATCGTCACCTTAATTCAGAAGGGGTCTATCTCGATTTTTATCAAAACCGGGTTTCTTGTCCTATATAATGTAAAATATCATGGCGCGCCTAATGGTATGATCAGAATTGACTTAGCTCTTACAGTTTTCGCTAGAGAGCGTTCTTCTTCAGTGAGCCAATTTTATTTGTTTCTATATTGCCTTTGATTTTTTATAAGCTGGAGGATCATTATAGACTTGGATCTATTTGACTGAATTTGAACAAAGTTAATACAGTAGAGATCCAGTAGTGGAGCTGTAAAGAGCCAACTTTGATGATTTCATGCATTTCTAATGTATTCTTAAAGACATAGGCATCCATTTCAAAATAGATCTCTACAGTATTGATTGAAACGGTTCCTTATAGGTACAAAAACGAAGACCTTTTTGGAAGGGTTTTTTTAAGTCGAATAAAAGAGATTACAGATTTTTTTGGCGGTAATAAAAAATATGGTATTTGTGCTGAAATCAATAATCGATCTTTTGTTTTATTCACAGAAGGGCTTGCTCGAGTGCCAGTATGGATGGTATTTGTGCTGTCATCCATAATGGTTCATTTGTTTTGGATGATCAATTTTGTGAATCAATGCATCAATATTTACGTCACGGTTATCCGTCAGGTTATTTAGATCTAACGCAGGCGTACAATGTTGTCATGCAAGGACGAAATGATTCAGAACAATCAAGGATTCAGTTTCTGGTGAGCTGGGAGATTTAAATTTGTCCTTATTTCTGATTTATTTACGACCCTGGGTGGGAGAGTAACTAAAATTTTATTATCTCGTTCACACCACATGTTTATTTTAAACAATTCAATTTGAAGGCTTTTTGTGAGAGGGTCTTTTGTATTTTGGTACAAATTTTAATTCAAAACATATTATGGTGATGACGATATTACATCGATAATATCGAATATCGATATACGGGTTTCGATATAATCGATATTAAGATTTCGATAGTATCAAAAAAGTATCGGTATCGAACAAAGAAAAAAAAATCAAGGCACCTACGTTAAAAATTACGCTGCTTTTGTAGGGCTTTGTCACAGAACATACTTATATATTCAAAGGGCTGTGTATATTTATATCAATAATATAGACATTAAGGTTTCGATATAACCGATATTTTATATCGATATTCGACCATCCGATAATATCAATATTGATATTCTTCTTTCGATAGGGTAACCCTAAAACATATCTCAGAAATTAAAAAAAAAATGGCAGCATCTTAAAACTCCCAGGGACCAAAAAATACTTTTAATATTTTTTTGTAATGAAAAGTTATTCGGACTTGAAAGAGATAGTTAAGTCACAGTAGATCTAAAGAAAGGTCGCAGTGATAATTGCAATCAGTGTCATTAGGAAGCTGCAATCAGTTTTATAAAAATAAAGGGTTTGAGATAAGACTGTTTTCGGTTGGTTTAAAAATAACTTAGCGTTTTCTCCAATTTGTACTATCTTCGGGCTTTTATGTATCTTGAGACCTCTCTCTTAATCAGATCTTGATGAATGTGGCCGACTCGAATTTTCGACGGGATGACCTGCTCCCTACGGGTGAGTTTTTTTTAATAGACTCCTGAGTGGAAGGTTACCTTCCTGGGCGAGTTTAATTCCTGAGGCATTTTCTAACACCTAACCCTTATAGTTCTATTTTTTTAACGAGGAAAAAATCCTGTCTCTGCTGGGGATTGAACCCACACCCTCCTGTTTACCAGTTTTTCATTTGATAGCCAGGTTTAACATACATTTTCCCCTCAAGTGTCCGCTATTTGTCGATATTTTCATTTCAGACTTACCTTAACAATACCGAAATCGCTTCTGAGTATGTCAATACACTCGTACAAAGTTTGACGGAAGAAATTCCTTGTCCCACACAACGTGACAAAGAAAAATTACAAAATAGTCTATCAGGATTAAGTGCTGTCACCTCCAATCTGAACAGTGTAAAAGAATATGGAATGCAACAACTTCGAAGCGCCGCTATCAAGCCCAGAGTTGCACCCTGGATTGACGTCTACCTGTCACTCAATCATAATCTAAATGAGGTAAAGTAGGTGGATATAAAATAAAATATTTAAAAGGAAATGTATGTGGCAGGGGTTGTCTGTTCCAATGTCACAGCCCAAACGCCAACAAAAGTGTTTGGCCAAAGACCATCAATACAGCAATGCAAACCAAAGCAAGACCCATATCGTCTCACAGAAGTTATACTATTTTTTTCTGATGGTGATTATTTGATGTGATGAAACAAATGTTTACCAATATCATCGAGTGTAGTCTTCTTTGGCTCATGATTGTTGCTACAACGACATAAGAATTTATCAAAACTTGCTCAATTTACAGAAGATTTAACATCTGATACTCGTACTCTGATAATTTCAGTTCTACTCTGAACACCGTGGACTCAACATTGGCCTGACGATGATAAAGATCATCACCAATTATTTTTTAGAATCGATATTGTCTTTTTAAATAATTTATTGAGTAGATATATCTAGGTGTTTGAGTCATTATCAAATGTCACTTTACCTCAAGAGGTGTCTGATAATATCATATTTTCAAATTTTGCTTTTATTTATACAAACAACAATTGCCCAAAATAACGCAAAATTAACAAACTAGTACTTTCGTGAATTGCAGATATCACTCACATAAATTAGTCATTATTTAGTATGGTTAGGCCAAAGCTGATTCAGCCAATCTCCGTGACCGAGTTTGTTAAGTCCATTGGCTCTTGGTCCATGGATTGTGGGTTCTGATCGAATTTTCTCGTTTTCGGAATGACATGGCTGTAAAAAGCAGTTCCCTGAAGTAATGCAAAAAGTGGTTCCAGTACACAAGCTAATTCTATGAATATAAAAACAGATTAGTTATCTGACAGTCTGACACTGAAAATGAGATTCATAGGTGTTTTGTAATTATAAATTTCAAGCGCATACTGAAGGAACATTTTTTCCCTTTGAAAGGGAAAACAAAGTAATTTAAGTTGCGGTTTTTGAGTCCCAAAATACAAACTGAAATTTGCCGTAAAATTTGGTATAGTGGTAAGATGCTCTGATTGGTAAACAGTAGGGCTTGGGTTCGAAGCCAGACAACTGAATTTTATCATCATGAATTTGAGACATTTTCCACGTAATAATAGCTACCGAGGGGAGCAAGCCAGCTACATTTGGTAACGGTCCTTAGCCTGCGTAAATACAGAAGGTTTGGTGTTAGGAAGGGCATACAGCTTTTAAAAAACTCTACTTCAAAACAAAGACGAGGAGTCATCAGCGAATTGCAGTTTCTGTGTATACTGTGAGAAGCAAGCTAGGGTCACCGTGCCATGAAAGGATTATAGCAAATAGCGAGGGGTACTCCTAGACATCCCAAATGTAGCCACTGAGGGGAGTAAGCCATCTTTATTAGGAGACAGTTCTAAACCCGTGCAAATACAGGAGGTTTGGTGTTAGGAAGAGCGTACAGACTTAAAAGAAATTCTGCTTCAAATCAATGATGAAAGATCATAAGCAAAAAGCGAGTTTCTACAGAGTTTCTACACAGTTTCTATGGATACTGTGCTAGGAAAGGATTACAGGTAAAGAGAGTAGGCACCGAACAAAATGTTGTGGCATGGTAGAATTAAGGAAAGCAACGCCGAGCCCAAATGGAATTGGAAAAAGATGAAGTTAAAGAACAATAGCACTAAAAAAAAAAAAGCTGCCGATGTAATGGGACTCTTTAGTCCTTCAAAAAATCAGCTGATTTATCACGTGGGTCCTGAGTTACCAACGGACACCCAGCAATAACAACAACACCAAACAGTCAGTTTTCTTGAAAATGTCTACGAAGTAGACGAAACTCGAGTCGGAAGTGAAAAAGTAAGTGAATCCTCGTCATAAATAACGGTAGTGTTTTTTAAAGTTACCAATAGGATGTCTAATATAAATTTGTTAAATAATAATGACTCTTTAGTCCTATTCGGGCAATTTAATTAAGGAATATTTTTTATACATGCTGTTGTATCAGCAGGATACAGGACATCAAATTTTTGGAGTACATACTTCTTTCAAATCCAGATCCAGGAAAGCAGCCAGGTCCTTGGGTCTCCCCCATAGGTCTCGTACTGTCAGATTGGTTGGACGTGCTGGGCAGTGGAATATCGTGTTATCCTATATTGCACAGGTTACATTTGTCTTCAATGCTGGAGTCAAGTCTGTGCATATAATGGTTGAGGATAGGAGATCAACCAGATCATAGTAGCGCCAGTCTTCATCTTGTTTTCCTGAGTAACTCACATTGGTGGTGGAGGTTCATTTAAAACACTTTTATACTTTTTTTATACAACGATGTCACTTATATTGATGCTGTTTTTATGTTTTTTTTTTTTCAAGGATGAGTTTGTTGCGTACGAAGCAAATGAANTTATGTTTTTTTTTTTCAAGGATGAGTTTGTTGCGTACGAAGCAAATGAACCTTTCATTGGAGGTTTAGTTACTCATCTCGACACACTTCTGTCCGAATTCAAACCCCGACTCACACAATCAAATTATGATTCTCTCGTATCTATTCTTGCACTGGAAGTAACCTCTCATCTTGAACGAGTGATAGTGAAATGTGAATTTAATAGAGTAAGTTTGGGTTTTTATTTGTCTCAGTACTGTTAGGAGGAAGCTTTGCCTCGTTCAGAGTATCCTTAGCAAATCGACCACAAATAATAATATCTTAATATGAAGCATGAAAAATCTTTTTTTTTTTTTTTTAAGAATATGCCCCGGAACCGCTTTCGCATTAATTCAGGGCATTCCTTTTTACAACCATGCCATTCCGGAAACAAGAAAATTCGACCAGAAAATTTTCGCTCTAGGCGGAATTCGAACCCATAACCTCCGGGCCAAGAGTCAATGCCCTTAACAACTCGGCCACGGAGATCGTCTAAAACATGAAGCACCTGATTTTCAGTCTCTGTCAAGCTAAGAACCTCCTTGGTGCAAGCCGATTGTAATGTCCATAAGGAAACTCTGCAAGTTGTAAGACCATTATAATCTGTAACTCTGTTTTTCAATTATTTTATATTTACAGTTAGGTGGTATGGCCTTAGATAAAGAGGTTCGAGGCCTAGTGAGTTATCTCAGTGGTGCTACTTCATGGACAATACGAGACCGACTCGCTCGTCTTATGCAAATATCAACAGTGCTTAATTTGGACAAAGTGTCCGAGGTCTTTGACTACTCCAGTAGTGCAACTTGGAGATTATCCTCGAGTGATGTGCGATTGTTCATGTCGCTCCGGTAAGTACATTTATATTATTGGAGACTAGCTGTTTCGCCCGCTCTTCGCTATGATTCTTATTTTGCTATTTTTGTATTTCAAGGACAATGAAATTGGGGGGCGGGGAGTATGGATTTGTGTCCACCCAGTATATTGCAACCTTTTAAAAAACAAGATTTAAACGTTTCGTCAGGGACCTTGGAGGTACGGCCATTCTGATTTTTTAGTATTTTCTAAATTTTATTTTGCCCGTTCCTGGTTTTGAACTTATGTACACACAAATCAGAAATATGTGTGTACCTATGTGGTAGGGGTTGTCTGTTCTAATACCACAGCCCTAACGGTAGCACATATCGAAAAATCGATGGTAATGGACATCCCTAAAATCAATGTCTGCGACCCTAGGAAAATTATCAGAACTAAAATATGTCAAGCCGTTTTCGACTTACGGCCAAATTTCTAATTTATTCACTGAAATCGAACAGTCACAATCCGATATCTTAAATTTTGTCGCGACACCATATCAAATTAAAGCGAGAAAGTTTTAGTTGGCCGTTTAGTCCTTATTTTAGTACATTTTCTGCGAAGGTATGGCCAGTCATTCCAGAGTTACGAGTTTGAAACCGGGAACGGGCAAAATAAAATTTAGAAAATTCTGAAAAGTCAGAATGGCCCTTGGCGAAACGTTTAAATCTTGCTTTAAATCACGTTTATACGTTAAATCACGATAATATGTTATTCATAGAAGTATGTGATTAATTTTTGAACCTCATTTGGTCACCTGCGGCCTTATAGCGTCCCATTATTTGAGTGAGTTCTACAATTCACAGAACTACTTTGGCTTAATATGTGCAATGGTAAGACGCTCTGTCTGGTAAACAGTAGGGCGTGGTTCAAACTCAGCCAACCCATGGAATTTTATCCTCATGAATTTGATATATTTACCACATAAAGGGGCGTTTACAGTGCCTGAACATCCCCAAGCATCGAACAACGAGCATTCGTGATCGTTGCTCGCCAGTTTTCAACGAGCACGAACACAAACGAGCCCTCTGTTCACACTACTCAAGTATTTCTGACGATCAGTTACTCATGAGGATTCGCAGCTAACAGATGGCACCCATTCTAGCGGACAAAAAGCGAAAAAGGTAAAGTCGTCGCATGTGGGAGTCGTCATTTTTAAAGAAAAGAAATTACTCCCTATTGCTGAAGGATTTGAAGGAGGATAACAGTGAGCTATTCAGAATAAAATAAAATTTATGGTCTGGCTGACACAGCTCTGGGTGCTTTGCATACAGAGAAATTAACAAAAGGCATTTTTCATTTTCACACTCACTAAAAAGCAACAACACCACACACGAATTAGGAGACGTTTATGCTTCAGCAGCTAGGCGAGAACTAGATTCATAGAACATCATTCGACGATTCCCGTGGTGTTTACACAGAGCGAGTGGCGAACGAGCGTCCCTTTGATGATTCGCCGGAAAACCGACATCGCGCGGATCAGGCTCGAGCACGAACGAGCATTCACTTCGACCTTGATCGGGTCGCGGACACTTTCTGAGCCTCGAACGAACGCTCGTT
Source organism: Pachypsylla venusta (assembly GCA_012654025.1). NCBI lineage: Eukaryota > Metazoa > Arthropoda > Insecta > Hemiptera > Aphalaridae > Pachypsylla > Pachypsylla venusta. The sequence goes on from CM022877.1 coordinate 31,620,224, forward strand.
CGTTACCCCTGTTCGCAACGAATGCTCGGGCAGTGTAATAGTAGCACTAAAAAAAACTGTCGGTGTCAAGGGACTTCTCAGTCCTATTCGGACAGTATAAATAAGGGATTATTATTAACTACTTTCTCATTACCTCAAATATAAGAAAGCTTTTGTATATATCGCTCTCTCCGTGATTCGTATTTTTTTTAAATTCGAACCGAACCGTAAAATGATATATTTGTTTTATTTTTTTCAGAGCTGACTTTAGAAAGGAGGACATTCTGAAAATATAGAATTGAAGTACAACTGTCTTCAAAACAATTTGAATTTTAAAATGGCGCTCTAATATACCTGTCGCGTTGCTCTGCTACACGATTTTAGGTACTTACCATGTTTGTTTAAACGTTTCTATGGTACGGTTCGTTGCTAGGTAAGGTATTAATTTTCAAGATAGCCAGCGACTATGGCACGTGGAATACACCAGTTCCCGGTTAGATTACTGAAGCAGCGTCCAGCGAGGTTGTACCATGTGGGTGTCCATGGGGAATCGCGCCCTCGTGATGCTGTCTATTTTGCAGCCCAATCCAGACTGGGTGAGATCAATGTGGGTAGCTGGTTTGCAAGCTTCAAGCGAATGGAGGGTAAAATCCTCGTTCGAGTGACCAATAAATTTTAAGAGGCGTTAAATCATTTTTTTTTTACAAAATTGCTTTGGTGTGAACCAGTATTGCACGCGATAAAAATAAACTATGATAGGTATGGTTCGATATTTATCGTGACGCTCTGGTGTGTACCCCGCCTGAAATGTTCAGTTCCCGGTTGGGTTTCCCAGTTGTACTCAATCTTCTGGTCTGTCACAATTGATTTCGTCAAGTTGGTGATGGAGATGCTTATTTACCAGAGCATTTTGTCGATTAGGTGCATTACATATAAAGTGAGGTACAGTGTTATCTCTACTATTTTTCTTTATTTTGTCTAATTGTTCCACGATAAATCTAGAAGGCTTTTTCCGATTTTTATAGGGACATCTATAACAATAAAACTCAATGTAACGATAGATGTATATTTATTTGAGTGGGTTCTGCAGTTCAAAGAAATACTAGTTATTATTGTTTAGAATTAAAAAAAGAAAAAGATTTAAATATACTGATACATATAAATTTATTTATTTAAATAACATGTCTTTATTAGTAGAATCTATTATATTCTAATTCAAGGTAAATAAAAAAGTTTTAAATGCAATGAAACGTTACAAAATAAATTGCTTCAATGTGAAGCGAAAAGAGTAAATGTGTTTCAAGAAGAGAACCAATAAAGCCAGCGTCTATGGCACGTTGAATACACCAGCTCCCATTGGTTCACTGCAGTGAAGCAACGTCTAGTGAGCTTTGTGCCATGTGGATGTCCACGTCGGTTCGTGCCTTCATGATGCTGACTACTTTTCCGGCCCAACCCAGGCTGGGTGAGGTTAATGTTAATGGGTAGCTAGTTCGCAAGTTTCTAGCAAATAGAGGGCAAACCCCCGTCTCGAATGACCAATAGGTGTTAAAGAGACGTTAAGAAAAAACAAAACAATTAAGTATATTCACCAATAACCAGAAAATTAAAACGGTCTTCTTAAAATCAACATTTTCCCCATTTTTATTTACATCCAGGTTTGGACTAATATTAGAAATAGTCTGATATGAGGTCAGCGGAAAGGTTTTAATGTCCCTTGGCTGGAACTCTGTTGGTGTGCTTTCCAGGTCGTCCTTGTGCGTAGAACCCGAAAATAATGACCTAGCAGAGATAGGTCCTGATTGGACTTCAAGATTAGACTTTTTTTACTTTCCTTATCCTATAAAAAAGAAAGTATTGCAATGGGCTGAATTTTCAATGTCGAGTTTTCAATACAAAAAAAAACACGTTTTGGGGTCCCTAGAGCCCAAATCTTGAGTTTCAGCCATTTAATTGGTGTGTGTGTGTGTGAACAGGCTATCCCATGAATGGTAAGTGCTAGAGACTTGAAATTTTCTATGTATGCCATGGACGACACTCGAAGCTTTTGGTTGAAATCAAATATATGCTTGGCTTTTTTTTGTCGCGCAAATCCTACATAAAGGGGAAACGGTAAGAGCTAGAACTTGAAATTTGGTCCCTATTCACATCAACTGCATGCATTGAATGCGCAGACACTTCTGGTTGAAATCTTATCTATTGTTGACCCATTTTTCACGCTTCTTATCGGTTTTCCGCCGCTTTTTAACGATTCTGCTTAAAACGTGAACGGTAAGAGTGATATCTTGAAAATTGGTGTATGTAATAATGTTATGTATGGCATACTCAAAGACAATTTTGATTGAAACCAAATCTATCGCTGGCGGTTTCTTGTCGTATTTTCGAGATTTTACGAATCCTGCATATAATGCTTCACATTTGGCGTTAAAGCATATCAATTTTATACAAAGAATACACTAAGAAACTTTTTATTGAATTTAAATTTCCGATTACGGCTTTTGCTACGTGTTTTGGGCATTGAAAACTCGACATCTAAAATTTCAGCCCATCATAATACTTTCTTCTTTTTGTGGAGATAAGGAAAGTCGTGTGATGTTCACACCAGATTTATATGTTTGCCTCACAAAAAATAGATATGTACAATAATTATTTTTAAATAAAAATCACTTTTAGTTATTTTGATCAAAGTATGGTTTTGTATAGACTGAATGATATAACCGAAGGCGTAATTTCTTTCAGTTATTTATGACTTCCTAACTTTCCATGAGGAAAAGTAAATCATACTTGAGATTGTAAGAAGTTATTTGAGGGTGACATCCTCAATTCCTCACGGTCAGAGTCCACCTGAGCTGATAGTGTAAAATAACAGAAAGCAACTCTGCAATTGCAATATCATTATGTTTGTAACTCTAATATTACTGACGTAATTATATTACAGTAATTGTAATGATTCTGGGGGCCCATATCCAAGAACGGATGTATGATATTAATTTAAAAACTTTAGCAATAGACTATAATTTATCTATAGCTGCTGTCTCATACACCTGGATATCATCGGACATGATGATGCCACTATTGAATGAGTGAATGATATTGATTGTACCACGACCATCATACTAAGCATAGACCAGGTATGATTTTCTGTCACAAGTGTATATGTGTAAATTTGTCCAATTTTAACAATTCATAAAGATTTATAATTATTTTATTCTTGTGGAGTATTTTCCATCCCTCCCACCTTTTCTTTGAACGATATGAAATTGGACATGAATCATTTTGGTTGGTAAATTTTAGTCTTTTTAAGGTTCCAAAGAGAAAATATGGGAACTTTATGTAAACACAAGAATTGGTGTTCTAGTGACGTCAGCATATTCTTATATTTTACTTTTTATGTTTTTGAAGAGTAAATTACGGAACTCTATACAAACAAAAGAAGCGGCGCTCTCGATCGAGACCATCAGGATTTCACAGTCACTGAGGTTCCAATTCTTGATAATCTTCAAATTAGAATGTATATCACTTTTTTTTTTTAAAAAAAATAAATCTTCCAAACGAATCCTCAGGACGGATACAGGTCCCAAGTTGAAGGGGGTGCCGAGGCAGTAGTATTCATAAATTTGAGAAAACTGGCTCGACGTTCAATTTTTTCAGGTCTGGGGGCAGGGTGATTGCCGTCGTATCAGCTTCTGCATATCTTGGCATGCAGTGGTGGTTTTTCTCATAAAATCAACCAATCAAATAAGTCTGGATTCAGGTTATAAAGAAAATAATGGAAATTATTTGTTAATTAAAGGGCTTACGAAGAAGTTTCTGTGATTATGAGAGTTCCACGTTGTCCTGCCATCCTGAAGTCCCATTAACAGCTAGTTCCAATCTAAAATCTTTTTAAAAATTCTTCCGAACATATCCTAGCTCTGGCATTAACAGCTAGTTTCATTTCACTGATTTCTTTATCAATTTCTTCCATGAAATGCAATACAAAGTCCACTAATTTATGTTTGTACATTTGTTCAGTATGAAAATTAGTTATTAAAAAACTAATGTCAAAACCTTCAATTGGTTTTCTTCTTAATACAATAAAATTTTCTGCTCTCATCATCATAAATCTCATAAATTTATGGCACAATATTTTCTCAATTTCATCAGCTTGCTTAACAGCAATACTAATTCTTACAGAATTAATTGAACCTTCTATTAGAACCTTTTCTTTTTCATTTCGACTGATGAGGACAGGTGTTAGAAGTAATTCTCTGCTCGTACTTACTTCAACTTCTGGTTTATTATGTCTTTCAACAACTTGAGATGAGAAATTTTCTAAACACATAGCAGCTGTAAGAGTGTGACGAACTACAGTCAGATAAGGACGTAAAGTTGTAGACATTATTTAAGATCTTGCAGAAAGTTTTCTATCGATTATTAGTAAATTACACGCTCAACAAGTGTAATGTATTAATATGACTCACAGAATTATTCTAGGAATAAACAAACTGGTTGTGAATTAAATTGGATTGGTATTCAACCGGAACGCAAGATACACACCGAATTATAATTATGACAGTGAATTGAAGTTTAGATCAAATATTAATATTATCAATACACAGAGCATCAAAGAATCAAATGAAAAAAACGAATCGAAATTCAATTTATGATTATGACTGATTAGATTATTTTGCAAATATCCGTAAACGATCATTCCGATCACCGATCATTTTATCATCACGTATCACTTGTTTCAGTGTTGCCAACCTTTTTTTTGTAAATCCCTACAACGAGCATAAAAAAAATCCCTATTTTTGGGGATTTTGTAACCGGGGAGCTCACTGTGTCGAGTCTCGAGTCAAAGCACAATGGTGCTTTGACTTCGATTTCGATTCATTATTATAGACTGATAATGAATCGAAATCGAACGATTCGAAACTAGTTTCAATTTTAATAATAATAAATAGTAAATATTTCTGGTAAGTGTTTTTTTATTTCATTTTATAAATAAAGATAAATACTGCCAAATAAAAAGACCAACTTTGCACTCAATGAAGTTTTATTGGAGTACAATAGTTAATTTATGGCATCTACTTCAAACTATACCATACCACTCTATTAATTATTACCAGTCGTAAATTTATTTCATTTTATTAAGCCTTTATATTATACCTAGGTATTTAATTTTATAATATTACCTATATGTGTTATTTCTGTTACAATATAGCTTATTGCTTATTCTCAATCTGAATAATGTTCATTGAGATTTAGAATTTATATATTCAAGACTCTACAGACTTTAAAGGCGAACTACATACTCATAGGTACATGATTTATTTATTTTTAAATTAAATTAAAACAAACACTTATCAGAAACAATATTTATAATACTATTTAGTTTCGAATCATTGGATTCGTCGTCAGTTATCCTCATCCTTCGCCTCGACTAGACTGATGATGAATTGAATGATTCGAAACTATAGTTTCTTCATAAATAATAAATTATAAATAGTGTTTCTTCTCAAAACGGGATACTATGTCAAGTAGCATATTATCGAACTAAAAATAAACTGACTAAGTTTTCACTTGACTAAAAAAATGTATTTGCAAATTTTACACTAGGATACACATTTGTACACCTATTTACTCATAAATAAGAGAAGAATTTAGGTTACATAATAAAATTTACAATTGAGTTAACATGTTTCGTCTCCTCCTGGAGACCTCCTCAGAACAACTAGTTAATAGTAAAAATAAACAAAAACCATGCGCGAGATTAGACCGCGTTTACAAATATTTAGAAAATCAGAAAGGCATGAGCCCAATACCCGAAAACCGGATCTATGTTACATAATTATTTCAAAATTGTCCTTTCTTTCGAGTTGTGAATTAAAGATACAATTTCCGACATTTACAGCTTTTCTTATATATAAATATTTTCTTCTTTATGTGTAAATAGGTGTACAAATGTGTATCCTAGTGTAAAATTTACGGGCCCCTCTATCATTCTTATTCTAAAATCACCGTATGGGGTAGTAATAATAGTAAAAGTAGGTAATTCACGTAGTTGATGTGAAAAAGCCTGTACCTACGCTTCTTCTTGGCAACAAATAATTCGATTTTGAGATGTTACTGTTTACGAAATATACCATTGTAAAATCAGTGTCCTACAATAGTCATTGTCCGATATTAGCCCACTATCGCTAAACTTCTGATTTTCTGTGTTTGAAAATTTTTCAAAGCTTTTAAGTTGATTTACCTATTTATTATTCAGAAAAAAAATTGAAAAAAATCATTATGACAGGGGGAATGAGGGGTTTTCCCTGGGGGGAACCCCTCATTCCCCCGTCTTGTCGGGCCTGTTTAGAATAATCTATGGACTTTTCCCGAAATGTAGGTATTTTATTGGTTATTAACTAGGGAGAAAATTTTCCATCTGGCAACACTGAACCTGACTTCTTTTCAGGGCTTGAAGCATGCTTGAATGACTTGAATCTGAGGTTAGCCTTATGCTTGAATCTTGAATGTGGGGATCCTTAGAATCTGTAATATCTGTTTATTACACTGATGTAAACAAATTTATTCTACATCAATGTGTTATTATGTATAATACCTACAAACTATGTTCCGTGTTGTGTTTATTATATTCGGCGGCTTTGCTTACTTTTGACATGCGCCATCTGCCGACACGCTTGATGTATGTAGCATTGTGATTATAAGTTATAATAAATCTGTTGGTATAGGACCTAGTCACTATCACTAGTCATTCTCTCAGGTACATGAAAGCATTGCTTTTAGCCCTCGTTCTGAGGTTCGATGGTTATTAATTAAACAAAAGGTAAGTATATGTAATTATAATTACGTAGAGGTAGTACACACTATCTTTTAGTGGGTGCAATTGTAATGAAAAAATGCTATTTAGTTCACTGAGTGGGTGGTGCTTTTGCCTGAAATATGATGGTGTGCAATAACCATTGGGAGTTGTCGCGTGTTATGGACTTTTGACATTTCGATTCAAAACTTGAAAAGTGTATTTGTAGTTTGATTTAAAACTTGTAAAGTTTCGGTTTCTTGCGAGTTTAATGGTACCAATTTTATTTAATATTAAAGTGGGAATAAAAGAAGAATATTTACTTTCCGAGTCCATCCCAGGAAATGATGGTGGTGGAAGTGTTGGGTAGCATATTATGCTACTCTTAGGATGCCAGTTTAGTTGTTGATAATCCCGGCCCCTTCCATGTACTCCGATAGTAGTAAATATCTCAACTTCATGAGGACGAAATTCCATGGGTTGGCTGGGTTGAACCAAAGTCTTACACTTACAAGTCAGAGCGTCTTACCAGGACACCACCAACCTATAATACACATAATTGCCTTTATATTTTTTCAACAAAAATAATAAAGGGTGGAGATAGAGGGATCTAAAGTTAGAATTTCCTATGTCGTAAAAATATCAAAAGTGTGACTCAAAAAAGGTTCTTCATCTACGTAAGTGATAAAAATAACACCTTTTATGTTTCATCAGTGTCTTAGTTTATGAAAACCAAATCTGGTATTTTTTCGGAAATTAAGTTTTCTAGAAAATGGCCATTTTTAGTTAGAATATTTGAAGTAAGGTTGTGATTTTAGACCTACAATGGAGAGAAACCTCAATAAGGAAACCTTTTCGACAGCAGAAATAAAATAACATTAACCTTCTCTTTTGCTTGCAATAGAGCCACATTATTTTGGTTACTATTAATTTAAAAATAGTGTTAAAAATAATTTAGTTTTAAAATAATTTAAAACAAAACACCAAAACATTATTTATAATTATTTATGAAGAAACTAGTTTGTTGTTGTTGTAGCAGCTTCAGCAGACGTCCGCTCCTCCTGGATCCCATACACAATTGAGCCCCAGAAACCCGGCCACCCGCCGTGGCCTTCTCCAGAGGTCTACTGCAGTGAGCTCCGTTGGCCTGGCTGGGCAGACAAATAAATGACAGGTGTCATGTGGTGAACCATCGCACTCGTCACAGCAACAGCAGTTCAAGAAACTAGTTTCGAATCATTCGATTCAGAGTCAACCCTTCGACTTGACTAGACTGATGATGAATCGAATGATTCGAAACTTGTTTCTTCATAAATAATTGGAAATAGTGGTTTTGGTGTTTTGTTTGAATTTATTTTAAAAGTAAATACTATTATTTTGGTTCCTATTAATTTTGTTTCAGAATATAATGACTTTCAATCCGACTCGTTCTGATTTCGAATCTTACAATTTACCAAAATCGTTTGCTTCCTCCAAATCAAATTGGAAGCAATACAATAATCAAGACATCAGCGAAGAAGCAACTAATCATTTTAATAAGAAGTATTGTTTGAAACGATCCGAAAATTTTACAATACCTGATGTTGCAAGTTGGTATGTCGACGATAATTGGAAGGTGACTAAAAATTTCCAATCAAAATTATTCATGTCCAATTTCATATCATTAGCCAGCGTCTAATGCCATGTTGAATACACCAGTTCCCGTTAGATCACTGATCTTAAGCAACGTCAAGCGAGGTTGTACCATGTGGCATGTGGGTGTCCACGTGGGATCGCGCCCTCGTGATGATGGCTATTTTTCTAGCCCAATTCAGGCTGGTGGGGTCAATTTGGGTAGCTGATTTGCAAGTTTCCAGCGAATGGAGGGTAAAACTCCCGTCTCGAATGACCAATAGATGTTAAAGAGGCGTTAAGCCAAGAAAAAAAATATCATTCCNCGTCTTTTTAGTGATAACTTGTTACCAGTTGAACTTTCGATGTGTTTCAAATTTCAAGTCTCTAGTCCTAGCCATTGTGGAGCTACGTAGGCTTCAGTCCGTTAGTTACCAAATGGGCATTGCATTTTATAAGTATAGATAGGACCCCACAAATATTTTTTTTTTTCGAACCACCTTATAGAATGAAATAATTATAGTATCATCATCGCATTCGCTGGTAGAAGACTGCAGCTCTCAATATGTTTTGCCTGCCCCTTGAGTTTATAACTGTCATCGTACATTTATTCTTAGAAACTATCATTGACATATGCCACTGCCCCTAGGAAAAAAATGTATTGGGGGGAAAAATCCTATGTCCTTTATTGATATAATAATTGAGGAAAATTATCTAACCGGATAGTTTTCTTAATTTTTCAATCACACAGTCTTCATTCAATTTTTCTCGACCCTCTGTGAAGAGCCTATACCACCTTTTTTTACTTGAGAGTAAACTCACCGTTTGTCACTTTCAACATTTCAAGTGTTTTAGAGCAATTGATAATTCCAATTTTTACACAAAATTTGGTGCATATTCTTTGATCCATTTTTTTCGACAGGAGAAAATCGCCAACACGCGCAAACCATCTATCTGATCTATCTTTGTATGCCTCTCACAAACAAACAAACAAAATGCTATATTGCGGAAAATTTGAACATACGTTGGGTACTAGTTTGCTAAGGGAAACAAAAAAATCGTACATAGCCTGCAAAATTTGAAAATTCACCTTATTTTTTTAATGGACCTCGTATATTATTATTATATTTTATTGTGTTATGAACATACATATAGTATGTATGTTCCTGCACATTACAATACTTGAAAAAAAATACATAATAAATATTTACAAGGAAAAATAAAAATACATAAGAAATAGTGACATGAGAGAGAAAAATACATATGAAATACATGAAATTAATAAAAGCATGAAAATTACGCAACAAAAAAAAATAGTTCTTTTGTGTCGTGAAGCAGACCTAATGATAAAGAGTTTATAATTTCAGGTGGAGAAGTTTCAATTGCTAAAGGAGAAATTAAATAATGTAAAGAGTAACCTAAACGGTGTACAGTTGAAAACTTGGCACCAGCATACCAACTATGTAAACAGATCTGCCAAAGTTATTCCACTCGTTAAACGAGTAATAAAACCTCAGCTTATAACTCAGGTAAATAGTCAAATCAAACTAAATTGTTGTTTTTGTTTGCGTTTTCGACAAAATTCATGTTGATCCCCCTAAACCTCATTTGGGTCATTCTATTTCATGGTCTATATGTTTAAATAAAATTTGTGACAAAATGAAATAAAGATACAAAAATTCCGTATCTTTTCCTCAGGAGCGGATCCACGGGGGGTGCTAATTGGGGGAAAGTTCCCCCCGCAGAAGTTCTTGCAATAGGTGAAACAAATTGTTGAAAGCTGAACCTACCTCATACATACATTATTTTCTCATGCGAATACGACCCTAGCCTCCCCCCCCTAAAATTTTACCCCGGATTCGCTCCTGCTTTTCCTTTGCTTAGGGTCCAATGGGAGGCAAACCAAGTAAAGAAAAATACATTCAAATTATTTTCAATATTTTTTCAAGAGCCACGCACTATTTTTTTTTGTTTGGGGGAGGCGAGGAAATTCTATAAAAATAAAGAGACCAATGAGGCATGAGTGCCGTGAAGAAGTGTGAATAGGTATAAGGATTGACTTGGTTAGATTTACGTACTTAGAGGTCCATGGAGCGAGATTTAAAGGGCGACATGTTACTGATGCCCTAAGAGGTACATTGACTGATTCTATTATGTTATGAAGGAATGACTGCTATTATTTACAATTGATTCAGTCTTAATATTCCTTCAATGTGTATGTATCACTAATTGTTTAGCCATAACGGTAAGAGATATCGAAAAATTGATGGGAATGGCTCCTTCCAATCATAGTCTACGACCCCAGGAAAATTATCAGAACTAAAATATATCAAGCTGTTTTCGAGTTAGGGCCAAATTTCTAATTTATTCACCAAAATCAGACAGTCACGGTCCGATATCTTAAATTTGGTCGCGATAACTTATCAACTCAAAGCGAGAAAGATTTGGGTGGCTGTTTAGTTCTTATTTTAGGACATTTTCTGCAAAGGTATGAACATTCATTCCAGAGTTACGAGTTCAAAATCGGGAATGGGCAGCATAAAATTTACAAAATACTTAAAAGTCAGAATGACCATGCCTCTAAGGCCCCTGGCGAAACGTATAAATCTTGTTTTTTTAAAGGATATGTTTTTGATAGGCGCCCTCTTCTAAAGATCTCCCAGTCTTGTGTCTAAGAGGAGGGATGAGTTGGATTCGAACCAACAGCCTCCTGGTTACGAATCCACCGCCTCAACCAACTGAGCTACTGAGGCTGTTCTGAGAATTGTAGCGAAGCAGGGGCGAAATAAAGCTAGTAATAAATATTTTAATTTTCAGCCGAAATTATTTTCATTTTTTCAGGCCTGGTGCAAGTTTCATGAAATTATACATTCCTATCCCATCATCCCTGAGATAGAAGATGCCTTTACAAGTGTTCATCTCTGTGAAGCACCCGGTGCATTCATAACGTCATTGAATCACTATTTGAAGTCGGACCATCCCCATATAGAGGTACACTGAAGAGAGTATAAGCGCTCGTCTGATAAACAGAATGACATGGGCATTATTTTTGAGTCATTATTTTGAGTCGTATTTGACCACATGAAAATAGATGTCTCACTAAGAGTGGTTTTTTTTTTATTAAATTTATTCCTCTCCATTTTTCCACTTTTTTCTCATTTCTCTTTGCTTGTTCTCAAGAGTTCTCAAAAATTGAATATTTTCAATTTTTTTTTTAAAAAAAACCACCAAAAACTGATATAAAATAAGTTAAATCTTGCAGAAGAGACACATTTTCTGTTCCTCTAGAATTGGATTTGACCTTGAAAATGTTTAAATATTTTAAGTGAAGTTGCCCTCTTTTCTTCTTTAGAAGTAATTTTTTTTCCAATTTTTGGAATAAATGAAAAAAAACAGGCCTAGAGTTAGGTGGTAGAAAATGCCTCAGGCATTAATCCCGCCTAGTGGCCACCTTCCACTTAAGAGTCTATTATAAAAAAACTACCAACTTTTGATATCCATCATAATCTTGGTCAATCATCTCCGAATAATTTCAGTTTCTAATTTGATATCCATCATAATCTTGGTCAATCATCTCCGAATATCCTCAGTTTCTAATTTGATATCCATCATAATCTTGGTCAATCATCTCCGAATATCCTCAGTTTCTAATTTGATATCCATCATAATCTTGGTCAATCATCTCCGAATATCCTCAGTTTCTAATTTGATATCCATCATAATCTTGGTCAATCATCTCCGAATATCCTCAGTTTCTAATTTGATATCCATCATAATCTTGGTCAATCATCTCCGAATATCCTCAGTTTCTAATTTGATATCCATCATAATCTTGGTCAATCATCTCCGAATATCCTCAGTTTCTAATTTGATATCCATCATAATCTTGGTCAATCATCTCCGAATATCCTCAGTTTCTAATTTGATATCCATCATAATCTTGGTCAATCATCTCCGAATATCCTCAGTTTCTAATTTGATATCCATCATAATCTTGGTCAATCATCTCCGAATATCCTCAGTTTCTAATTTGATATCCATCATAATCTTGGTCAATCATCTCCGAATATCCTCAGTTTCTAATTTGATATCCATCATAATCTTGGTCAATCATCTCCGNTTTTTTTTTTTTTTTTTTTTTTTTCAAATGAAGATATAGTAATTTTAAACCTTCATTGTGGTTTTACCTAATATAGTATCCCAATTTAATCAAGATAATATTTTCCATTTCACTACTTTTTCATTTTCATTTTTTTCTCAGTGGGATTGGATAGGCAATACTCTAAATCCACATCATGAGAGTAATTCTTTTGAACAAATGATTAGTGATGACCGACTGATTCTTTGGACAACTGAGAAATGGTACTTTGGTCCTGACAATACAGGCAATATTTTACAATCGGACTTTATTTCTCATTTTTTGCAATACATTCAACACAATGTTCACACTAAAATTTTACTTATTACTGCTGATGGAAGCATTGATTGTCAAGGTAGGTGGTATTTAACTAAAATAAATTTAATCGTAACTCCAGTGTCTATTATGGCACGTTGAATTCACCAATTTCTGTTCGATCACTGAAGTTCAGCGCGGTGGATGTCCACGTGGGTTCGCGCCCTCGTGATGCTTGCTATTTTTCCGGTCCAACCCAGGCTGGGTGAGGTCAATATGTAGGTAGCCTGTTTGCAAGTTTTCAGCAAATGTAGGGTAAAGTCCCCGTCTCTAATGACCATTAGATGTTAAAGAGACGTTGAAAAAAAAAGTACCTCTTCACCAAGCACTGGTGGCTTGATGGTTAAGTCTCTGTCTTTCAAATCCAAGGGTCCCTGGTTCAATTCCTAGCTATGCCTAACTGATGAGTTCTAATAAGAACGAAACACGTGTCTTAGGCTGCTTTGTGCATAGGTATGTATACATTGTTCTATCTGCGTAATGATAATATGGGCTAAATGTTAAAAAATATATATTCATTATTTAAATTGATTGCTACTAAATGGTTCCACTTAATAAGTTGATTAAAATAAAATATTTAAAATAGACAATATTGATTCTGAAAATTATTATTACTCTGACTATCATCGTCAGGCGTCAGGCTGATGTTGACTCTACTATGTTCATAGTAGAAGTGAGGATATCAGAGTAAGTATGTGTGTTGTTATTACTTGTGAAGATCGAGCAAGTTCTGATATATTCTCATGTTGTTCTCCACATCACTTTTACATTTAAAGGAAGCTATTTTGACGTATATACCCCCTAAACGTGGACAAGGTATTGTGCACGTGGATTCGAACACTATATATCCACATAAGAATTCGAACACTATATATCCACATAAGAATATATTTTTTTTTATTTTGTGGGGGGGAGGTCTGGACCCGGACCCCTCCCCCCTTGTGTGCGATACTGATACCAACTGAGCCAATGAGGATCCCAAAGTCGTCAATGGGGACGTTTCTATATTCAATATATCAATCAAATATAATTACATCAGTAATATAATAACTTCTCACAATCTCAAGTGTAACCCATTCTTCAGTATGTAAATAAGCATCCACACTACACAGTGAAAGTGACAGTGTCAGTAACCGTGATCTCACTGTGATTTTAATAACACCCGTCAGTGTTTTCTGCGTGCTCAGACACTGAAGATATTTTTACGTTAATTCACTGCGAAGATCACGGTACGGCGTCGGAGAGCACTGTCATTGACACTTTCACTATGTAGTGTGAATACTCCTTTAGTTAGTATGTCCTAATTGGCCTAGGGCCGTCTACGTCGCAGAGTGTATTGGACTAGGGCCGTCTACGTTGCAGAGTGTGCATCACACTCGGCTTGCACCAAGGAGGTTTCGGGTTCGATTACTGAACGGGTCGAAAATTTGAAAAAGGTTTTTTTTTCGAATTTTCTACTTGGTCTGCTTGTATTTGGCGGTAACTCAGCCTCCAGAGGACAATTGAGTAGCTATGGTAATAGCGTCAAGTGGTAGGATTATAAGTTAAAAATTGTTAAAGCGTAGACTAGGCTTAGTGAATGTTGAAAATAGCTTGTAATGCTATTATGGCTACAAACATTGTGACATAATAACACAAAGAAATTTACATTTACATTCTGGTTTATTATTTTCAATTAATGAATCTTTGGAATCTTCACGAAAAAAAAAAAAAAAAAAAANTGAACCTTTGGAATCGTCACAAAAAAAAAAAAATGAATTACCCCCCTCAAAATGTGATATTTTACGTTTCAAGGTACGTATAATCCAAAAATCGAATAAAAACGGGACCTTACAGAGAAAATATATGTTTATATTTACAGGGAATCCTGGCGAACAAGAAATTCTCGTTGGCAATCTCCACTATAGAGAAATACAAACCGCATTAAGTCTACTTGAACCAAATGGAAATTTGGTTGTCAAAATGTTTACTTTGTTTGAATGTGAGTCGATCTGTCTGATATATCTGGTACGATGTTTGTTTGATCAAGTTCATTTCTATAAACCGGCAACAAGTAAAGAAGGCAACTCAGAAATCTACGTTATATGTTTACAATACAAGAAATCACTGAGCCATGATCAAATAGAGCGACTTCACAATTCAGTTGCTGGCAAAGTTTTGTTTCCTCTTCATTTAATAGGGGAAGATTTCCTTGAAGATTTGTACAAAGGTATGTATGTTGGTGGCGGTGTACCTCTCAAAATCAACAATTCCTGTCCTTTCTAGATTCAGGTTTTAAAAAATGGTTGGATATGAGCAGTGGCGCACCCAGGATTTTTATTGGGGGGGATTTCGGGGGGGGGGGGTATCTCTAAAATATATTAAGGCCATCCATTTTTATCTAATTTTGGAGGTGAAAGTTTGATAAAATTCCCAGGATTTTGAGGGTATGTTTGTATATGGCAAAAGATATATACCTAAAATCTCCAGTCTAGTCCGATCAAAAAATGAATTCACTAAATTGTTTTAAGTAATTTGTTCTACAGAGGTGAAACGGTGAGGAAGATATTTTGACATATATACCCGCTGAACGTGCTCAAGGTAATATTGGGATCGATCACTGTATGCGCATTAAAACTTGATTTTTTTTTATTTGCGGGGGGGACCCGGACCCCTCCCCCTTGTGTGCGCCACTGGATATAGGTTGATAATAGGAAATTACCGAAAAGGTTTCGATCGCCCTTGGCTAGAACTGTGATAGCATACTTCCAGGTCGTTCCGGCCATGTCTCTCTAAGGCGCCAAGCCATGTCTTTAAAGCTTTGGCGCCTTAGAGACATGGCCGTTCCCGTCCTAATAGTATTTTATAATTTCCCGTGCAAAAATCGGAAAATTGACCGTAACTCGAAAACGGTTGTACAAATCTTGGCAAACCATGTCCTAAATGAAGGTTTGAAAGGCCATCTAAAATTTTGTCCCTTTGAGTTGATATTTTGTTGCGACAAAATTTTAAGATACCGGTTGAATTTGGTCAAAAATTGAAAAATCAGCCGTAACTCAAAAACTGCTGAATATTTTTGAATTCTGATAGTTTTTCTGTGATTCCAGTCTATCGTTTTGGGCGGTCCATTCTCACCAATTTTTCGATATCTTTTCCCTCGACAATTAGTGTTAAATACTTACATTGAGTAAGTATTTAACACTAATTGTTGCAATATGATAGATGACACAAAGTTATGTTTTTAGTTTCCTTATATTAACAAATTAAATGTTTCACATCTTGCTTCTTCGCCACACTTCAAAATAGTCACTGACACTTTCACTGTGTGGTGTGAACGCTCGGAGCATCCTCATTACACAGTGAAAATGTCAGTGACAGTGCTCTCAGTAATTTTAACAACACCCGTCAGTGCTTTTTCCCCACTCAGTCAGTAATTTTTCATGAGCAATGTCACTGACATTAACTTTTTAGTGTGAATCCTCCTCTGTGTCGTTGGTTGTTGTGCATAGTTTTCATCTCGCCTAAGTGGAATGCAACGGTTCTCCAGCGGCTGTCCAAATACAACTGAATGAGTTTCTTACCAATCTTTGTTTTGTGCTCTAGGTGTATCCATGTTTACGGATTTACAAATCAACGCTATTGAGAGAAATCTATCTCTATTCCAATCGAAGGTGAAAACTAATATGCGAGAATGTAAACAATTAGACAAAGTTCAATCACAAATAGCAAATCTATTTTTACATAGATATCAGTTGAGACCTTTATACGATGCGTCACTATTTATAAAATTCAGTGTAAGTAATTGAATTAGATTAGTTTGTTGTAAAAGTTAGATGTCAAGTGGACGTGTATTTAATTTTGTTTTAATTGTGACAAATAATAGTAAACCAACTCTGCCTCGTGGGTTTATTATTTACTGTAGACTCGATCTAATCTTCTTCAGCATTTCCCAATTCTATTTGGGGTTGGCGTTGCTTTCCTTAATTCTACCATGCCACAACCTTTTGTTCGGTCCCTACTCTCTTTAGCCGTAACTCTTTCCTGGCACTCTTTCCAGCTTGCTTCTCACAGTATCAATTGAAACTGCTTTGAAGCAAGCTTTTAGCTAATGATCTGTCATCATTGTTTTGGAGCAGAGTTTTTTTAAAGGATGGATGCCCCCCCCCCCCTAACACCAAACCTTTTGTATTTTTCACGGTCTTAAGACCGTCACCTAATGAAGCTGGTTTGATCCCCTCGGTGGCTACATTGGTGAATGATATTGGACCCAATTTAATTTTAAAAATTGATATGTTACAATTCAACATACGAAAAATGCAAAAACCGAATAAAGAATCCATTCATACGTCACCAACCCACCATCATCTTTAATGAAATTAGGTATTTAGGTCTATTTCGGTTCTTAATGGTCCTCAAACTTTTATTGCCACTGTGAGTTAATTCTAAGTTTATATGGGGTTCCGTACAAAATTTTAATAAAATAGATCAACGCTATGTTGCAAAACTCGAATGAACGGATTTTTTATATTCAATTTTTGAATTTTTCGTAACTTGGAACGTAAAAAATATCAAATTTTTGGTAATTTTTTTGTGGTAATTTTTTTCTTGTTCGATTCGAAAGAATCATAATTCAAAAGAAATAACCAAAATCTAAACCTAATTTAGCCATCACAATATTACAAGAATCAACCAAAAAACATACTGAAGATTTAAATGGTCAGTCAGGCTCTATCTCACCTTCTGTGTTGTTAATATCGCAAAAAATAAAGCCCAACAAGAATCACAGCTTTCCAAGATAAAAATAACCCTTTTGAAAAAGACAGCCGTTTATTAAAAATGAAATACAAAATTGAATTTTGTATTTCCGTGCCCCCAATCTTGCCCTATAATGGGACCACACCCCAGAATCCCCCCCGCCCAAAAAAAACATTAGTACGAATCCCTTTTCTATGCAAGTATGAAAATGGTATCTACCGATTTTTTTTTAGAATCAATCTGTGAAGCAAACTTTATCATTTGATGGACGGATTGAAAATGGAACTTATAAAGAGCGTTTGGCTAAAGAAAACTTAACTCTCTCTCAGTATATACTAGAAGAACTCGAGTATGTTGACGAAGCCTGTTCTCGGAGACCTTCCATGTGTTGGATTGAGGTAAGGTTAACTCTCTCTCTCTCTGTATATACTAGAAGAACTCGAGTATGTAGACGAAGCCTGTTCTCAGAGACCTTCCATGTGTTGGATTGAGGTAAGGTTAACTCTCTCTCTCAGTATACACTAGAAGAACTCGAGTATGTTGACGAAGCCTGTTCTCAGAGACCTTCCATGTGTTGGATTGAGGTAAGGTTTTACCTACTGGCTAAAGTTTGGGGTCTCTCTCAGTAAGCTCCATAACTTTTGGTTGCACTCAAATATACCGCTGGCTGTTTTTACCGCTTTTTAGTGGTTTTAATTAATCCCGTCTAAAAAGAGAATGGTAAGTTCCAGAGATTTGAAATTTGGGTGTATAAATTGTATTTTTGGGGGAAGGGGGTATTTTTTTAGCCAGTATAATAATAAACTCATGTATCACATTGGTGGAGTTTTTTTATTTTGTTACCTGGATAAATTATTATATGCTTTCGATTGAGATGTGTTTTGTTTTAACTTTTTCCCTTTTTTCAGAACATAGGCGATTGTAATGTTCAAAAATACCTTCATATTATCAAAGGAAAACCTATTTCCAAAATTAACAGCTCAATTTTTTGTTTGGCTCGATTATTTAAACTATTTTATGAAGTGCGCAAACTGGATGAAGGAGATTCAGTAGGAGTGAATCATGTTAATGTAAACCGATCTCAAATTAGTTTAAAATCAAGAGAGAAGTAAGTATTCAAGGTTGTAGAAAATGTGATGAAAAAGAAGACACTCACATGGTACCGTTAGACACTCACGTGTTGGATGTTACTTCACTTTAGTTATCTAACGGGAACTGGTGTATTCAACGTGCCATAGACGTTGGCTAAAAATTTGGTTTGACATTAGAATCATATATGAATGCAGACCGTACTAACAAGTACTAGGTAGTTCTGGAGTGATCCTTTTGGGACCGTGATACCCTCGGGTCTGAATCAGCGAGAATGTCGTCGAAAACGTCAACAACAACCAAAAGAACTTTTGGACTACTTACAGTGCTTAACAAGTCCACAGGTGTCCTGTGGATAGGAGGACTTAAAAAGAATGCTTTCATAGGCACCCAAGTCCATGCCAGTTGTAAAAGGCGACTAAGGGAAGGGTTGGAAACGATATCCTTACCCATGCAGAAAGCAAGGAGAAGATACTTACTGTATTATTTTTTTCCTATGTCCCTTGTGGATAGGGGGGATTTAAAAAGAATATTTCCAAGGCACTCCAGTCCATGCCAGTCGTAAAAGGCGACTGAGGGAAGGGTGGGAAACGATATCTTTACCCATGCAGAAAGCAAGTCTCCTTGCTTTCTGCATTATATCCTTCCTATGTCCCTTGTGGATAAGGGACTTAAAAAGAATACTTTCGAGGGCCCATGCCCATGTCAGTAGTAAAATGCGACTAAGGTAAGGGTCGGAAACGATATCCTTACCCATGCAGAAAGAGAAGCTACTGAATTATCCGTAAGGATAAAACATTCCGGGACTCTCTTTTATTGAATGATTGCTCTTTTGAGTACAGAAATGTTTGCAACACTCTGTCTTTGATTTCAGACTTTATCTATCTTACCTTGTACAAAACCAAATAGATACCTCCAACATGACAATAGTCGATCTCACAAGTTACTGTGATCTACTCACTCCAGATGTATCTATCTCACAGTTGAAATTATTGGATAAGTTGCTGGAAGTTCTTGACGTCCTACCTCCTAACAATCATTTGCTTCTCATTAATATGCCTTTGTTGACTCAATTCTGTGTATCAATTGTGATGGTGTTGGCCGCTTTGTTTCAAAAGGTATGAAAAGAAATGCTAGTACTTCTGTTAACTGTAGAACTCACTCAAATAATGGGTTGCTATTTGGTCTTTAATAGCCTAATGCTCCCTTACTGACATGGCCACCTACACCTTAATCGGTGTCTAGCCTCCTCAACCATTTGCCGCCATGTACTCCAGGATCTTCTTCCACCATTTATATTTTGGAACTTCCTCTTGGTCTTCTTCCTGAGGGAATGTTCCTCAGAACTGTGTGGATATTGGTGTCCATATCTTTCCTTAGTACTGTGAGAGGACTTACATGACTTTGAGAAAGTTTTGTACTATTGTACACACTTGAGAAGTTTTAACTCAACGACTTGATCAGTAACTTTAAAAAATACTACCGTTATTTATTTATATTTTCAACGAAAAAGTCTACGTAGTAGACGAAACTCGAGTCGGAAGCGAAAAAGTAAACGAATATTCGTCATACTTAAATAACGGTAGTGTTTTTTAAAGTTATCAATAGGATGTCTAATATAAATTTGTTAAATAATAATGACTTGATCAGTTCCTATGAAGGGCAGCGAAACAGGCGCTGGATTTAATAATTTGGAGAGTAATTACTTTTTCTGTCTAAAACTATTCCGATACCCCCCCCCTAAGAAATTTCATAGGACTTTATACTGCTGTCGACCAACATTTCTGCATTGTTATTTCATTTGTTTATATTTCTTATCAAAACCGAAATGAGGTCGCACAGTACTTCCCTATGTTAGTGCCTCTGCTGATACTTGGGATCACGTTTTGCTTAGGTTAGGTTAGGTGTCCTGCCCATTGCAGTCATCAGTTTTTTTACTTCTTCCACGACATTCTCTATAAATCTCTTATTTGATTTATAATTTCAGACAGGCTCAATACTCCTCCACGACTCCACTCTTGCACCTCACAGTTCTCATGCCATTCTGTTTCATAATCTCGTTAAAAATGACCTAACACTTGCTAGAGACATACAGACTCAATATAGTGACACCCTAACACATAGTCACAATGAGGAAAGCATTGTGTCATTTTTACCTGTCAGAATACTTTGTGGTAAGTAATTTTGGATTTTTGTTTCATCGACCATTTTAGGGATTTATTTAACACTTTCTTGTGTAAAATTCAACTAATTTACATTTGATTCTATTAACAGACGCGTTATTTATTCCTTTATGACATATTAACTTCCATAGTGAAAAAAAATATAGCCATGAAGGGGAGCAAGCTAGCTTCATTAGGTGACGGTTCTAAGCCCGTGTAAATACAGAAGGTTTGGTGTTAGGACGGGCATCTAGCCGTTAAAAAACTCTGCTTCAAACCCATGATGACAGATCATCAGCAAAAAGCCAGATTCTACGCAGTTTCTATGAATACTGTGAGAGGCAAGCTAGGTTTGTCGTACCAGGAGGGAGTTACAGCTAAAGAGAGTCGGCACCAAACAAAAGCTTGTGCCATGGTAGAAAAAGGAAAGCAGCGTCGACCTCAAATAGAATTGGGATAAGTTGAAGTTAGAGAAGAAGATTGACATCGTTCTGGGTGACCATGTCAAGTTTAGATCTAGATAAGTTTTATCAAAAACTTTGAAAAGAGCTACTTATGTTTCGCATCATTTTAGACAATTTTATTGTGGAAGCTCTGTCTACTTCTCTTCCATAATTTGCTTCTTGTCACGGTTTGGGATTTGCTTTCCCGATGATCGAGAAGCCTAAAACAGAAACGGTAACATAATAAGTAGCTAAATTTGCCAGTATCAATTTCCTTCTCCCCATTACCAAGATTGTTGTTGCCTTGAACTTAAGAACTTTTTGGCTAAAAGATAAATCACGTAGGCGGCTATTATTACCGCCAATATACAGACTAAACAATTATTGTCATTTGTCCGATGAGCACAACCACATCGGGCCATTTTGACGTAACAAATATTCTTCTAAGTTTGTTTAGTGGTTTGGTGTTCTCGTAAATTTATTCTGTAGGTACTATGTAAGGCTATTTTGTAACTTTAGTTACAGCATATCAATGATTTTCCTTGTAAGTTTAAAATATTTTATAATTGTGTGTAAAATTTATTGGTGTGCTAAGTAGGTATTGTGAAATGTTAATTAAATTATGATGATGATAGTTAAAGAGATTGGCAGTATCCATCAATTTATTTAGGACTGCAGTGTTATACATCTGGCCACCATAGGAAACGATGATGATTGATCGGCTAAATTTCTAGATGTGAAAAGATAATGAAAAAAACATTTTGGTTTATTATTTTTGATAAAAATCGTCACGAAAAATACCCCCCCCCCCTCCTCAAAATTAGATATTTTACTTTCAAGATACGTAGAATTAAAAAATCGAATAAAAAAAAAATCCATTTGTACGCCGTATGCCGCGCCGTTCGCCGTGATGGGCACTTAGCGTTGACCGATTTGAATGAATTCACAGTAATAGGTACATCAACGTGTTGTGGGTGGAAAGTGAAATGAGGTAGAGGGAAACTGTGTGATCTGTGACCTATACCCTATACTACTTTAAGTTAGAAAGGGAAGAAAAGAACAAACCACTGTGTAGTGTGAATGATACTTTTTTTTTAATTTGCCTTAACGTCTCTTTAACATCTATTGGTCATTTAAGACGGGGGTTTTACCCTCCATTCGCTGGAAACTTGCAAACCAGCTATTTACATTGACCTCACCCAGCCTAGGTTGTGCCGGAAAAATAGCCAACATCACGGGCGTGCGAACTCACGTGGTCACCCACATGGTACAATCACGCTAGACGTTGCTTAACTTTAGTGATCAAACGGGAACTGGTGTATTCAACGTGTCATAGACGCTGGCTAAAGCAAATTTATGTAAAGCTTTGGACTACTGTAAAAAATAGTTCTCGCTTTAAATATGTATATTGCTGCATCAGTAGCCCAGTTGGTTGAAGCGGTGGATTCGTAACCAGGAGGTTGTTGGTTCGAATCTAACTCCATCCCCGCCTACTGGTCACAATAGATCTAAATAAAAGTCGCAGTGATAATTGCAGTCTCAATAGAGATTTAGTAATAATAATCATCAACTGAGTTTGAGAACAACATTTTCTCTTCTTCCGATTACCTCGGCAGGCTAGCTAGATTCCTCTTTAGGGCTATATGAGTCCTTGCACCTAAGCCTCAACTGGGCTTTTTGTTTGTGCTTCGGCAGGCAAACTGACCCAGAAGATTTTGCGGAGACAGCAATCTTATAAACAAACCAAACTGAAGTTCACCGTTTTCTTTAAACCACAAAGTTAATTCTTGGTATCTCGTGTCTTGGCGGGAACGTTTTTCTTTTTTTCTTTAAATATTGTTCTTTTGTTTCAAATATCTGAGCCTTTGACGATTGCGTCATTTTCTCTCGGGCTAGACGTCCCAATATGTTGTCTTTATTTATGAGGTCTAGACACACTGCCAGATGTTTTGCATCCACGTTTATTTTGAATATAATTGAATGAACATTTTAATGTTATGGCAATTAAAATTTACAAAGCTTTCCTTCAAATTAGGTTCTCAATTTTCATTCGACTCGTTCTTTTGTTTAATTTCAGAACAACAGTTCCTAATTTTTTTATTTTTTTTATTTGATTCGACGTGTTCGTGGCAGAGTGCGCATCACACTCGGTTTGCACCAAGGAGGTTCCGGGTCAATTCCTGGACAGGTCGAAAATTTGATAAAGGTTTTTTCAAATTTTCTACTTGGTCTGGTTGTGATTGGGGGTAACTCAGCCTCCTGAGGGCAATTGAGTAGCTATGGTATCTAGCGACGAGTGGTAGCATTATAAGGTGTTAAAGTGTAGCTTAGGCTTAGTGGTATTGAAGTGATTGTTGAGAATACCTTGTAATGCTATGATGCCCACTAAAATTGTGACATAATAACACAAAGAAATATACATGTACATAATTTTTATTTGATTCGCTCTTTTTGTTTAATTTTAGATCAACAGTTCCTAATTTTTATTTGATTCGTTCTTTTTATGTAATTTTAAATCAACAGTTCGTAATTTTTATTTGATTCGTTCTTTTGTTTAATTTTAGATCAACAGTTCCTAATTTTTATTTGATTCGTTCTTTTATGTAATTTTAAATCAACAGTTCGTAATTTTTATTTGATTCGTTCTTTTTGTTTAATTTTAGATCAATAGTTCCTAATTTTTATTTGATTCGTTTTTTTGTTTAATTTTAGATTAACTGTTCGTAATTTTTATTTGATTCGTTCTTTTGTTTAATTTTAGATCAACAGTTCGTAATTTTTATTTGATTCGTTCTTTTTGTTTAATTTCAGATCAACAGTTCGTAATTTTTATTTGATTCGTTCTTTTTGTTTAATTTTAGATCAACATTTCGTAATCGTAATTTTTATTTGATTCGTTCTTTTTGTTTAATTTTAGATCAACAGTTCGTAATTTTTATTTGATTCGTTCTTTTTGTTTAATTTTAGATCATCAGTTCGTAACTTTTATTTGATTCGTTGTTTTGTTTAATTTCAGATCAACAGTCCCTGTTCAAATCTGTATTTCAAATTAATTGTTGCACACTGAAAAATCATCTTTTAGAATTAATTCGTACTTTTCATAACCAAGATTAATTTACTAATTTAATAAAGGCATTCTCTACTTATTCCATGTTGTTCTACTTGTTCTTATTGTTGTCGTATTGTCTACTAGGCGCGGATACAGATCGACAGTTTAGGGGGGCGATCGAGGCTTCAAATTAAAAAGGAATTTATTTGTGACTAGTTGTTTCGCCCGTGCTTCGCTACGGCCCATAGCTGGGCGCTTTAGAGGCATGACCGTTCCCGTGCTAATAGTATTCTATGATTCCCCTTACAAAAATCGGAAAAACGACCATAACTCAAAAACGGTTGGATCGTTTTTTGTAAACTATGTTCGAAATTAAGGTTTAAAAGGCCACCTAAAACTTTCTCGCTTTGAGTTGATATGTTGTTGCGGACCATGACCGGCTAAATTCGGTCAAAAATCGAAAAATCGGCCGTAACTCGAAAACGGGTCGACATTTTTGAATGTGGTAACCTTGCAATCAAGAGTCTATTTTTCGTCATCAATACTATGTTGAGAAAAATGTTTTTTTCAATTTAAAGGGTTTGAAAAAACACCCAAATACCTAGTACTTTGCTTTTTGAAATGGTCAATTACTTTTCTATATTTCTCAGACAAATTTTCATTGAAAAATAATGTCTTGGCTAAAAAATGTATTAATCTTTAATAAATAGCCTTGTTGGTCATTGAAATGGATAATCACTTTTTTTATATTTCCTTAACACAACTCCCGAAATGATTTTTTTCCGCTTTTTCATTTATCTTTCCTAAAAAGAAAATATTAAGAGCTAGAGACTTGAAATTTGGTAGGTATGTCATATTTGTGGTCTCAGTAAACTTCGAAACTTTTGGGTGCAATTAAATTTAACGCTGGCGATTTTTACCGCTTTTTGGCGTTTTTCATGAATTGTGTCTAAAAAGATAATGGTAAGAGCCAGGGACTGGAAATTTGTTATGTATGTCCAATTTAGGGTTGAAATACGTCCAAGAATTTTTGAGGGGAAAGGGGGTATTTTTTTAGGCAGTAAAATAATAAACCCATGTGTCACATTGGCTGAGTTTTTCATTGAAATTCTCATTAAAAATTAATACTTCGGTCACAAAATTGACTGCAAGATATGTCAATCCTAAAATATTTTCAATTTAAATAATAGTACATATTTGACGACGTAGGGAAGGGTGATCCCTCATCCCTTCGGTCCTAGACTTCTGTAAAGGCCCGATTTTATGACTCCATAACTTGTCACTATAGCTATACTGCAGAAAACTGAAAAAGGTTACACTTTTTTTGTTTATCTAAGCCATATTTACAGTAGAGAATATTTACAAGGGCTCGTAAGTCGCACAGTATTAATAAAAATTAAAGATGTCGATATTATATCGAATATGGATATTCAGGTTTCGATATAATCGATATTTCATATCGATATTAAGATTACGATAATATCCAGAAAAAAATATATCGGTATCGTAACAAAAAATATTAAGGTACCTACGTCAGCAAGTAAGCTGTTTGTCGGAATATGGAGCTGTCGATATTTACATCGATATTAAGCTTTCGATACTATCAATTTCGGTATTATCGATATTCTTCTTTGGATACGGCAACCCTAATAAAAATATAAACGATCTTAACTATAGGAAAACAAAAAAATAAAAAAAAGGCCTCCATACAATTTCTTGCCTTTATCAAAGGAATCTGTACAACTGTTCGCGCATACTCTTTATAATTAAACACTGCATTGTAAATTTTCTTCTTCTCACTTTGCCCCCCCCCCAATCCGTTTTAAATAAAAATAAAATTTGCCGTTGTTGATTGCTCCTGTTCAGCGGTTCAGTCAGTCTCTATTTTCCTTTCCAATCCGCTAAACGTACGACTACAAAATGATCGCAAATTTTTTTAAAAACAAAATCGTAAATTCTTCGTTTTTTGTTTCTTAAATAAATTCAAATTAGGTTCGGGCATTCTCTTGTTATTTAAAATCAGATTTTTTTTGGTTTATCGCTATTTAAGTGTCCATTTATGTGATTTGTCTACACTTATTTTATTTGATCAAAATCTGTTAGTAGAATCCGTGTGTGTATAATATAATTACGAATTCAATATTTTTTAAAAAATATTAAGAATTAAACATTAACTTTTTAAATATTAATTAATTATATTTCAAAAGGTAAGATATTATTGTAGCCTAACGTCAATTGCACGTTGAATACACAAATACCTTTAGGATCATTGAAGTTAAGTAACGTCCAGAGAGTTTTTATTTGGTGAGTGACCACCAAATAAAAATAGTTTCATGCCGCTCGTGATGCTAGCTATTCTGGTTGAGGTCAATGTGGGTAACTAACTAGTTTCAGAGTTTCACCGAATATTACATAGAATTTTACGTATAGAGTCCCCTGTGTATAGGAGGACTTGAAAAGAATACTTCCAAGGCTCCCACGTCCACACCGGTCGTAAAAGGCGACTGAGGGCAAGATCGGAAAAGATATTCTTTCCATTGTCCATGCAGAAAGCAAGGAGAAGCTACTGCATTATATCCTTCTTATGTCCCCTGTGGATAGGGGGACTTAATAAGAATACTTCTAAGGCACCCAAGTCCATGCCAGCTGTAAAAGACGACTAAAGAAAAGATCGGAAACGATATGTTTTCCCTTATCCATACAGAAAGCAAGGAGAAGCTGCCTTATCCGTAAGGATTCTCAAGTATCAACAACTCATGGCGAGTTGTTGCAAGCCAGCCCCATGGCTGTTAACCTATGATGATGATGAAGGAGAAGCTACTGCATTATCCG
>CM022877.1:31648361-31677197 GCA_012654025.1 Pachypsylla venusta
TCAACACCGCGACGCTGTTATGGTACCTACTTGGTTTGCCCAGCCCCCCCCCCCCGAAAAAAAATCCTGTGTACGCCCCTGCGTCTGGGGCCTTATATTGCCCGTTCTCGGTTTCGAACTGAAATGGAATGGCCATGCCCTTGCAGAAAATGTCCTAAAATAAGGATTAAACGACTACCCAAAACTTTCTCGCTTTGAGTTGATGTGTTGTCGCTGCAAATTTTTAAAAATATCGGTGATTAAATTAGAAATTTGGCTGTAACTCAAAAACGGCTTGACATATTTTAGCTTTTTTTCCCTATCTGCTACCGTTTGGCCTGTTATATTAGAACAGACAACCCCTAACAGGTGCACACAAATTTCTGATTAATATAATTAATTAGATGTTGCCTGTCAAAAAGATCTCATTCAGAATATAAAAGAAAATTTTCAAAGAGTCGTCTGGAAGTGGCAGAAAAAAGTGGACCGTCATACCTATAAACTCTGTTTCGTGTTAATATAGTCGGTGGCTTTGCTTATCTTGACGTGCGCGTCTACCGACTCGCTTGATCTATTGTGGTTATAAATAAAAATTTGTATAATATAGATAAACATCCCCCGATCGCCGCTTCGCCCGCCCATATTTTAAATGATGTATCATGCTACTATCTCTCTCCCTCCAATGTATTTCTTATGGGGATTGTTTACTTTTCGCGTTTTCTACCTCTTAAAATAAAAATTTTGCAAGGTTCTTTCTTAGTGCACACTTACATGGTGTAACGAAGGTCCCTGCCAAATTTCAATTCTGTAGCTTTAATAGTTTCAACTCTACGTTGATCAGTCACTCAGCACATTGCCTTTTATATATAAAGATATATTAATAGGATTTTCCTTTTTACCCGGGGGGTGGGGGGATCGATTTGTGATTTTAATATACCTGATTCTTGAGGCTATAAGCAAAAAATTAAAATTCAGTGAAAATATACAAAAGGTATTATTTTTATAAAGCATGAAATAAATTAATGTAAAACCTAAGGGTCTAATCTGTGTTGCTACATTTTATACTCGGTGAAATTTTAATCTTCTCGTCTCGTAAGCGAACGTTGGAAATTAATCATGGAAACAAAATAACCGTAAACCACTCTGACTATGCAGAACCCTGTCAAGACTTTATAACAAAAAAAAATCTAGTGTGAACATCACACGACTTTCCTTATCTATAATAAAAATGGGACGTGTACAATACATAAAATTGACATAGTAAAAAAAAATCAAGTCTCTAGCAGCTCTAGCTCTTACCGTTTTCTTTTTATGCCAGACTCGTGAAAATAGATTCGATTTCAACCAAAAGTGTCATTTTGCATTCCATGCATAAAATTGATATCAATAGGCACCAAATTTTAAGCTCTAGCCCAATCCTTCTCTTTTTAGCCAGGAACGGCCAAAAAGCGACCGAAAACCAACAGGAGTAAATTCGATTTCAACCAAATGTGTCATTTTGCATTTCATGTATAAAATTATCAAGAGGCACCAAATTTGAGGCTCTAGCTCTTACCGTTCTCTTTTTAGGTGGGATTAATTAAAACTGCTTAGAAGCGGCAAAAATCCACCATTAGTAACTTCGATTTCAACCAAAAGCTTCGTTGTATGTTCCGTGCATAAACTTGACGCACATATAAAATTTCAAGTTTCTAGCACTTACCACGGACCAATGGCTGAAACTCGACATTTGGGCTCTGGTGACCCCAAAACGTGCTTTGGCATTGAAAACTGGACATCGAAAGCCCAAATCTCTTCGAGACAAGGGGTTTACCCTCCATTCACTGGAAACTTGCAAACCAGCTACCCACATTGATCTGCCTGGGTTGGGCCGGAAAAATAGCCAGCATCACGAGGGCGTAAATTAACGTGGACAACCTCGCTAGACGATGCTTAACTTCAGTGATCGAACGGGAACTGATGTATTCAACGTGCCAAGATGCTGGCTTGAAGAAGGGTTGCTTTCTGTGTTCCTTTCTGGAAAGATGAAGAAAAATTTAGAGATTTTTGAGATGTGGGTATGGAGATCGTAAGGTAGATTGATAGAGTGAGAAATGAGGTGGTGAGTAGATTGGGGCGGACAGGACTCTGCTTAGGGCAATGAAAAAGAGAAAACAAAATTAGTTAGGTCAAATTTTACGCAGAAACTGTCTACAATGAAGATAATGGGGGGATAAGAGAGGAGGTAAGCCGATATTCGGTATGATAACTGATAAGAAAAGAGGAAGAACATATTGAGAGATGAAAGAGGATGCCCAAAACCGTGAGAAATGAAGGATTGATGGTTGATACGAAAAGGGGAAGAACATATCGAGAGATGAAAGAAGATGCCCAAAACCGTGAGAAATGGAGGATTGATGGTTGATACGAAAAGAGGAAGAACATATCGAGAAATGAAAGAGGGTGCCCAAAACCGTGAGAAATAGAGGATTGATGGTTGATACGAAAAGAGGAAAAACATATCGAGGGATGAAAGAGGATGCCCAAAACCGTGAGAAATGGAGGATTGATGGTTGATACGAAAAGAGGAAGAACATATCGAGAGATGAAAGAGGATGGCCAAAACCGTGAGAAATGGAGTATTGATGGTTGATAAGAAAAGAGGAAGAATATATCGAGAGATGAAAGAGGATGCCCAAAACCGTGAGAAATGGAGGATTGATGGTTGATACCTGTCATTAGACAGTTTGAGAAACATAAAATATAAATGTAGAATTGCTTTGTGGTAAGACCCAACAGCCTTTTCACAATTTTTATTGGTATCACATCATTACTAAGAACCTCCTGTACCAATAATCTCTTCAATTATCTAATCTTTTTACTCTGATAATACCGCCACTGGTCGATATTCACATTAAAGTAGCTACTTAATCGTTCTCACGAGAGTGAGTGCACCCCGAAATCACAAGCATTACCCTGAAAATTTTTCGACCCCGCCGGTAATTGAATCCGGGTCCCCCAAGTGCAATGTCAGTGTGATACCCACGGTGACAGTTTTACAAATATATATACTTTCTGTAATATTTTACAGTTCAGGTGTCTTTGGCCCGTGACTATATATACTCCTTCAGGAAGTAAGAATACTCCTTCGGGAATTCTGCATTCCGTGAGTATATTACCCTCAAGTGAGTATATTTCTTCGGGAATTCTGTATTCCGTTAGTATATCACACTCAAATAACAATACTCTTTCGGGAATTCTGCATTCCGTGATTATATTACCCTCAAGTGAGTATATTTCTTTGGAAATTCTGTATTCCTTGAGTATATTACACTCAAGTAACAATACTCCTTCGGGAATTCTGAGCCAGGGGCCCACATATTTCTTCTCACACATAGGTATTTTACATGTATTTTTTCTTTCGTAATAATGCCCTACAATGAACCGGGGCCCATTGGGGCCCACATATTTTTTCTCACACATAGGTATTTTACATATATTTTTCTTTCGTAATAATGCCCCACAATGAACCAAGGGCCCATTGGGGCCCACATATTTTTTCTCGCACATATTTTACTTGTATTTCTCTTTCATAAAAATACTCTATATGGGGGCCCACCGGGTCCCGCATATATTTTCTTCACGCATATTTTTGCCCCTCCCCCCATGGGCCGCCCCTGGTATTAGGTTGATCTATCTCTGTTATGGCTCATTGGCCCATATATCAAATCAAACAATACATGCATTCCTCGTCATTATTTTCAATTTAAATTAATTAATTGTACATGCTCTTCTATGTTTATATAAAATGTAAAGTGCCTTCAGCCCTTCATAAAGTCGTCCTCTCTCTCTCTCTCTTCATTTTTGAAAAAAACAATCAACATAAATATGTTTTGGGGATAAATTTGAGTTGCTCGAATGACGGTTTCCTAATCTGGAGGCAGTCGTTTCGAATCCAAATATAGACATCATTTTTTTTTTTTTTTTTTTTTTTTTTTTTTTTTTTTTTTTTTTTTTTTTTTTTTTTTNCGAATTTATTTTTTTTTTTTTTTTTCATTTATCCTTAACCGAATTTGCTGACAACAGGGGGAGACGAGGATGGGAATCTTCAAAAGATACACCTCACTTCTCGACCGGAAAAGTATTTGTCCAGCCACAGCCAGGCAAAGACCCCAGTCGAGAGGCGTGGAGGTTATGTTGAACTCAATCTCTAATGGTGGGGTTGAAACCCCACCGATTGCTTAACAACTAAACCCACCGTCCCCTCTCTGCCCCAATGTCAGCTATATGATAGCAATCTGTCCCGGCACTGTACGAATGTGCTATTCATCATGCCAGCATCTATGGGTCGTTAAATACCTACACCAGTCCTCGTTAGATCACTGAAATTAAACGAGATTTTGACCACATAGGATCGCTCCCTTATGATGCTGGCTATTTTCAGCCCAACCCAGTCTGCGTGAGGCAAATTTGAGTAGCTGATGTTTTCCAAGTTTCCAGCGAATAGAAGGTAAAAACCCCGTCTCAAATGACCAATGTAATGTAAAAAATGTAAATGTATATTTCTTTGTGTTATTGTATCACAATTTTCGTGGGTATCAGGTATCATAGCATTACATCGTATTTTCAAAATTTACTGCAATATATCATTAAGCCACACTTAATTTTAAGCTACACTTAAAAAAATTGCTTATAATGCTACCACTTGTGGCTATTACCAACGCTACTCAAATATTCTCAGGAGGCTGAGTTATTCCCAAATACAACCGGATCCAGTAGAAAATTAGAAATAAGCTGAGTGTGATGCGCACTCTGCTACGGAGATGTTTATAATAGTCAATAGATTTTAAAGAGACCATAAGCTCCCCGTCCTCCAAAAAAAAAAAATTAAGGCGGGGGTAATTTTTTTCGTGACGATTCTAAAGGTTCATTATTGACAGTAACAAACAAACAAAAAAACTTTACCAATGTGACACATGGGTTTATTATTTTTCTGGCAAAAAAACAACCCCCTCAAAAAAATTGAGGGGGTTCTCGTGACGATTCCAAATCTGGGGCGTAATTTGACCATAAATTTGACATACCTATTAAATTGAAAGTCTCTGGCTCTTACCATTGTCTTTTTAGATAGGATTAATGAAAACGCTTTAAAGTGGTAAAAACCGCTAGCGGAATATTTGATTGAACCCAAAAGCTAACTGAGACCCCAAATATGACATACATAAAAAAATTCAAATCTCTAGCGCTTACCATCCTCCTTTTAGACAGCAATACTAAAAAGCGGCAAAAATCGCCAAGGGTGTATTCAAATGCACCCAACGGTATATTCGATTGTAATGTACAGTTTCGGGACACAATTAGAGCCCAGATGGGACCTGTATACCAAATTTCATCCAAATCGGTCAACGCTAAGTGGCAAAAGTGCCCATCACGGCGGACAAACAGATTTTTTTTTTATTCGATTTTTGTATTCTAGGTACCTTGAAACGTATAATGTCAAATTTTGAGGGGGGTATTTTTTTTCGTGACGATTTCAAAGGTTCATTATTGAAAATAATAAACCAAAATGTTTTCACACTTTTTTAAGAGAATGGGCATACCTATAGGAGAAACATTTGATTTTTCCTTCTTCTGTTACCACTTGTATGAGGCCAGGGCCCGTATACAGAATTTTATTTGGGGGGGGGGTCATGTAAATGTAGTTTTACCATATAGGTATTATAGGAAAAATCAAACCTTTTCAAAAATGGGAGGGGGATACGGCCATGTATGAGGCTAACCGAAACCGAAAGGGCATGAAGACTACCTACAAGGAGTTTGTAAAATTCAGTGCTTATCAAAGCTACCAGAAAAAAAAATCACAAACATAATTTTGAAATCGAGTGTACCGTTGTCGCTTTTTGGCGGTTTTTATGAATCCTACCAGAATCTAGAAATCTATCTTTCTTGAGGCATGTTTTTTCACAGACACACGAACCCCGGAAAAAAAATCTCCAAAAACGAAACTTGGAAAAAATACAACATATTTTGTTTTCAAACCTTCCTTTATTTTATTTTTCTGAGGAAACAATTTACAGAAAGTTTGTTAGTAATAAAATTATAAAAACGAATGAAAATTGTCATAAAAATCGCTCCGAACAGTCATAGCACTTTTTTTTTTCATTTTATTTTTAAAATTAACAATCAAAAATGATCACAGTTTCTGTTGTAAACATTCTTCTGTATCAATATACCCACATACCCCTAGTTCACGAACAAAAAAACTAATAACACTAAAACGAGAAATAGTGGAAGCGTGATGGGTAGAGGAAATGTGGGTTGGGGGAAATACGTGACAGTCCAAAAATGGAAGGTAGAAGGAAAATGCAGTGGACTGTAAATTAGCATTGAAATTCAATGGGTACATGGGTATTGGGTACTCATTAAGAGTGTTTTTTTTATTAAACTTAGGTATTCTATTCCTCTCAACTCTCAATTTCTCCATTTTTTTCTCATTTCTCTTTTCTTGTTCTCAAGACAAAGAGAAACAATACCCCCACCACTTTTTAATTTAATTTTTTTTTTTTAAAAAAAAAACCGCCAAAAACTGATATAAAATAAGTTAAATCTTGGGGAAGAGGAAAATTTCCTGTTCCCCTAGAATTGGATTTAACCTTGAAAATGTTTAAATATTTTAAGTGAATTCCCCCTTTTTTTCCCTCAGAAGTTGATTTTTTCTCCATTTCTAAATTGTATGATATTGCTGCTACGATTTTCCAAAAAAATCATCATAGATTTACTCTTTTTTAACGTCTACTGGTCATTCGAGACGGCCTTTTTACCCTCCATTCGCTGGAAACTTGCAAACCACCTAACTACACATTATCTCAAGCCGAGCTTCTACTCCAAATCGGGCCTAATCATTATAAAGGGTAAATCATTTTAAAGGACATAGTCAAATATCTCCGAAACCGTTAGAGATAGGAAGACAGCGTTCGATACAATCCCCCCTCCTATTTTTAGAGAGGAAATTTAATGGTGACCTTGAAATTTTTCTCCAAGGCTGCCTTCAAGGTTATTTTAAGGTCAACTTTGTTTTTTCAATGGAACCCTATATTTTTAAATGTGGTATTGAATTTTGTATAAAAAATAAAATCTCTTTTGATAAAAAAAAAAAAAAAAAAAAAAAAAAAAAAAAAAAAAAAAAAAANAAAAAAAAAAAAAACGATTTGTGACAAAGTAATTTTTACCTTGACTCAGAGAGTTAGAGATATCTAACATATTTATGATCGGCACGCCCATTTTGAAATATTTGGTCATAAATGTGTTAATTTGAGTGAAACATCAAGGGTTTATGCACAATTATTTGCAAATAGGCGTGCCGTACTGCTACACATGTTTGATATCTCTTTCTAAGAGTAAGTCGAATTGATTTTTTTTTTTTTAGCAAAAAATATTTTATTTTTAATATAAAATTGCAATGTCACAATCAAAAATACAGGGTTCCATTAAAGAAAAAAACAACAGCAAGAAAGTTGACCCTAGAATAACCTTGAAGGCGACCGTTGAGAAAAAAATCAAGGTCACCCTTAAATATGCTCCCATAGGGGTGTTTGTATCGAACGTTTTTTTACAATCTCTAACGGTTTCCGAGATATTTCACTATGTTCTTTAGAATGACTCAGACTCACCCTTTATATATAGTCCGTGTTAAATGGTAATAGTGCCCCTCACGCCGATTACCCGATTCGACGTATTTTAAAACGTAAATTTTTTTTCTTTGGTAGATATTTTTTTCGTGACTCTATTGTAAAGGTGAAAATAATAAATTTACATCGCGTTCAGGGTACATTTTTTTAGTTTTCACAGTTCTCGGATTTTACCTTAATTTCAGCTTTATAAAAATTGAAAATTTTCGGAAATCAAAATAAGGAAAAATATTTATGTTAATGTAGTCAGTCGAAAATGAAACTTTAGGGATGTGTAGGTTTGAAAAAAGGTGATGATGAGGAGTATAGTAAGGGAACTGGGGGAGTAGGCATTTTGATGTAATATCATTGTTTACACGTGTACATTATATACCCCTAATATAATATTTAGTACAAACAAAATTAAGTTTGTTCATTTTGGTGAAAGAAAAAAAAAAACGTGAGTTGTAAAAGAAGCCAAGCATCAAAATTTCTTTAATTTAATGTTTAAAATGGTATCACACAATTTGTCATGATTCCAAAATTTTGTATAGGTATTTGTTGAATTTGTTTATTTGGTATATTTATATTTGTTCCCCTATCACACTATTTGATGATACTTTCAGGCAAAATTATTTGCTTTCAAATTTTGTTGTAGCAACTAGATATTTATACGTATGTAATAAATATAATTTTGATATTTTTTATTTTTCCAATACGATTTCTGATCGAAATTTAAGTTAGTATTTCTTCACTTGCGTTTTTTCGATCATTGAGGACTTGGTTGCCCACAGACGCTTCAGAAATATTTTTCAGGTAAGATTAATGTTCAAAAACAATCAAACATGACAAAAGTGTTTGTCAACGCTATCAGACTATTTAGACAAATATTTGGTGACTTTCTTGTTTGATATCGAAGAAATCAAATATATTTGCTCCGTGCTCAGACAGTAAAGTAATGCTCGCATAAAACCGTAATGGTGAAGTTATTTTCATATCAAATCACTGTGAAGATCACTCTACGGCGTCGGAGACCACTTTCACTTGCAATGTGAATGCTCCTTAAAACCTTAATGGAGATATTTTCATGTCAAATCACTGTGAAGGTCACGGTACGGTGTCGGAGAGCATTGTCACTGACAATTTCACTGTGTACTGTGAATGCTATTTTTTTTTTAATTTGGCTTAACGTCTCTTTTAACATCTATTGGTAATACAAGACGGGGGTTTTACCCTCCATTCGCTGGAAAATTGCAAACCAGCTACCCACATTGACCACACCCAGTCTGGGTTGGGTCAGAAAATAGCCAGCATCACGAGGGTGCGAACCCACGTGGAGACCCAACAACCTCGCTGGACGTTGCTTAACTTCAGTGGTCTATTGGGAACTGGTGTATTCAACGTGCCATAGACGCTGGCTGAATGCTACTTTAATGAGTATATCATTATCTTAATTTTAGGCAAGCGTAACTTTTTTAGCTTTAAACCTGTCATCTGCTTCAGAAATTTGGCATGTCACACCACCATCACAAATTCATTTTTCTTTCAACGAACTGTGAAAACAGCAATGTCCAATTTATATTCGAAGCACATTGTTTGAGTTTATTTTATCTTCTCAAAGCTCCCGGATTTGGCTTCGGGTAATTCTTTAATTTCAATTTGCATGTTTTTCTTTATTTTATTCTTCTTTTATCTTCATCCTTTTTTCTTTCTTTAACTTTTTACTGATTGCCATTTTCCATTTTACTGATTGTCATTTTTCATTCGTATTATCAAAGGTAAGGATGCGCTGAGTCGAAGATTTACGTATAAGATGGAAAAAGGTTACCAAATAGGTCAGTTCAGTTTTCTAACTTTAAAGGTGGTTTTACACTATCTGTCATAGTTCAAAAATTTTGTATATATGTTAAGGGAGAGTGGGGTACAGTGAGACAGCAGTCATAACTTTTTTCAACAAGTTAAATCAGAACCAATCAACCTTTTGATAATGTTTACTTCTGACAGCCTACACTTTAATTATCTTCCATATGTCGTTGAGAGCTGTTGTCCTGAGATTTCTACACACGCAAGGAAAAAAGGCTATTTGTTTTTTTTCACCAACAGGAAAAAATATTTTTTTCTTTTTTTCAGTTTGTGACTTTTTAATGTGGATTTTTTGTATGCTTGAATATTTTTTACTGTCATTAAAATCGTTATTAAATGTGTGTAAAATATTTATTGTATTTTTTAAAATACTTTTGAAATTAAAATGTGTCGATGGGGAACAGTGAGACAATAATAATTAGGGTACTGTCTCACTGTATCCCATATACGGTTATACTGTAAAGTTTTTTCGATTTTTTCCAGTTATACTGTAAAGTTTTTATGTAATAAATTGTTACTCAAATGATTGTTTTCTTCCAGAAAACTATAGTATTCTGTTTTTAGTATCCCAACATAAGGGTTTGCATGTATTCTTAAGATGTCTCGATGTACCCCAGAACATGTCTCAATGTACCCCATGACTGGGGTACTCTGAGACAAAAAACTAAATTTTTCAAATTCGCTGTATCTTGGAGTTCAGTGAAGATATTTCTGCAAAACTTAAAGCAAACAAAAAAAAAAAAAAAAAATTAATCAAAGTATGCTCCTTGTTGCATGGTTCCATCGCCCAAAAATTTTGTATACTTGTTAAATTTGTTTGTTTGGGCACGATGCAATCAAGAAAGGTGTGATATTCTCAAAAATATCTTTGTTTTAACGGAACAATTAAAAAATGAAATTTCATATGACTCGAATAATCAAAAGTTTATAATTTTGGTGCGCTAAAATTCGAAGAACAACGGATGGCTCCGCTCGTTTTTGTCCACGGACATACCTAGTATCATAGTAACCAGATATTTATCTGTAATAAATTTAATTTTGATATTTTCTATGTTTCCAATACAATTTCTTATCGACTGATTTTTTAGTTTTTCTTCACTTGTATATTTTCGATAATTGAAGACTTGACTGTCCACAGACGCCTCAGAAATAGTTTTTATAGGTAAGATTAATGAAATAAAAATGAACAAACATGAGAAACGTGTTTGTTATGCGTTTAAACACTATCAGACTATTCAGACAAACTTTGGTCACTTTTGTGTTTGATATCAAATATCAAAGCAATCAAATAGCGAATTTAATCAAATATATTTGCCGATCACACTGTTTGGTACTGTTTGAAGTCGAACAAAATTTGGCATCATGGCAAATATTTTCTGAGATTGAGAAAGTAGGTCTGTGAACATATAGTCACGTATTCATTTCATAAACAGTTGAGAATCTTTGCAATAACAAAATCAAAGGAGAGAAAGTTGCGGTGAGAAATGGGAAGATTAGATAAACTGTGAAAATGAGAACATTGGGAAGGAAATACAAAAGATTAGATTGAAGTAGTTTGGGCATGTTGAGAGAAAAGGTGAGAATTATATATTGGGAAGAAAGTGGAGACTTTGTCAATAGAGGGGAGAAGAAAAGAGGTAGACGAAAGATAGAAGGATAAGATTGAAGAGGACTTGAGAGAGATGGGAAGGAAAAAGGACGAAGCTTTAGATACTTATGAGGAACCTTTGGAGAAGTGAGAAGAAAAAGGGGTAGACCAAAAGATAGAAGGATAAGATTGAAGAGGACTTGCGAGAGATGGGAAGGAAAAAGGACGAAGCTTTAGATACTTAGGTAGGCCTATGAAAACATCCAAACAACGGTGACATCTTTTTGTCCCTGCCAGGATTCGAACCCAAGTCTCCCGAGTGCAAGTCTAGTGAAGTGGCCACTGAGCCATGCTGGAAGCTTTTGTATCCATATTATGTCTTCTATCTATGGCCTTTACTTTATCTGTCGTTCACTTTGCTGGTATCCGTAGCAATTTATTATTAAACATGAATACATAGAGAGAGAAGAAGATAAAATAAATATATATAAAGACAGAAAAAATATACGACTCCATTCAATTTTACGAAAACGGTAAGACAAATAAAAATATCTCGTTCGAGTTCGTATTACAATAAATATTTCTACTGATTAGTATCTTTGGAATTTTCCGATAAACTCCCCCATCTTGTGGAGGAAGAATACATTGTATGAGTAAAGTAAAAAGGACAATCGCGTTATTTCCAATTCAACTAATGGTATAGCTTACCTGTTTTGTGTAAATGGTGAGCAGTGAGCATGGAATGATATGCAGCTGTGTCCTCAAATACAGAATGTTACAAAACAGCTCAGAACTGATGTTGACACTTTTTTGAATTGATACTGATGTGTGTTATCAAATACAGAATGTTACAAAACAGCTCAGAACTGATGTTGACACTTGTTTGAATTGATACTGACGTGTGTTATCAAATACAGAATGTTACAAAACAGCTCAGAACTGATGTTGACACTTGTTTGAATTGATACTGATGTGTGTTATCAAATACAGAATGTTACAAAACAGCTCAGAACTGATGTTGACACTTGTTTGAATTGATACTGATTTGTGTTATCAAGTACAGAATGTTACAAAACAGCTCAGAACTGATGTTGACACTTGTTAGAATTGATACTGATTTGTGTTATCTCAAAAGTGGATATTTTACTAACAAACTTGATGTCATTATTTTGGTTTATTATTTTCAATAATGATCATTTGGAATCGTTACAAAAAAAAAAAAAAACATTATGCCCCCTCAGAATATGATATTTTACGTTTTAAGGTACGAAGAATCCAAAAATTGAAGAGAAAAAAAATGCGTTTGTCCGCCGCGTCGTCTGCCGTGATGAGCAATTTTGCCAATGGTTGACAGATTTTAAATAAATTTGGTATATAGGTCCCATCTGGGCTCTAATTGTGTCCCGAAACTGTTCATTACAATCGAATATACCGTTGGCGGTTTTTGCGGCTTTTTAGCGGTTTTCCCTTATCTTCTCTAGAAAGAGAATGGTAAGAGCTAGAGACTTGAAATTTGGTATGTTTGTCATATTTGGGATGTCAGTAAGCTGAGAAACTTTTGGGTGCAATCTAATTTACGGTATCGGTTTTCATTAATCGTGCCTTAAAAGGTAAGAGTCAGAGATTTGAAATTTGGAATGTATGTCAAATTTAGGGACTAATTATGCCCCAGAACTTTTTTTTTGGGGGGGGGGACGTTTTTCAGTAAGTAAAATAATAAACGCATGTGTCACATTGACAGAGTTTTTACCTTATAATGTTACTCAATTGTCCTCAGGAGGCTGAGTGTCCTCCGAAGCACAAACGCACCAATAAGAAAATTCGAAAGAAACCTTTATAAAATTTTCGACCCGACCAGAATTAGAACCAGGTAACTCCTTGGTGCAAGCCGATTGTAATTCCCACCCTGCCACGGAGACGTTGTTTAACTTGTGTGTTTTGACGGGCACTTATGCATTCAAGGTATCATAGACGATGTCTGGTGTCAGGGTGTTCTTTGAAATTTCTTATCGATCTTTCTAAGCCTAATTCTCGGACAGATCTTCCGAATTATTCTTGAAAATACAGCACTTTTTTTTCAAGAAAAGTGAATGAAATTATTTTTTGCAAATTTTATTTTTGTTTTAACGGTCAAAACCAGTATGAGCAAAAAAAGAAGTTTTACGTGATTTCATTTTGAGAAGTAGGGTAGGTAATGGGTTTTGGGGAAAAATATAAAATGTTTATGGGGGGGGGATTGCTTCCCAGACGTTCGGCCGAGAATGTGGTTGGGGGCTGAACTGCAGCCACCCCCAAGCAGAACAATCCAGCGTTGGCCAAAACGCCGGGAATCGTAAACTCATTTCCGTATAGTTAGAACTCCCTGACCACAGTGAGATCCTGGATACAGTGTACCAGACAACGGCCACAGAAGACCTCCTACCCCTTCCGAGCCCCGTCTGGAGACCAAAAGATNTTTCAATCCATTTCTTGAGTTAATTCGAATGAGAGGAGTAGAGAATTTGAAAGCTAGGTCCAGACTTTATTTAATGTTTCAATCCATTTCTTGAGTTAATTCGAATGAGAGGAGTAGAGAATTTGAAAGCTAGGTCCAGACTTTATTTAATGTT
The DNA here is from genome assembly GCA_012654025.1 of Pachypsylla venusta. Classification (NCBI taxonomy): domain Eukaryota; kingdom Metazoa; phylum Arthropoda; class Insecta; order Hemiptera; family Aphalaridae; genus Pachypsylla; species Pachypsylla venusta. The sequence goes on from CM022877.1 coordinate 31,662,047, forward strand.
TCAATCCATTTCTTGAGTTAATTCGAATGAGAGGAGTAGAGAATTTGAAAGCTAGGTCCAGACTTTATTTAATGTTTCAATCCATTTCTTGAGTTAATTCGAATGAGAGGAGTAGAGAATTTGAAAGCTAGGTCCAGACTTTATTTAATGTTTCAATCCATTTCTTGAGTTAATTCGAATGAGAGGAGTAGAGAATTTGAAAGCTAGGTCCAGACTTTATTTAATGTTTCAATCCATTTCTTGAGTTAATTCGAATGAGAGGAGTAGAGAATTTGAAAGCTAGGTCCAGACTTTATTTAATGTTTCAATCCATTTCTTGAGTTAATTCGAATGAGAGGAGTAGAGAATTTGAAAGCTAGGTCCAGACTTTATTTAATGTTTCAATCCATTTCTTGAGTTAATTCGAATGAGAGGAGTAGAGAATTTGAAAGCTAGGTCCAGACTTTATTTAATGTTTCAATCCATTTCTTGAGTTAATTCGAATGAGAGGAGTAGAGAATTTGAAAGCTAGGTCCAGACTTTATTTAATGTTTCAATCCATTTCTTGAGTTAATTCGAATGAGAGGAGTAGAGAATTTGAAAGCTAGGTCCAGACTTTATTTAATGTTTCAATCCATTTCTTGAGTTAATTCGAATGAGAGGAGTAGAGAATTTGAAAGCTAGGTCCAGACTTTATTTAATGTTTCAATCCATTTCTTGAGTTAATTCGAATGAGAGGAGTAGAGAATTTGAAAGCTAGGTCCAGACTTTATTTAATGTTTCAATCCATTTCTTGAGTTAATTCGAATGAGAGGAGTAGAGAATTTGAAAGCTAGGTCCAGACTTTATTTAATGTTTCAATCCATTTCTTGAGTTAATTCGAATGAGAGGAGTAGAGAATTTGAAAGCTAGGTCCAGACTTTATTTAATGTTTCAATCCATTTCTTGAGTTAATTCGAATGAGAGGAGTAGAGAATTTGAAAGCTAGGTCCAGACTTTATTTAATGTTTCAATCCATTTCTTGAGTTAATTCGAATGAGAGGAGTAGAGAATTTGAAAGCTAGGTCCAGACTTTATTTAATGTTTCAATCCATTTCTTGAGTTAATTCGAATGAGAGGAGTAGAGAATTTGAAAGCTAGGTCCAGACTTTATTTAATGTTTCAATCCATTTCTTGAGTTAATTCGAATGAGAGGAGTAGAGAATTTGAAAGCTAGGTCCAGACTTTATTTAATGTTTCAATCCATTTCTTGAGTTAATTCGAATGAGAGGAGTAGAGAATTTGAAAGCTAGGTCCAGACTTTATTTAATGTTTCAATCCATTTCTTGAGTTAATTCGAATGAGAGGAGTAGAGAATTTGAAAGCTAGGTCCAGACTTTATTTAATGTTTCAATCCATTTCTTGAGTTAATTCGAATGAGAGGAGTAGAGAATTTGAAAGCTAGGTCCAGACTTTATTTAATGTTTCAATCCATTTCTTGAGTTAATTCGAATGAGAGGAGTAGAGAATTTGAAAGCTAGGTCCAGACTTTATTTAATGTTTCAATCCATTTCTTGAGTTAATTCGAATGAGAGGAGTAGAGAATTTGAAAGCTAGGTCCAGACTTTATTTAATGTTTCAATCCATTTCTTGAGTTAATTCGAATGAGAGGAGTAGAGAATTTGAAAGCTAGGTCCAGACTTTATTTAATGTTTCAATCCATTTCTTGAGTTAATTCGAATGAGAGGAGTAGAGAATTTGAAAGCTAGGTCCAGACTTTATTTAATGTTTCAATCCATTTCTTGAGTTAATTCGAATGAGAGGAGTAGAGAATTTGAAAGCTAGGTCCAGACTTTATTTAATGTTTCAATCCATTTCTTGAGTTAATTCGAATGAGAGGAGTAGAGAATTTGAAAGCTAGGTCCAGACTTTATTTAATGTTTCAATCCATTTCTTGAGTTAATTCGAATGAGAGGAGTAGAGAATTTGAAAGCTAGGTCCAGACTTTATTTAATGTTTCAATCCATTTCTTGAGTTAATTCGAATGAGAGGAGTAGAGAATTTGAAAGCTAGGTCCAGACTTTATTTAATGTTTCAATCCATTTCTTGAGTTAATTCGAATGAGAGGAGTAGAGAATTTGAAAGCTAGGTCCAGACTTTATTTAATGTTTCAATCCATTTCTTGAGTTAATTCGAATGAGAGGAGTAGAGAATTTGAAAGCTAGGTCCAGACTTTATTTAATGTTTCAATCCATTTCTTGAGTTAATTCGAATGAGAGGAGTAGAGAATTTGAAAGCTAGGTCCAGACTTTATTTAATGTTTCAATCCATTTCTTGAGTTAATTCGAATGAGAGGAGTAGAGAATTTGAAAGCTAGGTCCAGACTTTATTTAATGTTTCAATCCATTTCTTGAGTTAATTCGAATGAGAGGAGTAGAGAATTTGAAAGCTAGGTCCAGACTTTATTTAATGTTTCAATCCATTTCTTGAGTTAATTCGAATGAGAGGAGTAGAGAATTTGAAAGCTAGGTCCAGACTTTATTTAATGTTTCAATCCATTTCTTGAGTTAATTCGAATGAGAGGAGTAGAGAATTTGAAAGCTAGGTCCAGACTTTATTTAATGTTTCAATCCATTTCTTGAGTTAATTCGAATGAGAGGAGTAGAGAATTTGAAAGCTAGGTCCAGACTTTATTTAATGTTTCAATCCATTTCTTGAGTTAATTCGAATGAGAGGAGTAGAGAATTTGAAAGCTAGGTCCAGACTTTATTTAATGTTTCAATCCATTTCTTGAGTTAATTCGAATGAGAGGAGTAGAGAATTTGAAAGCTAGGTCCAGACTTTATTTAATGTTTCAATCCATTTCTTGAGTTAATTCGAATGAGAGGAGTAGAGAATTTGAAAGCTAGGTCCAGACTTTATTTAATGTTTCAATCCATTTCTTGAGTTAATTCGAATGAGAGGAGTAGAGAATTTGAAAGCTAGGTCCAGACTTTATTTAATGTTTCAATCCATTTCTTGAGTTAATTCGAATGAGAGGAGTAGAGAATTTGAAAGCTAGGTCCAGACTTTATTTAATGTTTCAATCCATTTCTTGAGTTAATTCGAATGAGAGGAGTAGAGAATTTGAAAGCTAGGTCCAGACTTTATTTAATGTTTCAATCCATTTCTTGAGTTAATTCGAATGAGAGGAGTAGAGAATTTGAAAGCTAGGTCCAGACTTTATTTAATGTTTCAATCCATTTCTTGAGTTAATTCGAATGAGAGGAGTAGAGAATTTGAAAGCTAGGTCCAGACTTTATTTAATGTTTCAATCCATTTCTTGAGTTAATTCGAATGAGAGGAGTAGAGAATTTGAAAGCTAGGTCCAGACTTTATTTAATGTTTCAATCCATTTCTTGAGTTAATTCGAATGAGAGGAGTAGAGAATTTGAAAGCTAGGTCCAGACTTTATTTAATGTTTCAATCCATTTCTTGAGTTAATTCGAATGAGAGGAGTAGAGAATTTGAAAGCTAGGTCCAGACTTTATTTAATGTTTCAATCCATTTCTTGAGTTAATTCGAATGAGAGGAGTAGAGAATTTGAAAGCTAGGTCCAGACTTTATTTAATGTTTCAATCCATTTCTTGAGTTAATTCGAATGAGAGGAGTAGAGAATTTGAAAGCTAGGTCCAGACTTTATTTAATGTTTCAATCCATTTCTTGAGTTAATTCGAATGAGAGGAGTAGAGAATTTGAAAGCTAGGTCCAGACTTTATTTAATGTTTCAATCCATTTCTTGAGTTAATTCGAATGAGAGGTGTAGAGAATTTGAAAGCTAGGTCCAGACTTTATTTAATGTTTCAATCCATTTCTTGAGTTAATTTATGAGAGGAGTAGAGGGTTTTTTTTTTTTTTAAAAAAAAAAAATATTAATAATTTATTTTTATTTAATTGAATTTACAAAGGTACTTTTCCTAAGCTTTTAAAGCTCATAAGATTGTGTCCAATTGAGAGAGAGAGAGAGGCTTGACCAAATGTAGGGCTGTCGTGTCGAAAGAAGAATATCGATATAAGCAATATTGTTATTATCGAAAGCTTAATATCGATAAGCGATATTATCGGATGTTCGAATATCGAACATCCGATACATTCATTAACATATCGAACATTCGGACAGCCGATAATATCGCTTATCGATATAAAATATCGCTTATATTGAAACCATAATATTGATATTATCGATGTAATTATCGACAGCCCTAGCATCCAAGCAGCGTAGTTTCTGACCTAGGTAACGTCTACTCCGTACGTATGCATCTTTCTTGAATTGTGATGGAATATCGTTCAAAAATATATCGATATATCGAATTTCAAATATATCGATATATCTACTATATATATTTATTTATTCGAAATTAGAATTTTACGAAGTGAATTGGTGGAAATGACGTCCCCTCTCTGTACTTTCCTAACCTGATCTTCCCCTACTTTCCAGTTTTTAACAATGACCAGTTTCAAAGGCACAAGTATGATCCCCCTAAAATAGAAAACTGCGAGTAAAAAAAATGCATAACTTCAAATTTTATCGCTATATTAAGAACATTGCTGCCAGCGTCTATGGCGCGTAGAATAAACCAGTTCCCGTGAGATCACAGAAGTAAAGCAACGTCCAGCGAGCTTGTACCATGTGGGTGTCCATGTGGGTTCGCGCCCTCGTGATGCTGACTATTTTTCCGGCCCAACCCAGCCTGCGTGAGGTCAATGTGGGTAGCTGGTTTGCATGTTTCCAGCGAATGGAGGGTGAGTGAAACCCCCGTCTTGAATGACCAATAGATGTTANAAAAAAAAAAAAAAAAACATTGAAAAAACCATAAATTAGTGTACATATTACATGATATATCTTGAAAAATATACCGATAATTATATGAAACGATATATCGTGAAAAATATATCGATATATATCGATTTTCCATATATCGTCCCATTCTTAGTCTTGAATAATACAAAAACTGAAGGGTGAGGTGAAATTGAGAATGCGACTTAGATGTTAAGTAGGGGAGAGACAAAGGAGCAAGAATGAAAGGGAGGAGAAGAAAACGTTTTATTCATAGAACATTAACAAAAAGCCTTAGAACATAAAAAGTTATTGAAAGTTTATGAGCACTGCCCAATGAGGCGTATTGAGAACGAACGCCTTATGATTAGTAAAAAGTTAAAGTCTAATGAATTTCGCTTTTATAATAAAAAAAAGAGAGGAAAAAAACGTTAACGAATAGAGTAATCAGACGCGGATCATTCATATAGATTTTGGGGCATATGCGCTTGGATATTCTTGGCAGGGGACCAGAAATAATGAATCAAAGATAATCATGTTATGTATTTATAGGTAGTCTCAACCAAGGGTACATACAGGGAGTGGGGCGGGCGATGGGGGCGATTGCCCCCCTCCTCCTCAAGGCTGCATAATGTAAATGTTTATTCAAACAAAAATTTTACGTATGTTTGTGCCTGAAATGATACAAAATCATCTACATTACAGTAAAATGTCAATATGAACTGTCCCCCACTGTTTCTCTTTTAGTCAATTTAAAATAAAAAGTGCTAAAAGAAGAAGAAAAAATTAAAAGTAAAAACAGTTGAAAGTTCTAATAAGAAATGAAATATATCAAAGGAAAACTTATCGGAAAAACAATAAACGAACTTTTCATCAAGTAATTTTCTCAACTTCTTTCGATTTGAAATAATTAGTTCTTCAAACACAGAGGAAAGCTCGCAAGTAAAAAATAAGTTTTCAAAAACTTATCTCGAGACTAACAGATGTCTGGAATAAGTTGTGTATAAATATTATCCTGATGCGAGAGAAAACAAAAAATTCTCATCAGTGTTCAGTGAACTTGTGATGGAGATCGGACATGTTAGACGGGCAGTCCACTGCGACAAATTATACGGACCATGACGTTCCTCGAAATGTACATTTAGACTAACTGTTGTCTGGAATATGAGAAATTCGTGACCACCCTGTATATATACCAGGGCTGTACCCAAGATTTTTTTTCGGGGGGGGGGCGAAGCATTGACAGCTAAGCCAGGACTAACACCTGAAAATGATTATCATGGAAGGTGGTTTTTGTTGTTGATGTTGTTGCTGCTGCTGTTGTTGTTGCTGTTTTTTAAAATATTATAGGTCACATGTAAAGTAAAATATTTTCATTAAAAAAAAAATGATTAAATTTTCTTTTCGGGGGGGGGGCGAATTTTGNGGGGGGGGGGGGGGGCGAATTTTGGAATCATGACAAATAGTGTGAAACCACCTTGTCTTACACGTATCATCCGCATAGATATGCAATGAGGATGTTAGCATATTTATGAATGTGATTTCCTTCATTTAGGAGCACAACAATTCCCCCCCACCATTCAATAAAATGCCAATTGATGATAATATACGTTTATTAAAATAAAGGCTTGACCTCGCTAGTCCTTATTTATATGATCCACACAATCTCATTTCTCATTAAATATGACTAAGGATACCCACAGGCAGCTGCTTACTTATCTTATAGCACAGCACACATTGTTTATATATGAAATACACTGCTAATTACTCGATATGCGGACCCTCAGAAGAACATGTTTAATCTATACATTCTATACTGACTGATTGAGTCATAATCAACGTAACTCCACGGTGGTTAAACCTAGAAACTTGAAATTTGGCACACAGGTTCCTTATAGTATGCAGGTGCCAAATAAGAAAGGAATCGAAAGTTCAAGTGAAAGCAAGTTACCGCCAAAATGACGCTTTTTAGCGTGTATTTTTGCAATTGCTTACATGCTATAAGATAAGTAAGTTAGCGACTGTCTGAGAGTACCCCAACGAGAGGTGATTCGTTTTTCGAAACCCAGCCGGGGGCATGTTCTGTTATCCGCTATATGAGATTTTGACCACATAATAATATGACTTCGGCTTACATGCTGGTAGAACGAGAGCCGGAAGGGACTTAAGTTGCTATCACCCTATTTGTCATGATGCCAAATTGTATCACTTTTTCGACTTCAAACAGTACCAAACTGTGTGATCGGTAAATCTATTCGATTATATTCGCTATATGATTGCTTTGATATCAATCAGAAAAGTGACCTTTGTCTGATATGGTTTAAACGCATGACAAACACTTTTGTCTTGGTTGATCGTTTTTGAAAACTATTTCACTAATCTTACCTTTAAAAAATATTTCTGAAGCGTCTGTGAAGTCCACAATTATCGAAACTACATAAGTGAAGAAAAACTAAATTATCTTTCGATCAGAAATTATATTGGAAAAATGAAAAATATCAAAATTATATTTATATATTACAGATCTGGTTGCTATGCTATAATACACAACCAAGTTTGAAAACAAATAATTTTATCCAATAATTTCCAAATAGTGTGATAGGGCACAAGTATATACCAAACACACAAATATACATCAAATAAATTGTGCCAAAATTTTGGAATCATGACAAATAGTGTGATACCACTGCCTTAAGTTGGTAGAGCCTTTCTTATGTTACAGATAAGTACAATGTACTCCCATACATTTCCTCACGATTATGTTGTGTTTTTTTCTCATGTTACAGATGAGTACAATGTACTCCCATACACTTCCTCACGATTATGTTGTGGTTTTTTTCTCATGTTACAGATGAGTAAAATGCACTCCCATACACTTCCTCACGATTATGTTGTGGAATATAAGACCAAACCGTCTTCATTACGATCAACACGACGGTCATTCAGTGTTTCGGACAATCATCGAAACGGTAGCATGTACCGAACATTTAGTGACGATCATAAAATCTTCGTCCACCCATCATCACATCCACAAAATCAACACTTCCACGAGTCACTTCCTCAGATGTGTTCTCTTCATCATTATCCAGTGTACTGTGACACCCCTTGGTGTCATGAGTCAAAACTGACATTGTATCCAAGAGTTTGTCCTCGAGCGATGTTTGAGTATCGACAGTATCATTCAAAATATATGGACGATTCTTGTTCAGAAGATGATCAGGTGCCACCTCCACCATGTTTGTGCGATAGGTATCCCAGTTATAAACAGCTTAAACAGGTAAGAGCATTTCTTAGCTAATACCTATTACTGTTTTCATTCAATTTATTTGATATTATTTTATACATTTGCTGTACTTTCTTAAATTTTAACTAATTCAGTGGCAATGTCATCTGGGACTTCCTCTACACTTCTTAAATTTTAACTAATTCAGTGGTAATGTCATCTGGGACTTCCTCTACACTTCTTAAATTTTAACTAATTCAGTGGCAATGTCATCTGGAACTTCCTCTACACTTCTTAAATTTTAACTAACATTATAAAATATTAAAGTGTAGTTGTTTGTTTGGAATGAAAAAAAAACTTCGCCAATATGACACATGGTTTTATTATTTTACTGGCCAAAAAAAATACGCCCCTCCTCAAAAGTTATGGGGCATAATTAGTCCCTGAATTTGACATACTTACCAATTTTCAAATCTCTATATTTTTGTGTTTATATTCATGAAGTAATTTTCAAAATCGATCAAATATGACAAATGTATTTGTCATGCTTTTAAACCCTATCACTTTTGTGTTTGATATCAAAGCAATGCTATAACGGATATAATCAAATATTTTTGCCGATCACTCTGTTTGAAAAATGACATATTTGACATCATGACAAATTTTGTGATACGACCTTTAAGCATGACAAAGATGTTTACCGGTTTTTAGGAGAAAGGGGGGTTCTTTTCTATTAATTTAACACGAAAAAATAATCCCCTGGAAATGAGTTTACAAATTTTTTATTTAAAGCCTCGCCGAACACAATCAAAAATGTGTTTTTGTGTTTAAAATACACAAAAAGTAAATTATTGTGTTTTATGTAAAACCACACAAAAAAAGAGTTAAAATAATGTTAAACAAAGAAAACACAAAATGTGTTTGTTCAACAAAAGACAGAGGACGCTGTACTGAAGAGTTCGTGACATGTACACTCTACCCCTCCTCAGTAACCTATCTTCTTCTGAGAAAATTTATGATATTTTCTTATAATGTAATCTCCAAAATATGATAAAATTTCCATGAAAGTTTTCTTCAATGAAATAGAAAAACTTATTCTTCCCACACAAATTTCGAGGTCGGATTAACTTTAAAAAGCCCCAGACACTGCGGCTGAAGGTCTTTACTGGAAAATCGTTTAAACTTTTGAAAAAGCTTCACTTACTTTATAAGTTTTCTTGGTTAACTATTCTGGAATAGAAAAATAATAGACTTAAACATAAATTGAGTTAAAAACAGATGTTATTTTTTTTATTAAGTCAAGGGTGTACAACATTTATCCCCCTAATTCGGTGCTTATCAGCAAGTACAAAACAGTCTACCCTTTTAAGATAGATCATAAGGGAGTCATCCAACAAGGACGGAAGAGGGTGAATGGTCAATTTTATCTTCGATTACAATCTCCTCAGCCCTTGAAGATCGGAAACTGAATGTCCATGGCTTTACATTAGATTTTATCCTCCAACTTGTTTCTTATATCTACGGCCATGCCTTTATTTTTTGATTTTTTATCCTAATGAAGATAGAGGTCCGTTCATTTAAACTTGTTTCTCCAATCTACGGTCCTGCTTCTATCTTTTGATTTGTTATCTTCATGACGATGGGGGTCAGTTTATTTAAAGTTAAACAAATTTCGCTTCAATTATTCATTTCAAACAAAATACGAGTTTCCTTTGGTTTTTCTTTTGTCTTGAAGTTTTCCTATCTTTTGACTTTAAACTTGAGTTTATTGCAAAGGCTCAGATAACCTTTTTATGTAAGTTTTAATGTTTTACGAGAAATTGAAATTTTGTATTCAAAATCCATCCTTTTGTTTAAATTTGTATAAATTTAGTCTGAGACTTTCCGGATGAATAAGGCTAAGTGAATGAAAGGACCTTGTTATTTTCATGAATAGAACATATTCTATCACATCCCATCTCATGAAAGGGCCTTGGTATTTTAATGAATAGAACATATTCTTTATTCTTTCACATCCTATCTCATGGAAGGGCCTTGGTATTTTAATGAATAGAACATATTCTTTCACATCCCTTCTCATGAAAGGGCCTTGGTATATTAATGAATAGAACATATTCTTTCACATCCCATCTCATGAAAGGGCCTTGGTATATTAATGAATAGAACATATTCTTTCACATCCCATCTCATGAAAGGGCCTTGGTATTTTAATGAATAGAACATATTATTCTTTTACATCCCACGGGGCAGTTGTCTCAGACGCTATTAGGATTTTGGGGCACCAAAACGGGTGGCTAAATGGGTGGTTGCCCCGGGTGCTGAATATCCCAAAAACTAAAAAAAAAAGTTGGGCCCCCTGTTAAAATCTTTTGTTAAAAAACAAAAGTTGGACCCCCTGGGGGCCACATGGGACCCGCCCCTGAATAATTGGTCACACTATCAGTTGGTTTAATTTGGGATATAATACCATGCAAAATTTCAAAACTCCGCATGAAGTCGTTCAAAAGATATTCAGGTGGTCTCGGACTTTTGGGACACCCTGTATAACATTATAATTGTGCATGCCATAGGGTTGTCGTACCGACAGAAGAATTTCGATATTACCAATATTGATATTATCGAAAGCGTAATATCGATAAGCTTTACTATCGGATGGTCGAATATCGATATGAAATATTGCTTATATCGAAACCTTAATATCGATATTTGATATTAAATATCGACAGCCCTAGCAACAAAGCAGCGCAATGTCTTACGTAGGTACCTTAATATTTTTTTGTTTCGAGACCGATATTTTTTTTTCGATAATATCGAAATTATCGAAATCTTAATATCGATATAAAATATCGATATCGAAAGCAGCATATCGATATTATCGATATAATATCTACATCCCTACCATTTATCAAAATTAGGTGGATAAAGCTTTCCAGCTTTCCGTTGTCGTGGTAGAAAAAGAAAACATAAAAAAATCATGGTGTTTATTTCGTTCGATAAAATATTAAATGAAAAGTAAATTAAAAAAACAAATGCCATTTCTCAAGAAACCGGAATTCTGTATTTGTCATGGGAATCTGTGACACATTTTATCAAAAACCTTTTTTGTTCAGTAAATCGGTAATGAAATATTTAAGAGCAGAGAAGCATAATATACTAAGAAGTAGGTAACTTTAAGTTTTATGAGTTATTTTTTACTTGAAACTTTTATTTTATAACTTTTAACTTTGTTAACACGTTGGCTGTAATGTGACATTTGAGGAACTTTCACATTAAAAAAGAATGGACTCTGAACTGGAACTTTACCACTGGGCGGAGTTATTGCCTGTGATGGTATTTTCTACCACCTAACCCTTAGACCTCTATTTTTATGTCGTCAAGTACTCAAATTAACGAGGAAAAATTCCTGTCTCTATTGGGGATTGAACCCATGCCCTCCTGTTTAGTTGTTTACCAGGCGAGCGCTTAGCCACTGAGCTACCGAGACATTAGACTGTTCGTGTGTACCGTGTCGAATCAATGAGACCAAATTCAGTTAAAAGGTAACCGGTATGAAGATATACGATTCGGCAGAAGGGATCAACCATTATAGAATGACGACCACTTATTTCTTGTTAACCTTTAATGAACGATTAATATACCAGTGTATGGTGTTTAGGAATTAGTAACGATTAATATACTAGTGTATGGTGTTCAGGAATTATTAACGATTAATATACTAGTGTATGGTGTTCAGGAATTAGCAACGATTAATATACTAGTGTATGGTGTTCAGGAATTAGTAACGATTAATATACTAGCGTATGTTGTTCAGGAATTAGTAACGATTAATATACTAGTGTATGGTGTTTAGGAATTAGTAACGATTAATATACTAGTGTATGGTGTTCAGGAATTTGTAACGATTAATATACTAGTGTATGGTAACGATTAATATACTAGTGTATGGTGTTCAGAAATTAGTAACCATTTTTTTTTTATTTGGCTTAAAATCTTTTTTACATCTATTGGTCATTAGGGACGGGACTTTTACCCGCTATTCGCTGGAAACTTGCAAACCAGCTAATACCACATTGACCTCACCCAGCCCGGGTTGGGCCGGAAAAATAGCCAGCATCACTAGGCCGCAAACCCACGCGGACGCCCACATGGTACATCCTTGCTGGACGTTGCTTAACTCCAGTGATCTAAAGGAACCTGGTGTATTCAACGTACCATGGAACTCGTTAAAAAGGACAACAAATCAAAAGAATTTTATTATACGAATAGAACGTGTTAAAAAGGGCATAACACACCAAAAGCACTCTATTATACGAATAGAACGTGTTAAAAAGGACTGAACACACCAAAAGCACTCTATTATACGAATAGAACGTGTTAAAAAGGACTGAACACACCAAACGCACTCTATTATTGGGCGGAGCGAAGCGTAGCCTTATACTCCCTACAAACTGCAAACTTTTGTTACCCTACTCCTCCGAAACTACTCACCCGATTTTTACCAAATTTTTTTCTACCAGTGTTTGGTGTTTAGGAATTAGTAACGATTAATATACTAGTGTATGGTGTTCAGGAATTATTAACGATTAATATACTAGTGTATGGTGTTCAGGAATTATTAAGGATTAATATACCAGTGTATGGTGTTCAGGAATTATTAACGATTAATATACTAGTGTATGGTGTTTAGGAATTAGTAACGATTANACACTATTATACGAATAGAACGTGTTAAAAAGGACTGAACACACCAAAAGGACACTATTATACGAATAGAACGTGTTAAAAAGGACTGAACACACCAAAAGCACACTATTATACGAATAGAACGTGTTAAAAAGGACTGAACAAACCAAAAGCACTCTATTATACGAATAGAACGTGTTGAAAAGGACATAGTACACCAAAAGAACTATTCTATTTTTCAATATTTATTACTTTTTGTTTCTGGTATTTTATGATCCCATCCCTAACTACTTCCTCTGTTTTTTTATTTCCTTTTGTTGATTAGTTTGTTACTATCAACGACCTTTTCTTTTTTACAATTCTCTTTTGTTTCCAGTAAAAATAAAGCACACAAATTAAGTAATAGCATCACAAAATAAAACATCTGCATTAAGATTTGGTTGACATGTTTCTGCGTCTCCATTTCGTATATGCAAACAGGGTGAGCCAAAAGTATAAACCCACCCACAGTATCTTGGGAACCACGCAAGATATCGAAAAACGCTAAAATACGGGTCTTCTCATTTTCGGGGGGATTAGTTGAGCCCAAAATTTTCGTCCGTTAAAATCTTTAATCCCATTAAAATATTTAATGGGATGACCTATCAAGCGAGGATTCATTTTGAAGGTAATAAAAGAGAAGTTTATAAAAACAGAGCTAATCTCTCACTCTACGACTTACCGTTCTCGAGATATTGGGCCGGCCGTTCTAAAAAATGTTAATATTTTCCATCCTGTATCCCAAGAACCATAATTGGTAGAAAGGCGAAACTAACTGATGTGAAATCCACTCATCCCAACTTTCAATCAAATTATTACTCAACCATGTTAGTTTTGGTCTGCCAACCACCCGCCAGCCTTTGCAGCCAGTCGAAAACTATAACATTATCAGAAAAGGTTGAGTACTAATTTTTTTGAAAGGTCTTGATTTCATATCAAATAATTTCATATTTCTACCAATTACGATTCTAGAGATACAGGGTGGAAAATATTAACATTTTTTAGAACTGTCGGCTCCATATCTCGAGAACGGTAAGTCGTAGAGTGGTGAACTTTGATTTAATAAAATTACCTTTAAAATTTGATAGGTGATCCCATTAAAGATTTTTGAGCTGACCGCCGCTCAGGCTAAATGAACGGCCGTGGTAGAAACTTTTTGGGCCCAAAATTAATCCCCCTAAAAATGAGGATACCTTATTTTACCGCTTGTCAATATCTTAAGTGGCTCTCGAGATACTGGGGGCAGCCAGCTCAAAAATCTTTAATGGGATTACCTATCAAATGATGATACATTTTAAAGGTAATAAAAATAGAAGTTTATTAAATCAAAGTTCACCACTCTACGACTTTTGGCTCACCCTGTATAGAATCTTATGTAGTGATATATTACATGCAATAAATCCTTAGGGGAGGTATGAACCATCTGACCTAAATCAATTCGAAATTTATTTTTTTAAGTTTGAAAAATTCAATGCAACCCCCAAGAGTTTTTTTTTTTTTTGTTTTTTTCCTGATACTTTTGAAATTGGGTTACTGTTTTGAATGTGTATTGGGGAGGGGGGGGCGTTATCAACAGGTCAACGATCGAAATATCCTCTTTTGAATAGATTTTTCAGGAGAAAAGATTTTTCTGTTTTAAACTTCAATGTTAAAGTTCGTGGTACTTTATAAGATTTGAGACTTTTGGGAGAGTCCCAACGGAGACGAACTTTGGGCCTCTTCTGAAAGTACCCAAAATATGAAAACTATTAGAAAAAAATGTCTATTATTTAGTTCCTGATTGTAGGGTTTCCACTTTTAAGCTTTTACAATTATCACTGTGGCCTTTAAAGGGTTTTCTAAACGGCCTATTTTTAACTTCAAGGAGAAAAATGAGATTTGACTTTGTCCTCTACGACACTGATTTAAAAAAAAATGTACACGTTGGATGGCTTAGGTAGATGAGAAACCTTTTTGGGAACACAATAAGGAGACTTTCACATTATGTCGGATCCACACATTGCGAACATGAACATTCGCAAGTGTGGACGGCATCTGAACATTAATACGAACGTTCAGTGAATTTTCAGCTCTTATCCGTGAGGTTGTCGGTTTTCTACTGAACTTCTTTGATGTTTTTTACTAATTTGTGGACAGCATCTGAACATTAATACGAACGTTCAGTGAATTTTCAGCTCTTATCCGTGAGGTTGTCGGTTTTCTACTGAACTTCTTTGATGTTTTTTACTAATTTGTGGACAGCATCTGAACATTAATACGAACGTTCAGTGAATTTTCAGCTCTTATCCGTGAGGTTGTCGGTTTTCTACTGAACTTCTTTGATGTTTTTTACTAATTTGTGGACAGCATCTGAACATTAATACGAACGTTCAGTGAATTTTCAGCTCTTATCCGTGAGGTTGTCGGTTTTCTACTGAACTTCTTTGATGTTT
>CM022877.1:31694083-31717876 GCA_012654025.1 Pachypsylla venusta
TTTTTTGGGGGGTACCCCCCAAAAAAATTTGAGGGGCGTTATCATGATGATTCCAAATGTAATTAGACCCTAAATTTGACATACCTACCAAATTTGAAGTCTCTGGCTCTTACCATTCTCTTTTTAGACAGGATTAATGAAAACCGCTTTAAAGCGCTAAAAACCGCCAGCGGTATATTTGATTGAACCCAAAAGTTTTAGAGCTAGCTGAGACCCCAAATCTCCTTTTAGACAGCGATACTGAAAACCGCTAAAAAGCGGCAAAAATCGCCAAGGGTGTATTCGATTGCACCCAAAAGTTTCGGGGCACAATTAGAGCCCAGATGGGACCTATATACCAAATGTCAGCCAAATCGGTCAACGCTAAGTGGCAAAAGTGCCCATCACGGCGTACGGCGGACAAACGGATTTTTCTTTTATTCGATTAATAACAAATTTTGAGGGGGGGTAATTTTTTTTTTCCGTGACGATTCCAAAGGTTCATTATTGAAAATAGTAAACCAAAATTCAATTAATTGCGTCAATCAATGAAATTAGTTTAAAAGTAGGTACCTTCGTTTTCTTTTCTTGTTCAGACCTGTAGAAATGAGTATTTTGGTTCTACCACCTAATAATTATATAATCATTCGGTTAATTACCCGAATGCGGTTCTGGAACCGAGAAGGAGTGACTGGCAACCCTTTGAATTTTCTTAACCAATTTTAACCCAATTAGAGGGGTTGGGAGAAGTTTTTACGTCCATGCCTCTATTGCGTATGTACAACCGTCCTAAATGATTTTTTTTGAAAAAGGTTGCCAGACACTCCTCCCCAGTTCCAGACCCCCCGAATACTTTTGTGAACTTCGGCAACATTCGGTCTTGGTTTGTTGTTGTTTATTTCACTGATGGTTTATTTTCAGTTTAGTGGTTTGTGTTTTGTGTGATTTGTGATAGTAAATATTTTGAATTTTGATAAGAGTATAATATAATTATTGATTGTATAATTATTGAGTTTCTATTGATATATTGCAATTAATTATCTTTAATATTGTTGTTTATTATGTTGTTGTTTTTTAATTACTTGTTGAAATTATTTGTGATTATTCTTATCAACTATTGTGTGTTTACAAAAAAATGGGTAAATAATTTTCAATCTAATTCTAACTGAAGGTGAGTTATTTTTACTCTACAATGCCTCCTTCCCCTGTAACGGAACAATTGCAAACTTCTGTCAAGAATAGCGAACGCTATTTCCAGAGTCCAGTCATGCTTTGAATTAAAAAAAAAACTGAAAAAATGCTGAATTCTTGGTTCTTTGTTAAGCGTCGCAGGTTGCAGGACTCACATAACAAATTCGAACAACTCAATGACAAAATTGTGAGTTTCCCAGCTGGGGTCCGAGGTGAGTCCCGTGGATGTATTGCAATGTTCAAAAGCATTTGAGGAGATGTTTTTTAAGATCAGGGCTTGCGAGGGTAGTTATAAAGAGGAAGCACGTTCGTCGGTTACTATTCCGCAGACTGTATCATCAGATAATGTTAAAACCATGTTGCCAGGGCCGGATTAACAATAGTAGCACTTGTAGCACGTGCTACGGGCCCCACGTTTTAGAGGGCCCCGCGCTTTGACAACTTACACTAGACATTTCGAAATTTCTGGGTTGGCAATTGAAAAAAATATCACTTTGACGGGCCCCCAACTCTTCAATATGTAGTAAAATTTAATTTAGGAATGTACAAGTAGGTACCTACTACCTAGGAACTTAATAATGAAAGGAGTATTGCAATATAAGCAAATTGTTTTTTTAGCATGAGCGGTAACTATGTTTTATCGATGTTGGTATAGATATTTATAAGTTTAGATATGGTATTTAGGATGTTTGTAGTCATTATGAAATAATTGAAAAAATAGAGAAAAAAAGATTACACCAACAAAATAGAGAATTTCATCAAAGACAACGCATACCAATCATTAAAAAAGGACCCCACAAACAAATTCCAGAAAAACGTAAAAGATCTGCTAAAATCAAGTAAAATACTCAACGAAAAAGAAAAATACTGTATTACTCAAAAGAATCCATCAGCACCTATCATGAAAGGATACCCTAAAATACATAAGGACGGCATCCCCATCAGACCCCTCATCCCGTTTTATACTTCACCTACATATTATCAAAAAAAAAAAAAAAAAAAAAAAAAAAAAAAAAAGAGTTCACTTGAGAATGTCGTAACTGACGAAAGCGCTCGTGGCTCATCAAATTCATTGATGTTGGTATACTCAAAATTTAATTTCACTTTTCTCTACCAAAAAATAATCCATTTTTGTAGTACTTGCTAAAAGAAGACTACATAGACACCGCCGGCGGGGGTGGAGGGGCCCCGCTCTGTGAAAGTGCTACGGGCCCCGCGGAAGGTTAATCCGGCCCTGCATGTTGCCACCTATCAACATTCCTATTTTTGATGGTACTGTCACAGCTTTCCCTGCTTGCCGCATTGTATGACCAATTAATTCATTCTAACATAAATTTATCGAGCATCCTCAAATACAGCTATTTACGCTCGTACTTTAAAAATGCAGCTTTGGCGTGTGTGGAGGCTATTTCTTTTGTCCCTGATAATTACCAGTTGGCATACAGTGTCTTAACAGAGCGCTTCGCCAAAACGGGAATAGTCGCCGATAACCATCAACAACTGTTAAATTTTGAACACATTAGAACTGTATTTACTCGGGCTTAGGACCGTCACCTATTGAAGCTTCTTTGCTCCTCTCGGTGGTTACATTAAGTATATTCCCTGTCTATTTTCTCAAAAATCTTTTCAGAATAATCTCGTATGGGTGTGGGAATAACAAAAATCATACGGACATCATTGCAATCCTTTAAATACAACAATACAAAACACATTAGAACTATATCCATCATTCTGTTTTTCCGTTTTTGAAAACAAGGATCTTTATCTCTGACAATTTTCTTCCCTACTTTTCATCACATGGTAATCTTTTCTCTTGCCTATAGCCTGCTAACGATACAAATTTTGGGGGAAAGAAGATATCATGAGTTTCTATCTGCTGGATAGCCATTTCTATTTTTCGACGTAGAATGGCAACTGAACAATATTTTTTTAATTTTAAAATATAAATATCTTACTTAGTTATTTGAAAGAACACAGAAAACACAAAAATTAAACAAAAAATTAAAGTGGTATTCACACTACACAGTGACAGTGCTTTTTAGTGCTCTCACAGTGAAAGAACCAGGAAAACACAAAAATTAAACAAAAATTTAAAGTAGCACTCACAGTACACAGTGATTTTAATAAAACCCGTCAGTGTTTTCTCCGTGTTCAGACAGTAAAATTGTGGTGTGTCTAGATAACGAGAATATCACGTCCGCGATAATTTCAAATCACTGTAAGATCACAGTACGGCGTGGGAGAGCACTGTCTGTCATTGACACTTTCACTGTGTAGTGTGAATGCTTCTTAAATTCCAATACGTAATAAATTGACTAAGACCATGGAAAAAAAACCCGAGGAACAGACTGGAATATGATACTGTTTCGAACAATTTCGTGGAATTCTAAGTTTTCATATATTGTTATTGAAACCTAATACTCGGTTTGGTTATAAGTCTGCAACCCCACTGGAGCGTTCCTCATTCCATCATCTTCTGAACAGGCTGGATTTGACTCAAAGGACAACAAACCACAAGTACTACGATAGAACCCCGGACCCTTAGGTACTACGATACTATCGATATTCTTCTTTCAATACGGCAATCCTATATACGTGGGTACAGATAATGAATAAAGTTAGTGGTCTATATCAACTTACACTAAAACGTTTTAGTGACGTCATAGTATAAACACATGATACCTACTTTATCGCAGAAGCGAACATATTTTATCAACTACAATGATTATGAGAGCGCTTTTAATAATTTAAATTATGGAGTGTTTTTATTACAGGCGTTTTTCCGAGGATGAAATAAAACACACACTAATTGAGGCATGATCAGTGATGCTGAATTTATTGGAAAGGTAATCGTATGCCATTAGTGTTTGAGAACGATTTCGGACATATGGGCCCCGCGACTTGACCTAGCCGAATCGCAGTTTATGTGTACAATTTTCGACACTTTTCGAAAAATCTGAGGCCGTATATCAGTAATAACACGGCCCCCAATGTTATCCTCCTTATGTTCCAACGTTTTTGGTTTATCAACGTAGACAAGTGACTTTACATATCCTCACAGAAAATAATCCAAAGGTATTAAGTCGCATGATCGTAGGGTCAATTACGCGAATTAATGCGCTCACCAAATGTTTCCTCTGATTATGTCGCGCGATGTGTGACATGCTGTTAAATCGCACGCTCGTGGGGTCAATTACGTGAATTTATGCGCTCACCAAATGTTTCCTCTAATTACGTGATTATGTCGCGCGATGTGTGGCATGTTGCTCCGTCTTGTTAATTTGTTTCGTCTTGTCAAAAAGCATATTATCAATTAGAGTATGTGTGGTACAGCAATGCCTAGCTAAGCGAACAACTGTTTTGAATGAACAATTATGTCGACCACAAAATGGTCGTAAAGACCCACCCGGTATGTTAGAATAACTGAACCATGATTTTCGAAATAAATTCGCACAATTCGCAAACGATGTTCTGATGTTAGTCTATGCATTGCGGCAAGCAAAATAATTTGAAATAAACAAAATGACAGAACTAAACAGAGAAAAAAAAATAAACCGTCACTATTCAAAATGGCCGCTTTTGTTATCATTGGTACCAATTTGAAAAACTCACATCTTAAAAAAAAAAAAAAACTCTGCCATTGTGACACATGGGTTTATTATTTTATCGGCTAAAAAAATACCCCCCAAAAAAAATTTGAGGTAGGGATTTTTCTCTCGTGACCAAAACACCCTATAAAAAATGCGACTTTAATTTTTTGTAACTGACCCCCCAATATAGCTTTTAGTATTACAGCCTTTAGCAAATATTTCCATATATTTTTTTTTTCCTTTTTAAAAAAAGTACAGAAATGTTTTTAACATTAATCTTTTGTTTTACGAAAAAGAAAACTCTTCGGTGGTAGGTAGGTATAACTTTGGGGTAGTTAGATATAACTTTCTTGAGCGAGCGAGAGGAAAAAAAAGTATGAGGGATAATAATCGCAGCATAAGAAAACAATGTCTTTTTCTTGAGGAAATAAATTTTGTTAATGGATGTTAATTATAATAAGATTTTCGTTACCAGGTACACAAGGCGTGACAGAAAAAAGTGTTTTCTTTAAACCGCTTGGTGTATGGTATGGCTCGACTACCTATTCTCTGAAAATAAGGTGCAAAAATCGAAAGGACACGTACGCTCCCACCCAATGGTTCCATTTTTTTCGGGATTTTTGCAAACTTTCCTGAATAGATATTTAAATAGAATGGTTATCCGAATTTACTTTCTTCTTTGGGTGCAATTGATAAAGCAAATGTCCCTACCAAAATTGATAAAGCAAAGCGCCCCTATCATAATTGATAAAAAAATAATTTTTAGTTGATGATCCCTCATCATTGGTTTGAAGCAGAGTTTTTTTAAAGGCTGGATGCCCTTTCTAACACCAAACCTTCAGTCTTTACACGGGCTTAGGACCGTCACCTTATGATCCCTCATCATTGGTTTGAAGCAGAGTTTTTTTAAAGGCTGGATGCCCTTTCTAACACCAAACCTTCAGTCTTTACACGGGCTTAGGACCGTCACCTTATGAAGTTGACTTACTCCCTTCGGTGGCTACATTAGTGTTTAGTGACTATCGATCTGTATCCACAGATAAAGAATCGCGGATCATATCTTTTGAAGAAGAAATAGTGGGTCAGCAGTCTAGAGTGCCCTACACAGAAATATTTCTTGGTCACAGGACGACAGACAGCAGACAGAATGACTTCCATCTGTATCTACAGATAAAGATCCGCGGATCATATCTTTTGAAGATGAAGTAGTGAGTCAATCTAGAGTGCCATACACAGAAATATTTCTTGGTCACAGGACGACAGACAGCAGACAGAATGACTTCCATCTGTATCCACAGATAAAGATCTGCGGATCATATCTTTTGAAGATGAAGTAGTGGGTCAGTCTAGAGTGCCCTACACAGAAATATTTCTTGGTCCACAGGACGATAGACAGCAGACAGAATGACTCCCATTTTCTAATTTCTGGCATTATGAATTTAGCTTTTTGCTTTCCTTATCCTATAAAAAGCAAAGTATTGTATTGGGCTGAAATTTCTGATGTCAAGTTTTCAATGCCAAATTACGTTTTGCGATCGCCAGATAGACAGCAGACAGAATGACTCCCATTTTCTAATTTCTGGCAATATGAATTTAGCTTTTTGCTTTCCTTATCCTATAAAAAGGAAAGTATTGTATTGGACTGAAATTTCTGATGTCGAGTTTTCAATGCCAAAATACGTTTTGCGGTCCCCAGAGCTCAAATCTCGAGTTTCAGCTATTGGTCGTGTGTATGGGTGTGTGTCTGTAAACAAGATATCTCAAGAACGGTAAGTGCTAGGTAGCGTTTATAGTGATTTTCAGCCGCTTTTTGGTGACTCCTGCCAGAAAAGAGAACGGTAAGGTAATTGCTAGAGCTTAAAATTTGGTGCCCATTTATATAAATTTTATGCATGGAATGCAAAATGACATTTTGGTTGAAATCGAATATGGTTTTGGCGGTTTTGTGCAGCTTTTTAACGGTTTTCACGATAAATTTGTCATAACAAGGGAGCGGTAAGAGCTACTTGACTTTTCTTTACTATGTCAATTTTATGTATTGTACACGTCTCGAATTTTTGGTTTATTATTTTCAATAATGAACCTTTGGAATTGTAACGAAAAAAAAAAAAAAAAAAAAAAAAAAAACCCCCCCCAACTATCTCTTTGAGGAAGTATCTGGNTTTTTAGCGGTTTTCAGTATTGCTGTCTAAAAGGAGAATGGTAAGAGCTAGACTTTTGAAATTTTGTATGTATGTCATATTTGGGGTCTCAGTTAGCTCGAAACTTTTGGGTTCAATCAAATATACTGCTGGCGGTTTTTACCGCTTTAAAGCGGTTTTCATTAATCCCGTCGAAAAAGAGAATGGTAACAGCCAGAGACTTCAAATTTAGTAGTTATGTCTAATTTAGGGTCTAATTACGCCCTAGATGGAATCGTCACGAGGCCCACTCAATTTTTTTTGCCGCCCCCCAATTTTTTTGTGGGGGGCCAAAAAGGTTTATTATTTTTTGTTAGAAAAATAATAAACCGATGTGTTACATTGGCAGAGTTTTTATAGATAAGGAAAGTCGTGTGATGTTCACCAGATTTTTTTAGATGGATGGAATTTTTTTCCAGAGATTTTGGAACTTAAATCTTTGAATAACATGTTAATTATCAGTGTTAAAAAATATTAACTATTAAATAAATTAAATTTAAACAAAAATCTTATCAAAACCCAAAAACATTTAATTTATGAAGAAACTAGTTTCGAATTATTCGAGTCATCATCAGTCTAGTCGAGTCTAAAGATGGAAGTTGACTGAATATATTATTCACCGCGTGCTGTGTAGGGTCACGCGATGTACTATCAAAATATCTATTGTCTATTTCTAAAACTTTTTTGAATAGGCCAGTGACAATATTATAATCAAAAAAGTTTTAGAAATAGACAATACTATCAAAGTACATCGTGTGACCCTACACAGCACGCGGTGAATAATATTCAGTCAACTTCCCTCTTTAGACTCGACTAGACTGATGATGAATCGAATGATTCAAAACTAGATTCTTCATAAATTAAAATAAATAGTGTTTTTGGTAAGCGTTTTGTTTAAATTTAATTTATTTAATAGTTAATAGATTTTGGAACGAAATGAACGATATAATGAGTAGACGAAAATCTTTAAAAGAACAGACATGAAGTGAAAGCAGTAGATTTTGTTTGGTCGATCTCCGTTTGCTTAACTCTCTCTATTTCTATTTCATGACATATTTGTGACTTACACATCCTGTAGATTCTAAATTGCAAGTTTTAAAGCTATTCGTTTTTCTTTTCTTTTTTTTTAAAAAAAAAATACTTCTCAAGACGTGCGACTTTTCAAAAATCTATCGCATCTAGCTTTATATTTATTATTTTTCAGTTGGGGCCTGTAAGAATACGTGATCCTGACGCTTGTCGTTTTTCTATATTTTTAGTAATTTCATAAATGCTGACCTCAAAATTTATTATTCGGTGTAAAGTTGGTATCACATTTTTTATCATTATGCCAAATTTTTCCATTTCGTTTTTTACTTCAAACAGTACCAAACATTGTGTCCGGCAAATATATTTGATTAAATTTGCTATTGGATTGATTTTGAAATCAAACACAACAGGAGTGTCCAAAATTTGTCTATATAGTCCGATAGGGTTTAAATGCATGACAAACACGTTTGTGATTGTTTTATCGTTTTTGAAAACTATTTCAATAATCTTACATTTAAAAAATATTTCTGAGACGTTTGTGGACACCCAGGTCCTCAATTATATATCGAAAATATACAAGTGAAGAAAAGGGAAATTAAATTTCAATCAGAAATCGTATTGGTAAAATAGATTGTAATTCTTTAAATAAGATGTTAATTATCAGTGTTTTAAAATAAAAAACTTACCTTCTTCTTCTTTCACTATGTCCTTTCCCAAAACCTACTTGGGGTCGGCGTTTTCCACCCCAATTCTTGTCCTCCACAGCCTCCTATCCTGCGCTACCTCTCTCTTCCATTTTCTTTCACTCAAATCATCCTCCACTTTGTCTCTCCATCTCAACTTTGGTCTTCCTCGGTCATCAATTACCTTACCAACATAATTTTCGTCTCTTCTTCTACATGCCCAAACCATCTCAATATACTCTCTTGAACTTTTCTGCCCAGTGCTTCTCACCTTAACTGTTCCTCTCGTTTTCTCATTTCTCACCCTATCAATCCTTGTAATCCCACACATCCATCGCAACATCTTCATTTCTGTCCAGTGCTTCCACCTTAACTGTTCCTCTCGTTTTCTCATTTCTCACCCTATCAATCCTTATAGTCCCACACATCCATCGCAACATCTTCATTTCTGCCCAGTGCTTCCACCTTAATTGTTCCTCTCGTTTTCTCATTTCTCACCCTATCAATCCTTGTAATCCCACACATCCATCACAACATCTTCATTTCCGCAACCTCCAACTTTCTCCTTTGTGCCTTTGTTATAGCCCAGGTTTCTGCGCTATACAACAAAGTCGGTTTTACTACTCTCTTGTACACCCTTCCTTTTATTAAAATAAAACACTTACCAAAAACACTATTTATTATTATTTATGAAGAATTCAGGTTGACTGAATAATCTGAATATTATTCATCGCGTGATCCTACACAGCACACGATGAACAATACGCAGTCAACCTTCATCCTTCGAATCAACTGGACTGATGATGAAGCGAATGATTCGAAACTGGTTTCTTCATACATAATTTATAAGTAGTGCTTATGGCATAGGTAAGTGTTTTGTTTTAATTTATTTTTACAAATAGTGTGATACGACCTTAAGTAGGATTCTTACCTTTAACACTGGTGAGACAAAGAATTGTGATGATGAGAAATAAGCCAAACATTGAGTTCACAGATGTCTGCATGGCGAATTGTTGCTAACAAACAATTTGAAAATCGATTGAATTTCAGTCGTTCATCGGGACCTTTTTATAACTCCATTTCAATTAATCCAGATTTTAATTAATATTTACATAATATTAATTAATATTAAATATGCCATTTAATTAATATTGCAAAAATATTAATTACATGACAGATATGCAGTAATCATATTAGAGGAGATAAAATTTTGTAATCGAGAATAAAGTTATTACTGGTTTGAATTTTCATGTGATGTACAATTGTTTGTAATGGAATGTATTCACTGAGGGGACCAAACCAGCTTCATTAGGTAACGGTCCAAAGCCCGTGTAAATATAGAAGGTTCGGTGTTAGGAAGGACATTCGGCCTTTAAAAAAATCTGCTTCAAACCAAAGATCAGGGAGGTCATCAGCGAGTGGTATGGTAGAATTAAGGGAAACAATGCCGACCTCAAATAGAATTGGGAAAGGATGAAGTTAAGTTAAAGAAGAGGTTCGTCTGTAATCAACGAAAAAAAGAAAAAAGAAGCCATCCCTTTATTAAGGTACCCATCGAAGTAGCCAAACCTGCTAGAGTGGTACAGCTATCATTTGGACTCATTAAAAGGAAAACTTTTTTTGCTTAACGTCTCTTTAACATCTATTGGTCATTCGAAACAGGGGTTTTACCCTCCATACGCTGGAAACTTACAAACCAGCTACCCACATTGAACTCACCCAGCCTGTGTTGGTCCAGATAAATAGCCAGCATCACCAGGGCGCGAACCAAAGTGAACACCCACATAGTACAACTTCGCTGGACGTTGCTTAACTTCAGTGATCTAACGGGAAATGGTGTATTGAACGTGCCATAGACACTGGCAATGAAAAGAAAAATGTTCTTATCTGTTTTAAACATCTTTCCAGTGATTTCTTATTCTGTTTCAAAACTTTTTAATTATCCGCATTTATACGTACGTTCTTTATGGTACGCCAAAACGTGTTTTTTCAAACATTGTTTTGCAAGCAAAAGATGCTGGCTAAGCTCACTTATACATTTATCCCTTTAAATCCCTTTTACATTTATCTCTGACAAATCAAGGTCAGAAGAGTGTTGATTGAAACATACCATTGATGATGTTAGTGCTGAGCATAGGTACCCGGGAGCACCAGAGTTGGGTATCTTTTGTCTGGGATCAATTTAAAGCCCGGTTCTTACCATTATATGGACCTGCGATTCTATCCTTAAGGATTTTCTGTGCAGAACTTTTTTTTAATTCTATTATTATCTCTTCTCTTTCAGGTAAGTCATCTCCATTGCTGCATCTGCTTTGATGGTAGTGCAGGCGCTGAACACATCTAATGCTCGTGAGTATCTTTACACTTTCTTTTTTTCACCCTTCTAATCCTCTTCTTCTTTAACATCATCCTTTCTCAATTCTGTTTGGGTTCGAAGCTGCTTTCTTTTTTCTGCCATAACCTTTTGTTCTGTGCCAACTCTCTTAAATTATAACTCTCTCCTGGCACGGTAACCCTAGCTTGCATCTCACACTATCCATAGAAACTGCGTGGAATCTCGCCATTAGTTGTTTATACTTTTTACTTTCTACATGGGTAATTAAAAATATAATATCGTTTCAGACCCTTCCTTTAGTCGCCTTTTACGACTGGCATGGACTTGGGTGCTTTGAAAATATTCTTCCTATCCGCAGGTCGAAGTTATTAAGACATAATTGGATTGGAAGAATTTACGTCCTAAACTAAATTGCCCCGTCAAATTATTATTTTGTTTGAATAAATTCGTAATATCCGGGAAATGATTTCATTTCACGTTGGGCATCCCGAATAATAGTAATCTAAGTTTGCGACGGTTTCTGAGGTGGGCTAAATTTTTTAGGTCCCGCAGGCCGCTTAATTTCGCCGCTAATTTTAGTTTTTGGTTTATAACATTCGAACGATGCATTTTATGAAAAAACTACTCTATTCAAACTTAACGACATTTAAATTTAACGTCGAAAAACACAGTCCAGGGCTTTGGTTAGAATGGGATGTCGAAAATATAGTTTTACACTTTTTCAGAAAAGTGTATTAGTATCCCTTTTAAACGTCTGTAACTCAAAAACGGTTATTCCAAATAAAAAAATTATATTTGACAAAACTTGTGTAGAATCTTCCCAAAGAGGTGGCACAATGTTTACTACAAAACTGTTGTAGACAAATTCCTGATTAAGAAACATTCGCTAATTTTGTGGATGGATACAACTGTATAGTAGCTTTCAAATCTATCTGAAAGGGATTATCACGGATGTATAGGAGAGGGGACGATAGATATCGGACCGAACTGGATTGCCACCAGGGCATATATATATATATATAATATATATATTTATGCGTTTAAACCCCATCAGACTATTTAGACAAATTTTGGTCACTTTTGTGTTTCATATCAAAGCAATCGAATTTAATCAATTATGATCACACTGTTTGGTATTGTTTGAAGTTGAAAAAATGACAAAATTTGGAATCATGACCAACAGTGTGCTACCACCTTTAAATTTAAATATTAAATGAGGCTAAAATCCAGAATAAATTTTTATCTTCTTCACTTGTCATTGAAAGGTCATCTGCAGTCCTATACTGGTGACCTTTTAATACCTTCCGATGTATTTCATAGTCCCCGTGGGCTATCCCCACATAAATGATGTATTTTAAATGTTGTAATTTAACATACATGATTTCCAAGTATATATCCAGTATATGAGAAATGAGGGGGTGGGCATAGCAGCGACTGGAGACCCAAACCAAATAAATGGAAGCCCATCATGAGAAGCTATAAAAGTTATGTTTGTATACTGGCACTAATTACTCTTCAGGGATTTCCTTGAATCTTTTCTAGGATTTTTTTTTTTTAATTAAACCAAAGAAAAGTACACAATACTCTGTCAACATTTTCCTCTAGAGGGGGGGGGGGGCAATCGCTTCCTCAGTTACTCAGTTTCCTTGCCCACCCCCACAGGATGTTTCATATCAGTGTACAGTTTTATATCTCAAACCATTACTATAGATTTAAACTTTTCGCCAGGGGCCTAAGAAGCACGGCCATTCTGACTTAGTATTTTCTAAATTTCATTTTACCCGTTCTCGGTTTCGAACTCGTAACTGTGGAATTGCTGGCCATACATTTTCAGAATAAGTGTCCTAAAATAAGGACTGAACGGCCACCTAAGCGATCACCTTTCTCGCTTTGAGTTGACCGTGATTGTCCGATTTGGGTGAATAAATTAGAAATTTGGATTTTGGTGAATAAATTAGAAAAAGGCTTGACATATTTTAGTTCTGATAATTTTCTTGGGGTCTTAGACCATGATTTTGAGGCGGTCAATTTTTCGCTATCTGCTACCATTTGGGCTGTGATATTCGAACAGACAACCCCTACCACATATGTAGGTACACACACATTTCTGATTTATATATTTATATTCTTTTTGCTGGTGTCAGCTTACTTTATATAAATGTCTCCCAAAATAACAGACTAATATTGTGTGTGATATCTAGAAGGTTTTGTGATCCTTTCTATTTTCACAAAATTTTCAGTCAAAATTCATTTTCTAAAGATAAGAAAAAGCCTTTTTTCCATAAAAAAAATGTTCTTTTGTCAAACCAAACTAGCTGGAAACAGAATGACAAAGAGAAGGATTGAGTAGAAGAAATATTGTTAAAAGGAGCTTTCATCTTTCATCTCAATTTGAAAAAGCTCAACTGTAAAAAAATAAAAGGAAAACAAAAAAATCTTTTGTGAAATATCCATCTCACCTTTGTGGAAGATGACTGAAAATAGAAATAATTATTTCTTCTTCTTAACGTCTCCATGGCAGAAAACGCATCACACTCGGCTTGCGCCGGGTATGTTTCGGGTTCAATTCCTGGACGGTTCGAAAATTTGATAAAGATTTTTTTTTCAAATTTCCTACTTGATCTGGTTGTGATTAAGGTTTAATATTCGTCAAGAATATTAATCACAAAAAATATCATTGAAAAAAGGCCATGTTCCAACCACTATTCCAAGGAATCCGTCTACATGATTGTTGTGATATCATTTCTAGCCAGTTGGCATATTTACTGACTAAAGGAGGGCGTTGGGAGTAATTTTACCTACATCGTAAAAACTCTGAAAGGGGGCTATCATTAGAAAAAGATTGGGAAGCACTGATTGAGACCATTGATTCTCGGTCCGGATGTTGTGGGTTCAAACCCCGCCCAGAACGAAAATTGTATGATCGAATTTTATCGTTTCCGGAATGAAATGGGTGTAAAAGCAAGTGCTCTGAAGCAATGCGAAAGGGTTTCGGGTCATTACTGTGATGTACACAGACATGAAGGATAAATTTATTTTCATTATTGTTCGCATGACAGGAGTAAAGTGTTATAGAAAGAACAGAACCCAAAAGATTATACAACCACAATAGAAATTTTGAAGAAGGACATTTTCCACTTGACTAATCTATAAATTGAATTTGACGATCTAAACAAGAAGATAAACAATATTATTTTGCCTTTTGTCATCATCACAAAGTGGTCTCCAGACTTTCAATAAAGTACTTTGACAAGAAGTCTATGAGAACGGGCGATTAAGCCAGAGAGTGTTCTACTATGAAAACTTTGTCAATATGACCCATGGGTTTACCGCCAACGGTACCTTTGATTGTACCTTGAATCGTAAAATATCAAATTTGTGTGTGTGTGTGGGGGGGGGGGTTAAACCAATCAATTTCTCTCCAAGAATTTCATCCTTCTATCTCTTCTCCATCCAAGAATTATCATATCAAAAGAAGAAAATCGATATTACCGATATTAATATTATCGAAAGCTTAATATCGATAAGCGATATTATCGGATGAATTTGATATTTAGGTCCCATCTGGCCTCTAATTGTGGCCCGAAACTTTTATGTGCAACCGAATACACCCTTAGCGATTTTCATTATTGCTGTCTAAAAAGGGAATGGTAAGAGCTAGAGATTTGGAATTTGGCCAATTTGGTATGTATGTCAAATTTGGAATTTCAGTAAGCTTCGAAACTTTTGGGTGCAATTAAATTTATCGCTGACAGATTTATTTTACAGCTTTTTAGTGGTTTTCATTAAGCCTGCCTAAAAAGAGAATGGTTGAAATTTGGTTTGCATGTCAAATTTAGGGTCTAATTTTTCCCCAGAGCTTGGGGGGAGGGGGGTTAGCCAGTATAATAATAATAATCCCATGTGTCACATTGACAGAGATTTTTTTAACAGTTTATGGCCCACTTGGAAACAAAAATATTGTCGCCCCATATTCTCTGAGGATAAATAATTAAGTTTTCCCTTTTTGGAAAATAATATCATTTTGTTTCTCCAAAAGTTTTCTCCCAACATCCGGTGAATTTCTTATTATATTAATCTTAAACTCTGAAAGTCTAAACTGACTCAATTGTTGATAACGAAGAAATTAAAGCGTTCAACAGTCTCTGCCTCTTTTGGACAGGAAAAATGAAAACCGCTAAAAAGCGGTAAAAACTACGAACGATTGCATCCAAAAGTTTCGGGGCACAACTGAAGCCCAGATGTGACCTGTATATCAAATTTTATGCAAATCGGTCAACGTTATGCGGTAAAAGTGCCCGATTTTTGGATTCTGCGTACATTTTTATTTTGGGGGGGGGGGAGTATTTTTTTTCGTAATTTATTGAAAAATAATATGTACTTGCATTTTGTAGCCGTAGCGAATACGGTTACAAAATTCAACAACAATTTCGAGTTTGCAACATCAAAGATTCTCAAGTTTGTATTTTTGGAGGAACCGATCCCCAGGCCGAGCACGGCTTCTATTTAGAAAATTCAATCTCATAAAAAAAATATCATTGAAAAAAGGCCAAGTTCCTCCCACTCTACCAAAAAATTCTGCCTATGAAAGTTGTGATATCCATTATTGGGGCCAAATTTATTGTTGCTGCTGTATATAACGCACTTAAATTTATTATTGCACGTTCTTCTATCTCAATATTCTTAAAGTAATACCGACTTTACACTTCAGTTGTGCCCCGGATTCGTAAAATTTTACACACTGGCCAAGTGTAAAGTCGGTATTAATTTAAGAGAATTGAGACAGAAGAACGTGCAATAATAAATTTAAGTGCGGGATATACAGCAGCAACAATAAACTTGGCCCCAATAATAGATATCACTACTTTCATAGGTGGAATTTTTTGGAAGAGTGGGAGGAACTTGGCCTTTTTTCAATGATAATTTTTTGTGAGATATCAATACTTTTTGTAAAGATTACTATATGTAACTGATTTTTTGACCGCTTTTTCTTTATTTCTTCTTCTTCTTTTCGATTACACAACATATCAAAAACCAGGAAATTTCTGTGTAAACCGGACCCAAATGTCCAATAAGATCTAACACCAAAGTATTAATAAAGTAATATACACTTTCTGTATCTTCTTCCCTGAAGTTATAGCACTAGAGTTAACGAATTTTAATTTTGACATTTGCGGGTTTAATTGAATTTAAGTCTCTCTACCTTCATGCAATAATTCAGCGTCCAAATAGTAGTTGAAACTAGATTTCGTGCATTTTCTTCCCTGAAGCGGACCTTTTTGGAGCACTGGTAGTAAAAGAGTAAATTTATTTATTTTTCCATTTAATTCCATGTAAATATCATCCTTCATGCAAGATTTCAGATCCCTACCAGTTTAAACTAGTTTTCGAGCATCTCCTTCCTAAAGCGGGACCGTTTTGGAGCACTGGGAGTGAAAGAGTTCAAATATAAATTATTTCCTGCTAAATTGCTTGTAAATATCTAACTTTATCCAAGATTTTGGTGTTTTATCAGTTAAAACTACATTAAAATACGTTGTATTGTCTTGCCTAAAGCGACACCGTTTTGGAGCAGTTCGAGTTAAAAAGTTCAAATTTTCGGATTTTTTCCTATACTTGGGTGTTCATTGCTAACTTCATGCAAAATTTCAGCACTCTAGGTATACGGAAAGTGTTTGAAATTTTTGATGATGAGTGAATCAGTCAGTCAATTAGTGAGTATCCAAAAGTGCAAACTTTGAAAATCTCCTGCCTGGGTTAATATTAACTTTTGAAGTTTATCCTGTGTTATTGTACTATACTGCGGAATGTATGTTCAAAATTTCAATGACCCAACCCCTGTAGAACCGGATATCTGACGGTGTGAAAAACCTGGTGAATTGCTTCGTGTAAGGATACACTGGTGCTTTCCGGAACTTGGCCTGGCGCACTGTCGTGCGCTCAGATATTTTACTTAATGATATATTATTACTTTTTGTACTGCGACATACCTTTATATCTAATTTCAGCTCTCTAGCTCATCTTGAAGTGGTACTTCTCAATTCCAAATTTTCGGTGGTGAAATTCGAGCATAAATTGGGGAAAAATCGGAAAATTTTAATTTTTATGATATGATTTATTGTGTTCTTTGTATACTTTTTTGGGGGATCCATTCTCGTTCTTTTTTCGTTGTCTCCTTTAGTTTTCTCAGAAAATAAATCCAAATAAATGCTAAAAAGCGTCATTCTTGGCGGTAACTTTCTTCCACTTGAAATTTCGATTTTTTTTCCTTTCTTATTACGCTCTTACATACTAAAAGGGATCTGTGTGCCAAGTTTCAAGTCTCTAGGTTTAGCCATCGTGGAGCTACCTTGATTATCAATGAGTCAGTCAGTATGCCAACTGGGCTTTGCCTTTATAAGTTTAGTATAGATTATAAAATGAGGACTATGACGTATGACATGTATATGATGATAAATTAAAGTAGGAATCTTTTGACAGAATATAATTTGCTAATGAAAATAAAATGTTTTAATAAGTCAAGAGGCAATTCTTCATTGTCAACAAACAGATTGTTTTAGAACAGTAAACTAATCAACTCCTCGTCTGGGTTGGATTTGGTTTGTCATGGTTACTTTTGTGTGTGTATCTGTGATCTGATCTTGGCTTACCTCTGATTGTTCGGGGAAATAAAACATCTCCTTTTGATTATCTGGTCGCCTGGTGTTTTAGTCGTTAGAATTATACAGGGTACTCTATCTGGAGACTAAATGACATTGTAAACGACGAGGTTCGGTGAGAATGGATGAGGGAGAGTCATGTGTCTTACCTGACTAAAACCTCAGGACAAGGATCAAAATCTCCAACTGTTGATCTCCTTCGCATAAGTCGGAATCAAATAGACAGTTCTCGGAACTAATAACGAGACATTGTGGTCTCAGAAAACACCTACACAATATGGAAATCCTTAGGGAAAACCCATTGTATACACTATGCAGGGAGGAAGAGGAAACAGACTCTCATGTGATATTTGATTGCAGTGCCCTACTCAATTGGAGAGTTATTATCTTCGGGTCACTAAACCCCAGCGAAGAACTCGTCCAAAAAAATCTGGTAAAAAGACTGCTCAAACTCTCTGGGCAGTTGAAGCTAGAGAATTAAGCTTATACCCAAAACACAAAAAAAGCCCATGTGGCTGAGTTTTAAGAATTCCAAACCTCAATGGGTAAAGCGTAATGAATGACCCCAATAAACAGAAATAATAATTTAAATATCATCATTATGAGAAACTGATCATTGTTCTTTTTTTATTCTTGATTTCCATCTCATTCTCTTATCTGAGTTATCTTGCTCTTTCTATTTTTTGTCATATTTTACCCACCTCTTGATGAGGTTTTTTGATTCCTCTTTTCCTTTAAATTTCATCATTATGATCATTGTTCTTCTATCATTCTTGATTTTCATCTCATTCTCTTATCTCAGTTATCTCGCTCTTTCTATTTTTTGTCATACTTTTCTCACTTCTTGATGTGGTTTTTTTATTCCTTTTTTCTTTTTCCTTTAAATTTCATCATTATGATCATTGTTCTTCTATCATTCTCGATTTTCATCTCATTCTCTTGCCTGAGTTATCTCGCTCTTTCTATTTTTTGTCATACTTTTCTCACCTCTTGATGAGGTTTTATATTTGATTCCTTTTTCCTTTAAATTTCATCATTATAATCATTGTTCTTCTATCATTCTTTATTTTCATCTCATTCTCTTATCTGAGCTGTCTCGCTCTTTCTATTTTTTGTCATACTTTTCTCTCCTCTTGATGTGGTTTTTTATTTGATTCCTCTTTTCTTTTTCCTTTCAGTAAAGTCATCATTTCTTTTTATTGTTTTTGTAAAAGCAATTTCAATTAGAACCTTCTATTTCATGTTTTGATTGCTGAGGAAGATGACAATACATCCTTTGTTCTTTCAAAGAACAATGGATTGTCACTCAATGCCTTTGATGCAAAGATGAGAAACATCAATGTCGAGAAAAGACCAATATTTTAAGCAAACTTCGAGGTTTTTTTTCGTAGAGGAGAAAAATCTTCACTAAAGGGAGCCTTAATGAGGAGTGTGGGGGCAGTGTTGTATAACATGTTATAATGATATAGACTTCACCAACCCATTTTAGTTATTACTAGCTGTTTTCCCGTGTTTCGCTACGGTTACAAAATTCAGCAACTCAATTTCAGATTTTTGGTGGAACCGACCCCCCAGAGTGAACATGGCTTCTATTTAGAAAATTCAATATTTTACTCAAGGATATTTTTTGCACTGCGGAACACCTTCGTATAAAATTCGCACAGCTCTCTCGCTTATCCCGAAGTGATAGTTCTCAAATCCGATTTTTTGGTGATGAAAACCGTCCATAAATCGGATAGAAATCGGAAATTTTCAAATTTTATATTTTTTATGGGGTCCTTATATACTATTTTGGGGGGGTCTATTCTCGGTCATTTTTCGTTATCTCTTTTAGTTTGCCCAGAAAAAAATTGCAAAAAGACCCGCTAAATAGCGTCATTTTTGGCGGTAACTTGCTCCCACTTGAACTTTAATTTTTTTCCTTTCTTATTACGCACCTACATACTAAAAGGGACCTGTGTGCCAAGTTTCAAGTCTCTACGTTTAGCCATCGTGGAGCTACGTTGATTATCAGTCAGTCAGTATACCAACTGGGCTTTGCGTTTTATAAGTATAGATTATGACTGTATCATAAAATGACCCTCTGCCATGCACAAACATACACCCAAAATTCCAAAAATTCAATCCAGGCTTATAGCCCTGACGGTAGTTTCATCTCACTACTAAAGATGAAAAATCGATATGAACCCCCCGCCCCCCGAATCAAAATCCTGGGTGCGCCACTGCGAGTTAGTTATATTTGGATTGAAAGAAAGAACACCTCCGCAAACTCTCCTAACCTATCGTTTGTAGATTTCAGAGATGTCACTATACATTGCCTCTAAGGATTAATTATGTGTGCGGACCATGCGGTATTTCAATAGAGCTGAGGGTATAGTATACATCACATAGATATTATTCTAGTTTCTCGAAGCTTAGGTACTGAGATATAGAGATGTGTCATGAGTGATTGATTAACTCAAATGAGCAAAATCACTTGGCTGAGTCATTGACTCATGAATCACAAGCACAATGCGATTCAAATGGAAACATATTCATTTTACACTTGAGAATTAGAGAACAAACTAGGAAAAATTAAAATGCAGAGTGAGAGAGAGCAGCTGTAGGCCAGTGAAATAGAAAGGGGCAGGTATGTGTGGTCTCTCCAAGTGTTGATTATGGAATGATCCTATTGGCTACTTCAAGGTTATTCCTTATTTGCTGTTTTGTTTCTTCTTCAATTGAGTGTGATTTTGTGAGCTAGATCTAAATCCATTTGATTATGAGTCATCATTAAGTGAGCTATAAAAAGGTTTGAATCATTTTACTGAGTGATTCATTAGTGACCTATTCAGTCAAAAAATTCATGACTCACATTTCTACTGACGTATAAAACATTTTCAGGATGGATGTTTGAAATCTGTTGGGAAAGGGATTTACATGATTGACAGTTTGACTAACCATTAAATTTTCTTCCTCCATCCCTTTCAATTTTAAATTTATTACCTTAAAGTGACGAATCAATTTTTCTGCTTAAATTATTAGGTAGGTGAAAAAAAAAATATTAGCAATACACCAGTTCCTGTTAGATCACTCATGTAAAGCAACGTCCATCGAGCCAACGTCCAGGTCACTAATCTAGTTGTGAATGCACTCCTGATGAGGTCTGTCCCACTTGTACTTGACGGCTTCTCCAACTCCCTGATTGATCTTCTTGGCAGGCTACTAATCAAGTTGTCAATGCACTCCTGATGGGGTCTGTCTCACTTGTAATTGACGGCTTCTCCAGATCCCTGATTGATCTTCTTGGCAGGCTACTAATCAAGTTGTCAATGCACTCTGGATGAGGTCTGTCCAACTTGTACTTGACGGCTTCACTAGCTCCCTGATTGATCTTCTTGGCATGCTACTAATCAAGTTGTCAATGCACTCCTGATGAGGTCTATCCAACTTGTACTTGACGGCTTCTCCAGCTCCCTGATTGATCTTTTTGGCAGACTACTAATAAAGTTGTCAATTCAATATGGAATTCACCTGTACATATAATGACCTGGTGCAGGCCAACGAGAGGGCAGTGTACGTAGCAGAATATTGGAGGAATGTAATTTAATGGTGAATGAGCCGGACACGGAAAGTAAGTAAGTAAGTTGTCAATGATGAGGTCTGTCCCACTGCTGATGAGGTCAGTCCCATTTGAACTTGACGGCTTCTTTCAACTGCCTCATTGATTCTGGTGCCGTTTTTCTTTGCTTCAAACGCCTTCCGAACTGTCCCACTGCTGATGAGGTCTGTCCCACTTGAACTTGACGGCTTCTTTTAACTGCCTCATTGTTTCTGGTGCCGTTTTTCTTTGCTGCAAACGCCTTCCGAACTGTCCCACTGCTGATGAGGTCTGTCCCACTTGAACTTGACGGCTTCTTTTAACTGCCTCATTGTTTCTGGTGCCGTTTTTCTTTGCTTTAAACGCCTTCCCAGTCCCCAGTTGGTGCATCACATCCGATAGGGTTCATATTTTCCAATTCGAGGAGAATCCCAGAATATTTTTGTTTTTCTCAAATCTCATCGATGAAGAAAACATTCCAAAGTTCGAACAACAACAAATCTGAATCCAACACCGAATTCCGCCATTTTCTTTGATGTCCATAATAGGGATGGGATTTTCGACTCACGTAGGTGAGTCGACATGACTCGACTCACCAATATGAGTCGACTTTCGATCTCGACTATTATCGAGTGACAATTTTCAAAAACACCTTATTTGATCAGAAAGACATAATAAAAACAATTGACGAAAGGGGCTTCTAATACCAAATAAACGTCTCGAACTTCGGTGAATACATTAACAAACACTCGGAAAAATATTTCTCCCTTTATGATCTTTATCAGCCAACAAAAAAAAGCTACTCGTAAGTCGGCTCTTTGAAGAGTCGACTTATTTCAAAAAGATGATTCGACTCGTGAGTGAGTCGAGTCACGAGTCGACTCATGACTCGACTCGTGGATGACTAGCCCATCCCTAGACCATAACCAGGACCGCCGAGGGAAAATCCGGACGCGACACTAAAAAAATACGGCCCCTTACTATAATGAGCAAATCTTTAAGGGCTGCTCCAAAACCCCGGACCCGTTTGAACTACCCCCGTCCTCCCCCCCTCCCCCACTCTTGGTGATCCTGTCCATGAACAGCAATCATATGATTGCTATTACCTTCTTCTATTATTTCTAAGTGCTGTGGGACACTCTACAAAAACCTTTATTGGTCAAAGTAACAAAATCAAAACTAAAGATTGGCAACAATTTACTGCATACTATTGTATAGCTTACCATATTTATCATCTTAGGTTAACAGTAACAGTCGTGGGGCTGGTTTGCAACAACTCGCCATGACTTATTGATACTTGAAAATCCTCACGGATAATGCAGTAGCTTCTACTTGCTTTCAGCATGACCAATAGAAAAGATATAGTTTACGACCCTGCCCTTAGTCTCCTTTTACGACCGGCATGGACTTGAGTGTTTTGAAAGTATTCTACCATATTGTCTCATACTATCTTGCACATCGCACACAACCTTAAAATAAAAATCACAGAGTCCTTTGTAAATTTTTCAGACTTGGCAAGCTTAGTTCATGCTTGAATTACCTAAACCTAACTTTGTTATACAATGAGATGAAATTCAAAGAAAAAAGAATTAAAAATACAAAGAAGTTTTTGAACGAAAACGGAACTATGACATTTTCATACATTTCAATGGAGCTATGCCAATTGCCACTAAAACTTTGTTTACTGCAACTCAAAAATTATACAACTTTTGATAATTACATTTTTATTCATTGACCAATAACGTGTTGATGATTTATATAAGCTTCGTTCTCATCATTAATTGCATTTTTAATCTATTTTAGAGTTTCAACCTGCTAATGGTACCAACCTGCTAATTACAGTTCAAGTTAGTTGGTTGGTTGGTTCCATTAAATAGAACCTGATTATGTCCACAATTTAAAAAAAAAACTCAATGAAAACCTCAAAAAAGCGAAGAAATTTTGGTGTGTGTATATGACATACACACCAAATTGTAAGTCCCTAGCGCTCAATATTCTCTTTTTAGACATGATTAATGAAAACCTTAATGTAAAAAGCGGAAAAAAACGCCAACGGTAATTTCGATTGCACCCGAAAGTTTCGGAGCACAATTAGACCCTAAACGAGACTTGTCACAAAATTTCATCCAAACCGGTCTACGTAAATGGCAAAAGTGTCCATCAGGGTGTAGGGCGGACAAACGGATTTTTTTTAGCAGTAAAAACCGCCGAGGGTATATTCAGTTAGAGCCCATATGAAAACCAACCCATATACCAACTTTCATCTAAATCGGTCAACGCTAAGTGGCAGAAGTGCCCGTGCCCATCACGGTGGACAAACGGATTTTTACTCGATTTTTGGATTGTACGTACCTTGAAACGTAAAATACCAAATTTTGAGGGGAGAGGAATATTTTATTATGTAAATCTAAAAATGTAAATGTATATTTCCTTGTGTTATTATGTCACAATGTTTGTGGGCATCATAGCATTACAAGGTATTTTCAACATTCACTCCAATATCACTAAGCCTAAGCTACACTTTTAACAATTTCCTTATAATGCTACCACTTGTCGCTATTACCATA
>CM022877.1:31726033-31749522 GCA_012654025.1 Pachypsylla venusta
TTCATCATTGAGCGCCCAGGCTTTCATTTTTAGTCATACCAGCATATAGCTGTAGTAAGGTAACACCATGGAGATCACCATGCAGAAAGAAAATTTTTAATAAATCTGGACACTGGACAAAATTGATTAAAATGAGTATTTATTTGTAGGCAAATATTTTCCTGAGAATTTAAATTTTTAGTACATTAGGTGAGAATTATTTTTTAGTACATTTTTGATTTGTGATTTGTTTAATTTGTTTTTTTTTTGTGATTTGAGAATATAATTTTGTCTTAACGTCTCTTTAACATTCAGTCGAGACGGGAGTTTTTACCCCACATTCGCTGGAAACTTGCAAGCAGCTACTCAAATTGACCTCACCCAGCCTGGGTTGGGCCGAAAAATAGCCAGCATAACAAGAGCGCAAACCCACGTAGACACCCACATAGATCAATTTCCCGCCTAGTTTGACCGCAGAGATCGAGCCTTCTTATACCAAACTTATCCAGCTTTTTTGAAAATTTTGGTCTAAGAAAGCTCAAACTCTACGGTCGAAGTGGACGGGACAACCATCTTGTTGGAACACTATTTTTTATTGAATTACTTATTTGGGATCATGAAAACTTATTTGTAGACATTTTAGCCTACCATTTCGGTGCGGCTGCAAAAATCCATTGTCACATGTTCCACCCTGTACTTCGTGAGCGGTAGATCCTAGAGAGCTCTGGTTTTCTGTAATGAACTCGTATTAACGAGACTTTTAAAACAACTCATTTAAGATTTTAAGCCAGTCGGTGCCCAGCCTAAACGACTGGCCGAGGCCAAATTTTTTTTAGTCTAAAATTAAACTACTAGTGTATTTTCAGCCATTCTTGAGATTCGGGGGGTGGGGTGAGACTTCATGGACACCCTGTATATATATATTTTTTTTTTTAAAGCAAGTTTGGCAGAAATCGTTTTACGATTCTCCTCAGAAAAAAAACCCCAACCAAGTGATGTTGAGTTGGTATTAATTTGAGAGAATAGATACAGAAGAAAGTGTAATAATGACTTTGAGTGATCATCATCAGCAGCTATGAACTTTGGCCCCAACAAAAGATATCACTACTTTCATGGCTGATTTTTTTTTTTGGTGAGAGTGGTTGGTTGGAACTTGGTCTTTTTTCAATTTTAATTTTTTGTGATATGTTTTTTAAACGTGTGGATCATAGTAATTATATTCACCCTGTCAAAAGTTTCAAGGTGTCAAAGTACATACTATACCTTGTGTTCGCACGTGCTCCGCTACAAAATGCAGTAAAAGATAAGCTTTTACTTCAAGATCTTTTCCAACTGGAAAGATTCTAGTGTAAGAAAATTGCAATCAGTGCTGGATTAACTATAAGGTCGAAACAACTGGAAAAATTCTAGTGTAGGAAAATTGCAATCAGTGCTGGATTTACTATAAGGTTAAAACAACTGGAAAGATTCTAGTGTAGGAAAATAGCAATTAGTGCTGGATGAACTATAAGGTCGAAACAACTGAAAAAACTACTGCAGGAAAATTGCAATCAGTGCTGGATTAACTATAAGCCAGTAACAACTGAAAAAATTCTAGCGTAGGAAAATTGCAATCAGTGCTGAATGAACTATAAGGTATAAACAACTAAAAAAATTCTAGCGTAGGAAAATTGCAATCAGTGCTGGATTAATTATAAGGCAGTAACAACTGAAAAGATGCTAGTGTAGGAAAATTGCAATCAGTGCTGGAAGAAAAAGATTTTTCGCCACATTTTGCTCAGCAAACTCAATCACATCTCGGTCCACCGACATTTTTGATTTCTAAATATATAAATCAGAAATTTGTTTGTAGATATGTACCTATGTGGTAGGGGCTGTCTGTTACAATACAACAGCCCAAACGGTAGCAGCGAAAACTTGATTGATTGGAATAGACCAGTTTAGAACTATACCACCCTGTATGTACATCAGATACTTCGAATCTGCCTTTTGTTCATGAATACAAACTAGTTTTCATATTCTATTCAAAAGCTCGACAAATCTAGAATGGAATATTTGAAATCTAACTTTATTTGTGTCGCTGGAATAAGGGCAAACAAGATGACATTTGAAACCTTTAAAAAGTTTAATAATACTCGTATAGAAATATTAGAATGGCAATTATAAAGCCCGTCGCGTCGTTGGAAAAACATTCTGAATTCTCTTTTAACGAATACCATTTTTTTTCAAACAAGTATTATAAATTCGATGTTCCATTCGAAATAGAAATTGCTTAAAGGTAAATATACTTTGTTAATTTATTTTTTTATTTTTTTCGTTTTTTTAAAGTACTAAGTTGTTCTTTAATTGCAATGTGTTTCTATTAAATGAAATCGTCATTTCGCGGAATTTATATAATTAATTGCTGTAAAATGTATTTGTGTTAAATAAAATGTTCATTCGCGGAATTTATATGTTAACTAGCTATTTTACCCGTGCTTCGCTACGGGCTATAATATTGTAAGCTCAAGTATCGATGATACGTTTGTTGTAATTTCTAGAACTGCAATAGAAGGATTTTTGATAATTTAACTGGGACGATAGTCGCAGAGGAAGAACTCCGCCAATGTGACACATGGGTTTACTATTCTTCTGGCAAAAAATACCCCCCCCCAAAAATTGAGGGGTGGGGGTTCTTGTGATGATTCCAAATCTGGGGCGTAATTAGACCCTAAANCCAAAATTTTTGAACCTTACGAGACCCCAAATATGACATACATACCAAATTTTAAATCTCTGGCTCTTACCATTTTCTTTTTAGACAGGATTAATGAAACCCGCTGAAAAGCGGTAAAAACCGCCAGCTGTATATTTGATTGCACCCAAAAGATATGAAGTTTACTGAGACCCCAAATATGACATAATACCTAATTTCAAGTCTCTGGCTCTTATACCATTAACTTTTCAGACAGCAATACTGAAACTGCCAAAAAGCAGCAAAAACCCCCAAGGATGTATTCGATTGCACCCAAAGGTTTCGGGGCACAATTAGAGCCCAAATGGATTTATTCAAATTATACTGTATTTTGTGTATATCTTGTAGTGCAGTGCGGAGCAAAAATAAAAAAACCGCACCGCGCGGTGCCGTGAAATTTTCGTAATATGAAAACCGCGCACCGCAGATGCGGTGCGATATTTTTCGTTCGAACCGCACCGCTCGGTGCTGTGCGGTTCGAACGAACGAAAAATCACCGCAGATGCTGGTTTTTTGTCCATCACTAAGCTGGTTTGCCTGTTTCCACCGAAATTGAGGGTAAAACCCCCGTCTTGAATGACCAATAGATGTTAAAGAGACGTTAAGACAAATTAAAATCGATGAATTGACCTTGACCCATTGCCTTCCCTTGAGTAAAAGGTGTTCCGTTAACACCTCGTCGTTATGAGGAACTCTTAAATAGGTCTGCATTGAACTGGTCTGCAAGATCCTCATACCAAAGAGCTGTTCCGTTAATACCTCGTCGTTATGAGGAACTCTTAAATAGGTCTGCATTGAACTGGTCTGCAAGATCCTCATACCAAAGAGCTGTTCCGTTAACACCTCGTCGTTATGAGGAACTCTTAAATAGGTCTGCATTGAACTGGTCTGCAAGATCCTCATACCANAAGTGCGACCTACATGCCAAATTTCAGCCTCCTAGGACGTACCAGTGCGGAGAAATCGCGATGAGTGTTAAGTGAGTGTGTTTCTCTTTTATATATATAGATTGCTGTAATGTGTTTGTATTGAATGTAATTTTCATTTCACGAAATTTATATGTTAATTGCTGGAATATGTTTGTGTTAAATGAAATGTTCATTTCCCGAAATTTATATAAGCTTTTCAAGGAATTCCGCGAAAATTATTAAAATCTGAATATAGTAAAAAGGAAAAAGTGTGTGTGAATTACATCCCAAAAGCTTGCCTTTAATTTCACTCAATTACGAGTGCACAACATTTAGTATATAATATGCTTGTATGAACGTAATGTAATGCTGCGTAGGTGAATTGGTTTTCACCTTTTGGGCTCATGCTCTTATACCCCAGCCCTCTGTAACAGTGCCCTTGAATTTCCCTATCAAGTAAATAGGTAGATTAAGGATCGATAAATAATTCTAATGCTTTTAAAATTTGATTTTTTTTCTTCTTGTTGAATTGGGACGATATTGTGGACATGTAGTATTTTATCTGCCTTAGTACCTATGTGTGAATTACGTTAGGATTTTATTGTCAATTGAAGATATAGGTAGTATTTTATCTGCCTTTTGTATGTATGAATTACGTTAGCATTTTATCGTCAAGTGAAGATATAATATTTGATCTGCCTTATTATAATTTCAATAATAAACTCATCACAAAAATCAAAAAAACCTCCCCTAAAAATTTTATATTTTACGTTTCAAATAATGATGAACCTAAATATCGCAAGGTTGTTTCATGTGGACACCCACATGAAACAACCTTGCTGGACGATGCTTAACTTTAGTGATCAAACGGGGAACTGATGTAGTCAAATTGGTTGGATTTTGGGTCATTCCGCTGTAATACACACGCCGGATTACATCATGAAACCCAAACGTGTGGTAAGTCATTAAACACATCCCTGGTGTTACTGAGACGTGTGGTAAGCCATTGAAACACATCCCTGTATGAAATAAAAAATGATTATTTTTTCATAACAGATAATAATTTATCATCACCCGTCGTCTCGTTAGGAAACATTTTTCATTTTATATTTTTACTTTTCCTTTAGTCCTTAATATTGTTATTGAAATTTCCTTTTTTTATTATCCTATTTACCCTACTGGGTGGTAATAAATTTAACACTCAAAAATAATGATAATTTAATAACCTGGCGTTTTACTGTCATTATATTTATATACCACTAAAATAATACACATAATAGAATTGGAGATTTTATGAATTTGTGAAATACTCTGGGAAATGATATTTTCTAGTCATAATGTATGTATGATAGCTGTAAAAACATTGGTGAGGTATAGGGAAGAGAATTTGAGGAAATTAAAAATAGTAATAAGAGTTTTTGTAAAAGGTTCCCTATCACAAGGCCGCATTTAAGGGGGACTGCAGCCCCCCCGAAA
The DNA here is from genome assembly GCA_012654025.1 of Pachypsylla venusta. NCBI lineage: Eukaryota > Metazoa > Arthropoda > Insecta > Hemiptera > Aphalaridae > Pachypsylla > Pachypsylla venusta. The sequence goes on from CM022877.1 coordinate 31,731,131, forward strand.
ATAATTAATGAATTTTTTTTTTAGAAATTATTGTTGTTGTCGCTGTTGTTGTTGATGTTGTTGTTGTTGTTGATGATGATGTTTATGATGTCTTGTTCTTGTTGATGTTTACTTCATAATTATATATGAAGTGAAGTTGCCACTACATTGTTACCTTTGGTTTCGGACAGCCTTGCCCTCCACAAAGCTATTGATATACACATCAGTTGGTCAGGGTTTCTTACCCTATGTACAAGGTACCCCCATGTCCCCGAACTAGTTACATAAAGAAGGATTAGGGAGTTATTTCCTATCACATACATAGCAAACATATACTAACTGTCTTTTCTTAAAAAGTTGCCTCACCAGTGCAAGGTGTTAAAACTAGATCTCACTCCATTCGTAGTGTTAAATCTAGATTGTTCTATTAAACACTTGAGGGTTGTGTATAGAGTTTCATACCTAAAGTTTTAAAAAGTCACCCTTATAAAATTTGGTTGACCGTGTCAAACGTGTTTTGATATTTTCTTTATATATTTTGTTTAACGTCTCTTTAACATCTATTGGGCATCCGAGGCGGATATTTTACCCTCCATTCGCTGGAAACTTGCAAGCCAGCTACCCACATTGACCTCACCTAGCCTGGGTTGAGCCGGAAAAATAGCCAACATCACGAGGGCGAGAATCCACGTGGACAACCACATTGTACTACCTCGTGGGACTTTGCTTAAGATCAGTGATCTAACGGGAACTAGTGTATTCAACGTCTCATAGACACTGACTCATTTTAATCTATAGAATGATTAGAATATTAATGGAGTTGTGGATATGAATTTATCGGCAGCGATCCAATACTGACTTCGCCAATCGTTGCTAAACACAGTTCGGTCATGATAATAATGGCGTAATCTACCATTATACGTGATCGTTTGGGTTTTTGTTTTTTAAAACTTTGCATTATTTGCTTCATATTTGTTTTTTAAAGCTTTACATTATTTGCTTCATATTTGATTTTTAATACTTTACATGTATGTATGTATATATTTATTGTGTGCTAAATTTGATGAAAAACAATATGATGAAAATTTTAAATTGATGGAATGATGGAGTGCCTAAAAATTCCGTATATAATTAATAATTATTATAATATCCACAATATAATAATAAAATGAAAAAAAAAGCAACAACATTATTTGCTTTATATATTTGATTTTTATTTACATTATTTGCTTCATTAATTTTTATCGAAAATGAGCGCATAAACTACATCGCATTTTATTTTGAAAAGTTTTAAGAGGTTAATTAAATACAGGGCAACCAAGAGAAATCCGGGCCGACCCGGGACAAAAAAAATTACGTGCCCCTTTACTCTGTTACCAGGAGATTCTCTGTCTTCCTATCCTAGACTGACATTGAATTTTCAACGATCATCTTAGACCCTTAATTATATTTATAAATCAAATTTTGATAATCTGACCTACATGCCCAATTCATTGTTCTCAGGCGGCTCCTCGGGTTATAAATAGAAAAATACCGTTTTTTTTACTCATACAAATAAATTTTCAAGACGATTCAATTATAGATAAACTGCCTGAAACCTAGAAATCAGCCCCATTTGGCTTGTTTCCAAATTTGGAACTTGAACCGAAATTTTTGATCTCTTCTCTTTTTAATGTCAGAGTTCAAAACTTTTTTTAACTTAATCTCAAAAATTATACTTTTTTAAGAAAGCTAATTTTTTTGCGACTTTTTTCATAAACTTTTTTTCCAACGTCAATATTTAGCAGAACTTTTTGTAAAGGCATTGCGGGTGCTGAAGTTTTCCTTCAACTTTCACGTACATTCCATTCGATTTATTTTCGAAATAATATTTAAATTTTTAGGACTGAATGTATGCTACTTTTTATTAGATCAGATCTGGATTAGATTCGGNAATGATTTGAAACTAGTTTCAATCTGGGGAATTTCTAAATAATTATAATTAGAATTAAAAATAATATGTTACTATAAATGTTAAAAAATATTGATTTTTAAATTAAAATAAAACACTTATACAAGAAACACTAATCAAAAGAGGATCAAATGATTTGAAACTAGTTTCAATCTGGGGAATTTCTAAATAATTATAAATAGAATTAAAAATAATATGTTACTATAAATGTTAAAAAATATTGATTTTTAAATTAAAATAAAACACTTATACAAGAAACACTAATCAAAAGAGGATCAAATGATTTGAAACTAGTTTCAATCTGGGGAATTTCTAAATAATTATAAATAGAATTAAAAATAATATGTTACTATAAATGTTAAAAAATATTGATTTTTAAATTAAAATAAAACACTTATACAAGAAACACTAATCAAAAGAGGATCAAATGATTTGAAACTAGTTTCAATCTGGGGAATTTCTAAATAATTATAAATAGAATTAAAAATAATATGTTACTATAAATGTTAAAAAATATTTATTTTTAAATTAAAATAAAACACTTATGCAAGAGACACTAGTCAAAGGATGATCAAATGATTTGAAACTAGTTTCAATGGTAATAATTATAAATATAGAATTATAATAGTGTTTCTGATAAGTGTTATGTTTTAATTTAATTTAAATATAAATAGAATTAAGTACTATAACCAATATAAAAGTGAATTGGTTGGTTTCTTTTAACTTCTTTCATGTATACATTTCTTGTATCAACTACAAGTATTGTAATAATGTAATTGAGTCACGGGCGCTTTCGTCTGTTAAGACATCTTCTTTGTCCAGCGACGTATTATCAACTGGGTGCCGAAGTGGTTTCGCGCCCTCGTGATGCTGGTTCTTTTTTCGCCCAAATCCAGGCTGGATGAGGTCAATGTAGGTATTAGCTTGTTTGCAATTTTAGCGAATGGAGGTTAAAACCCCCGTCTCGAACTCTCGAATGACCAATAGATGGGTCGGAAACGATATCTTTTCCATTACCCATGCAGAAAGCAAGGAGAAGCTACTGCATTATCCGTAAGTATTCTCAATTATCAACAACTCATGGCGAGTTGTTGCTGACCAGTCCTATGGCTGTTAACCTATGATGATTTGATGATGACAAGAAGAACAGTTTTGCGTTTGTGAAAATGTATTCCAATATGATCAACCTTGTATACAACTAATAATAGTTTATATTATAGTCTTGACAGGAGAAAATAATAAATAGAAAAATGTGTAAAAAACAAATGTCCTGGAAAAAAATGGGTCAGACTGTTGTTGTGTGGAGATCGCCACAATAGAGGGGAGAAATTATAAAATTAATCTCGTGTGAACATCACACAACTTTCTTTGTAATGGGCCAAAACAGATCGCCACAATAGAGGGGAGAAATTGTAAAATTAATCCCGTGTGAACATCACACAACTTTCTTTGTAATGGTCCAAAACAGATCGCCACAATAGAAGGGAGAAATTGTAAAATTAATCTCGTGATTCTCGTGTGAACATCACACAACTTTCTTTGTAATGGGCCAAAACAGATCGCCACAATGGAGGGGAGAATTTGTAGAACAAAATTTCAAGTCTCTAGTTCTATACCGTTCCCTTTTTAAATAATTTCTGAGAACCACCAAAAATCGGCCGAAATCCCCTAAAAATTGCAAATGATGGTTAAAAACTTTAAACCCGTCAACAGTAACTTCGATTTTATCCAAAAGCTTCGTGGATCGTTCAAGGCATGACATACATATGAAATTTCAATTCACTAGCGCTAACTTTTCTTGAGATATCTTGTTTACAGACAGACGTACAGACACACACACGAACCAATGGCTGAAACTCGGGATTTGGGCTCTGGGGACCTCAAAACATGTTTTGGCATTGGAACCCCGATATCGAATATTTCAGCCCATTACAATACTCCCCTTTTTATAGGATAAGGAAAGTAAAAATAGTTTAAGATGAAGACTGTGGGAACCATTAGACGTAGGGCAGGACAAAGAAGTAACAAAGAAAAATGTGAAAAACATGAATGTGATGGAAAAAGAAAGATACTTTTTCACTTATAAGACCGGTAATGACGATTTTTTCTTCGCTGAAAAAGAAAGTTAATCACTACTACCCAATATATAATATTTTTGTGCCTTTTACATCTATAACAGTTGTCCAACAGACCAGAAATAAATTGTTAGACGGGGACAGAGGAAAGTTAGTGTGGAATAAAGACAGAGTAGCCCGCAATTCTTTTGAACTAAACTTAATCATAAAGGGGGTTTCAGTATTGCGACAAAAGCGAGTGACCAAAATATTATTATTATGAAACTGGTTGTAGGTCTCTATCATTATTATTATGAAACTGATTGCAGGATTCATTGACTCACTAGCTCCACGACGGCTAACCTAAGAGACTTGATATTTGGCCCACAGATACCTTTTAGTATGTAGGTGCGTAATAAGAAAGGAAAAAATCGAAAGTTCTTTGAATGAATTTAACTGACAAAGTTAAATTCAGAGAAATCGATTCCAGGTTAAGATCTGCGGCCACTACACTATTGGAAGTTCAAGTGGAAGCAAGTTACCGTCAAAAATGTCGCCTTTTAGCGTTTTTTTTTTTTTTTTTTTTTGCAATTTTTTTGGGGCAAACAAAAGTTGATAACGAAAAATGACCAAGGATGTACCCCCCCAAAATAATATATCAGGACCGCATAAATATGAAAATTGGAATTTTTCGGTGTCTCCCCGATTTACGGCCGGTTTTCAGTTTTCACCGCCGAAAAATCGGAATTGAGAAGTACCACATCGAAATGAGCGAGAAAGCTGAAATTGAATACGAAGATATTCCGCAGTACAAAAAGTAATATCCTTGAGTAAAATATTTAATTTTCTAAATAGGAGCCATGCTCACTCTCGGGGTCGATTTCATCAAAAATCTAAAATTGAGAAGCTTTAATTTCGCAATCTCGAAATTCCCGGGATATTTGGCTTAACGTCTTTTTAGCATCTTAACTTTTAAATAAATTAAAACAAAACACCAAAAACTCTATTTATAATTATTTATGAAGAAACTAGGTTCGATCAGTTTCTTCATAAATAATTATAAATAATATTTTTGGTAAGTGTTTTTTTTTTTTAATATATTTAAAAGTTAATATTTTTCAACACTTATAATTAACATGTTATTCAAAGATTTAAATATCTTTAACATCTAGTGGTTATTCGAGACGGAGGTTTTATCCTTCATTCGCTGGAAACTTGCAAAACTCACCAAACCTTGCAAACCTCACCCACAGCCTGAGTTGTGCCGGAAAAATAGCCAGCGAACCTACGGGAACACCCACATGGTACAACCTCGCTGGACGTTGCTTACCTTCAGTGATCTGGTGAACTGGTGTATTCAGACGCTGGCATATTCAGAATTAAAATTAATTTTCTTGATGAAGTTTATATTACAAAAGTGTGGGAACGTATCTTATTTCAGAAGAGGAAAACGAGCAAAAAGAAAAGAAAATTAAATGCCCCTAGCTGTATATATAGAACGCTTTCGTCTTCCTACACAATATACGTATACAAATGTAATTAACGCTCTATGCTGTGCCTCTACCATCTTGAATACCTCTCGCCTCCAGTCTCCGTCATTTTGCTCCTAATATTTTCGTCTTCTTCTCCATTTCGATTTTTCCTACAAAAAACAACGAAGTTTAGTCTTTATATTTGTTTCATTGTAAACTTTATTTGGCCTGGGGTTCTTTTTTTAAAACAAATAACTCAATATTATTCAAAAGATAACATTCATTTATATACACTTCAAAACTCAAATATTTATTATATATGTAGAGATAATTAAAGTTAAACAACTTTGGGTGTGCTTGGTTCTCGAATTGAAGTTCATTTGGGTACACCACGTGTTAGTTGTTTTGGGGACAACTGAAACGCTATTGGTTTATTATTTTCAATAATTAACTTTTCAAATCGTCACGAAAAAAACCCTCTTTTTCAAAATTTGTTATTATACTCGTACGTTTAGTACGTAGAAGTTCCAAAAATCGAATAAAAAAATCCGTCCGTACGCCGAGATGGGCACTTTTGCCACCTAGCGTTGCCCGATTTAGATGAAATTTGGTATATGGGTGCCATCGAATCGAAACTTTTGGGTGCAATCGAATATACCCTTAGCGGTTCTTGTCGCTTTTTGGCAGTTTTCAGTATTTCTATTTAAAAAATAATAAACCAAAAGAGAATGGTAAGAGCTGGAGATTTGAAATTTAGTTCGTATGTTTTAATTGGGGTCTTAGTAAGCTTTGAAACTTTTGTGTGCAATCAATTATACCATTGGCGGTTTTTACTGCTTTTTAGCGGTTTTCATTAATTCTGTCTGAAAAGGGAAAGGTGAGAGCCAGAGACTTTAAATTTTTGTATGTATGTCAAATTTAGGGCCTTAGAAAATTGAAATTTAGATTAAATGGATCTGATGACGAAGTTACGAAATGGGAAAGGAAATTTAGTGTTATTTATTTAGGAAACAGAAAAATTCACTGAGCTACCTGCCTCGGTAGCTCAGTGGTTAAGCGCTAGCCTGGTAAACAGAAGGTCGGGGGTTCAATCCCCAGCAGAGATTTTTTTCCTTATTAATTTGTGTACTTGACTACATAAAAATAGAGCTCTAAGTCCTCCGCTACGATGGGAGCGTCAAGCGGTAAGCGTGGCGCGTCAAGCAATAAACCTTGATTTTTTTTTTCATTGAGCACAATGTAAATACTTCGTGAGTTGCTACGATAATCAATTCGCTTGACGCTCGACACTGTTTGAAATAAAAAAAATCGCTGAGCGAATTTCAGTCTTTGTTGTGAACTTGGAATATAGGATGTGTGTTTTTTGATCAGAGTGGGACGTTTTCTTGTCAACCTTCTTTTGATCTTCTCTAAAACATAATCAAATGTACCGATGGACATTCTAGTATATTCAAAAAATCGATTTCCATCCTGTCTTAATTGAGGGAATAGGTGGTGATAATCTCCATGCCTTTCCCTTTCCTTATTTATGGGATCCAAGTCTTAAAAGAGTCTTCTCCCATTCATGGTTTAAATGTATCTCAAGTTCTACACTTTGCTTTTATTGCATTTATCGAAATTCGCTTGATTAATCTTGCCCAGTATTAACGTTCAGAAAAGAGTCTATTTTTTTTAACGGAAAATTTTAGTGGAAATATGAAATATTTACTATCCCATTTGGAATATCTAATTTTCTAGAAATAGAAAATAAATTATCTCTGTGTGTTTGTTTTTCTTTCTTGCATTTAAATTTCATTAAATTCATCAGAAATCCTCAGCTTTAAGCTAAAACTTAGAGTCATAAAATAATAATTTCTCTTTAGTTTAATTATGTCTTTCAAATCAGGAGTTGCCAAAGTTTGCAATTGTTCTATCTTCTTGTTTTGTTTTTTTACTTTCATTTGATAATGTGTTAAACATTATCAAAAATTTATTTGAATTTCAGTATTTTTTGACTATTTCATTCAATTCGTTTATTTCAAAAATAAATTTGTGCGTTCAATTTTTACTTTCCTTATCCTATAAAAAAGGTCAAAACACGTTTTGAGGTCCCCAGAGCCCAAATCTCGAGTTTCAGACATATGGAATGTCTACGAGTATGTCTGTCCGTCTGTCTGTGAACAAGATATCTCGAGAAGCTAAGTGCTAGAGACTTGAAATTGTATATGTATGTCAATTTTATTTTACCACGATTTTAGTTGAAAGCGAAGTTACGATTTTTGCAGCTTTTTAGTGGTTTTAGTTAATATTGCCTAAAAATAAAACGTTAAGAGCTAGACCTTAAAATTTGGTGCCTAATCACATCACTTTTACACACTGATTGAAGTCTAATATACCGTTGGAGGTTTATGCCTAAAAAGAGAACAACGTTATCTGCTACAGCTTAAAATTTGGTCCCCGTTTATATCAATTTTATTCATGGAATGCAAAATGATACTTTTGCTTGTAATCGAATCTTCCCTTGGCCTTTTATTGTCGCTTTTTTTATTAAGGAGAACAACGTCGACCCCAAATAGAATTGAGAAAGGGTGAAAGTCAAAGAAGAAATATTATATTTTATCTTCAATTGGTCATTTGTTTGTTCCCACAATCAGCAGCACAATTTAGTCATCCCTGTCTTACAGAAGATAAGTCAGCTCATTTCTGATATAATCAGCAGCACATTTTGATCATCCCTGTCTTAAAGAAGATAAGTCAGCTTATTTTAATGAAAATTACTTCTTGATGGAATGCAAAGATAGACTGAAATATGAAATTCATGAAAAAAAAAATCTTTTGTAGTTTTTGACGGAATGTACTTTTTTTTTTATAAATAAAGGTAGACCGTACCTAACTTTATTATTGTTTGTTTATTTTTGGTTTATTATTTTCAATAATGAACTTTTGGAATCGTCATGAAAAAAAATATCCCCCTCAAAATGTTCATATTTTACTTTTCAAGGTAGAATCCAAAAATCAAATACAAAAAATCCGTTTGACCGCCGTGCGTCTCGTCCGCCGTGATGGGCACTTTTGCCACTTATCGTTATGTAATTTAGAGTATAGGTCCCATCTGGGCTGTAATTAGCAATAAAATATACCCTTGACGGTTTTTGCCGATTTTTAGCGGTTTTCACTATTGCTGTTTCAAGGGTAAGAGCAAGAGATTTCAAATTTGGTATGTATGTCATATTTGGGGTCTCAGTAAGCCTTCGAAACTTTTGGGTTCAATCAAATACGCCTCTGGCGGTTTTTACCGTTTTTTAGCGGTTTTCATTAATCCTGCCTAAAAAGATAATGGTATTTTCATGAATTTCAGATACTTGAATTTTGGTATGTTTGTTAGGGTCTAATTACGCCAAATATATATATATATATGATCATCTTANGGGGTTAGCCAGCAATAAACCCATGTGTCACATTGGCAAAGTTTTTAATACATAATTATATAATACTAGCAGGATACGGCCGCTTCGCTTGGCGCCTTATAGGCATGGCCGTTTATAGTTTCAACCCCAAAAGTAGCCTATGTCCTTTCCTAAAATTTAGTCTATCTCTATACCAAATTTCATCAAAATCGCCGTTTATAGTATCAACCCCAAAAGCAGCCTTTGTCCTTTCCTAAAATTTAGTCTATCTCCATACCAAATTTCATCAAAATCGGTTCAGTAGTTTAAGCGTGAAAGCGTACCATACATACATAAAGACAGAGTTACTTTCACATTTATATATTAGTATGGATATGGATAGCTGACGGTGACATCAATGCATTTTGCTCTCTTATTTAAAATTATCCAATCCCCTTCCCTAGGTAAGTACTTCTGAAAAAAAAAAAAAAATAGGTTAGCGATAATTTACTTGGTAAAATTAAAGCTGATGGGAGCGGCTCGTGCTGGCTCGTAAGTGTGGTTCTGACATTTGCTTTTGATATATTACTTTCATAAAGTCGTTTCTCCCACCGCCCCACTGTTTAATACCACTTTTATTATTTACGCAAGGAGAGTTTCAAATACTAATAAAAAAAAAATGGTTATAAAAGACTAGCTTTAAAAACCAATACAATTGTTAGATTACTGGCAACTTTTTATTGACATTTTATTGGGAAACAATTGAGAGATGATTTGATTTTTTGAAAAAATATACAGGGTGAGTCATTTTAAAGGACAAAGTCAATTATCTTGGAAACCGTTAGAGATAGGATGAAAACGTTCCTCCATACAATCTGTGTTCCCAAGAATTTCCACAAACACAAATTAGTTTAGCACTTTTAACAACAACAGATGATGTTGTTGTTGTTCTGCAAAAAAAAAAAAAAAAAAAAAAAAAAAAAAAAAAAAAAAAAAANAAAAAAAAAAAAATGCTGAAGTTAATGCTAGACCTTACTTCTTTCGAGAGTTATAGCGGTGCAAAAATTCCAATAGATAAACAAGAGAAAAATGCTGAAGTTAATACTAGACCTTACTTCGTTCGAGAGTTATAGTGGTGCAAAAATTCCAATTGATAAACAAAAGAAAAATGCTGAAGTTAATACTAGACCTTACTTCGAGCACTCACAAGTTTCAAGAAAATTAATAAATAAATAATGTTTGCAGAAAACAACGAACAGCAAAAATACACTTACTAATACGGCGAGCCACAAACATTTCAATGTGTTCGTCAAAAAACCCACAGAAGATGGATCGAGTAAATTGCCGCGTGTTGTGCTCGCGTGCACAGTACGCGGCAAGTGAAAACACGTCCTAATATGCCGAACATTGCCGCGCGATTGTCGCGTTCGTGCCATGGCGCGCATATGTGTACGTACCATTCGCCAAACTGTTCGTCAATCTGTTCGTCGGAATAAATTTTCAACGAACAGATAACATTTTGCCGCGTTTTGTGCTCGCGAGCACAGTGAAAAGCATAACGAAGTAAGGTCTAGCATTAACTTAGCATTTTTCTTTTGTTTATCTATTGGCATTTTTGCACCCCTATAACCCTTGAACGAAGTAAGGTCTAGCATTAACTTAGCATTTTTCTTTTGTTTATCTATTGGCATTTTTGCACCCCTATAACCCTCGAACGAAGTAAGGTCTAGCATTAACTTAGCATTTTTCTTTTGTTTATCTATTGGAATTTTTGCACCCCTATAACCCTCGAACGAAGTAAGTCTAGCATTAACTTCAACATTTTTTTGCAACAACAACAACAACATCACCTGTTGTTGTTGAAAGTGCTAAACTAATTTGTGTTTGTGGAAATTCTTGGGAACACAGATTTGTCAAACTGTTCGTCGAAATAAATTTTCAACGAACAGACAACATTCTGCCGCTGTGCTCGCGAGCACAGTGAAAACACGTCCTAATATGAAGAACATTGCCGCGCGATTGCAGCGTTTGTGCCGCGGCGCGCATATGTGTACGCACCTTTAGATATCTCTTTCTAAGAGGACGTCAAGGACAAGATTATCTCCAAAACTAGAAGTCAAATCGGAAAAAAGTAAAAAAGATTTCATGATTAATACAAAATTCAATGCCTCAGTGAAAATATAGATGTCTATTGAATAAGATTTTGAAATATCTTTGAAGGCAACCTGGGAGATTTTTTCTTAGTTCACCATTTAATTTCTCCTCTAAAAGTAAGTGGAGTTTGTAATGGACGTTTTCATCCTATATTACCTATATCTAACGGTTTCCAAGATATTTGACTATGTCTTTTAAAATGACTCACCCTGTATAATATGTTTGTTTGATAGAACGAAACCAAATGGTATATTTAACCCTTGAGGGGTACTGATGAGACAAGGCGTTCAAGAGTTATCATGTAATGAACAGAGAAAAGTGGAGATAATACTAGGACTTGTTTCGTACTGATTGTTAATTAAAATGTCAAAAGATTACAACATCAATATATATTAATGCCCTCAAAATTGTAGCTTTAGTAATTAAAATTACATGGTTTAGTGGTCTAGTGTTAAGATGCTCTGACTGGTAAACAGTGAGGTGTGGGTCAAACCCAACGAATACATGGAATTTTGATTCTCATGAATTTGGGATATTTACCACTATTGAAGGACAAAGAAGGGGCTGCAATTATTAACAACTAGTCCTGGGCTGGATTATTAACAACTGGTCTGACGTTCTCAGAGTAGACAAGTGGACTTTCTCAGCTTATATATTTGATTATAATTTTGAAAACATAAAAAAAAAAANAAAAAAAAAAAAAAAAAAAAAAAAAAAAAAAAAAAATGGGATATTTGGTATCTCGATTTTTTTTTGGTGGTAAGTGAAGGAAAAAAATAGAAACACTGAGATGAAGAAAGGGGTGACATTCTGCCCATACGTTCTTTGGAAAAATAAAAAAGAAAAGATTGACAAAAAAGATTTTTCGATAAGAATCTAAACACACAAATAACTTGGTTAAAGAAAAGAAAGGAGAAAATGGAAAGCGCAGTAGAAGACTTTTGAGAAAATGACAGAGTGGTGTGCGGAACACAAAATGTAGAATGTAGAATACATGACTGAGCGGTGTGTGGAACACAAAATGTAGAATGTAGAACACATGACTGAGCGGTGTGTGGAACACAAAATGTAGAATGTAAAACACATGTCTGAGCGGTGTGCAGAACACAAAAGTAGAATGTAGAACACATGAGTGAGTGGTGTGCGGAACACAAAATGTAGAACACAGAACACATGACTGAGCGGTGTGCGGAACACAAAATGTAGAATGTAGAACACATGACTGAGCGGTGTGTGGAACACAAAATGTAGAATGTAGAACACATGAATGAGCGGTGTGCGGAACACAAAATGTAGAATATAGAACACATGAATGAGCGGTGTGCGGAACACAAAATATGGAATGTAGAACACATGACTGAGCGGTGTGTGGAACGTAGAATGTAGAACACATGAATGAGCGGTGTGTGGAACACAAAATGTAGAATGTAGAACACATGACTGAGCGGTGTGCGGAACACAAATTTGGCAGGTTTTAAAAAATATTGAAATGGAGGAAAAAAAGACAAAGATTGGAGGAGAAAAAGACGCAAAATTTTTCATGAAGATATTTTTTTTATACACAAGCCTCAATTTTGTAGAGAAGACAGTGGACAAAATGTCTCTGGAAAACACTTCCTTGTGAAAGTAGTACAGGACAAAGAAGCTTTTATTTTTTCATGAAGATATACAGTGGACATTTGGACAAACAGAAAGTAGTCCTGGACAAAGAAGCTTTTACTTTTTTTTAAATTATTCATAAAGTTATCTCTCCAATATAATATTATTTATTGTGTCTACTGTACATATCAACTTTCAATTTCATTTAATAGGTTTGAAAATATTTCTTCATTTAGAGATATTTTTCTCCACAAAAATTGGGGGAGGAGGGGACTCTTATCAACTAAAATCATCTTCTTCTTTAACTTCACCTTTTCCCAATTCTATTTGGGGTCGGCGTTGCTTTCCTTAATTCTACCATGCCACAAAATTTTATTCGTTGGTTACTCTCTTTAGCTGTAACCCTTACCAGGCACGGTAATCCTAGCTCGCTCCTAACAGTATCAATATAGAAACTGATGCGTAGAAACTCGCTTTTTGCTGATTATCCCCCATCATTGGTTTGAAGATTTTTTTTTTAAAAGACTGGATGCCCTTCCTAACACCAAACCTTCTGTATTTACACGCGCTTAGGACCGACACCTAATGAAGCTAGTTTGTTCCTCTCGGTGGCTATATTCCTTATCAACTAAAATGAGGGTTACTTATAGTTTGTATTATACTGAAGTGAATAGGGCTTGACCTCTAATATTGTGATTCTAATGTAAACATCCTGTATATAGAATATGGTATAAACATTCTGTATATAGACTTGTTTACATTGTAGGTTGTTTTTGTTTACAAAGAAAAAAAAAAAAAAAAAATGTTATTTCAATGAGATTTCGATTTTTATCGCGACTCTCTTGTGAAAATATTATTTAAATCACCTTTGGCAACTTCCGACTGTTTTCCCATTATTATTTAAATCTCATTGAATTCGGTCCGTTTTGATGGTTCTAGATACCCAATGGTATATTTTGGCACATAAAGGGAATGCAAGGGGTGCTGTCCCCAACTTCCTAGAAATATTGGTACCCAATTCATGTGAAAATATTATTTAAATCACCTTTTGCTTCCGACTGTTTTCCCATTATTATTTAAATCTCATTGAATTCGGTCCGTTTTGATGGTTCTAGATACTCAATGGTATATTTTGGCACATAAAGGGAATGCAAGGGGTGCTGTCCCCAACTTCCTAGAAATATTGGTACCCAATTCATAAAAAAAGGGACTGATAGTCGCTTAATTATTTATATTATTGCATAGCCCACATCTTTGCTACAAGGAAAAACAAATACACATCATGTTCTTATGAATGTCCACGCATAATTACTTATATTATTGCATAGCATACATCTTTGCTATAAGGAAAAACAGATACACATTTCTTATGAAAGTCCACGCATAATTACTTATATTATTGCATAGCATAGAAATAGACAGATATGTGTGGTCTCTTGGTGTGTTGATTATGAAATGATACTCATTGTTATTCCTTAATAGTTTTTTTTTCTTCTACTTAACTTTGATCGATGTTTCGTCATTCGGCAGAAGAACAGATCGATGTTTCGTCAGAAAGTTCGCATAAAAGAGAATAGAAGTAAGTCATTCAATTGAGTGTGATTATATGAGCTAAATCTAGATTAATTTGTTTTGAGTCATTGAGTGAGTCATAAAAATGATTAGATCATTTTACTGAGTGATTGATTAGTGATCTTATGAGTCAAAAGATTCATAACTCACATCTGTACTGCATATTATGGGAACATAAAATTGAAAATATTGCCTGATAGTACACAACACAAATAGAAAATCCAACCCTTTACCTATAAGAAATCCTTTTTCAAACGTTCTTTTTCGTTTCCTTAACGGAAATCATGCGACAGAAATGAATGCAGCAACTAAAACTCCTGAAAAAGAAGAAAAGTATTTACAATTGTATTTTATTTTACTCGTGCTCAAATTTTTCAATCGATATATTTATTTAATACTTACATAGGAACTTTTTCTGATGAGGAAAATGCAGAAGAATAAGTCGAAATGGGTGAAAAGAGGCAATAAGAAGAATGCTATTTATTTTCTGTTGACAGAAAAAAATTCTTTCCAACGTCTAGTTTGATTTGTATGAATCTTGTTATGGTCATTTAAGGTCGTATCACAACACCTTTTGTGATGATTCAAATTTTGGCACAATTTATTTGATGAATTAGTGTGTTTGGTATATACTTGTGCCCCTATCACACTATTTGATGAGATTTTCATGCAGACAAAATTATTTGCTTTCAAATTTTGTTGTGTATTACATCATAACAAAAACAGATATTTATCTGTACTAAATATAATTCTGATATTTTACTTTTTCCAATACGATTTCTGATCGAAAGATAATTTAGTTTTTCTTCACTTGTGTATTTTCGACAATTAAGAACTTTGGTGTCAACAGACGCCCCAGAAATACTTTTTAAAGATAAAATTAATAAAATAGTTTTAAAAAAAAAAATTCTATAATCGCCTCCCCCCCAATAGCTTTTTGTCTTAGTAAGAATCGTAGAGAAGCAGAATGTGGGCTTCTCCTTAAGATCATTAAACTCATTCCATGTTGAATTAAGTTGATGTTCCCCTCCAGAAATCCACTTGTGGAGATCTCCTTTTCAAAACCCTGATGTACAGCAGAGGAAAAGTTCTTTGTGCCTAATCAAATAATGTAATTTTGAAAATTCTTTGTAATCAAATATTTTAATATTGAATATAAAAATTCTATTTTAACTTGTAGCTCTAGTTCATTTTGATTTATTATTTTCAATAATAAAACTTTAGAAACGTCACGAAAAAATATACCTCCCCACTCTCAAAATTTGATATTTTACGTTTCAAGGTTTGATATACGTACAAAAATCGAATAAAAAAAATCGGTTTTCCGCCGGCGTTGTTAAGCGTTGACTGATTTGGATGTAATTTAGTGTGTGGGTGCAATCGAATGTACCGTTGGCGCAATTTTCCTCTTTTTAACAGTTTTCACTTATCCTGTCCAAAAAGAGTATGGTAAGAGCTAGAGACTTGAAATCCAATTATACAAAAGAACTTTTTTGGGGGGTATTTTTAGCCCGTAAAATCTATGTGTCCCGTTGGCAGAGTTTTTCTTTCTATCCAGTGTATCTCATAATCATCATCTTACTTCATGTTTACATCTCTGTTGCGTTCAATTTTTCTATTTTTTTTTTTTTTTTAATACTGTCCCTAAAGCACCCACCATATTACTTTTATGCATTGATTGCGCGCAGACACCTTTGGTAGTAGCGTGATCTACCGTTGGTGGTTTTCAGCTGCTTTTTGACGGTTCCTGCATAAAAAGAGAACAGTAAGTGCTAGAGCTTATAATTTGGTGCCTTTTCATATCAATTTTATGCATGGAATGCAAAATGACCCTTATCGTTGAAATCGAATATACTCTAGGCATTTTTTTCCTCTTTTTAGCGGTTTCCACGAGTCTGGAATAAAAAGAAAACGGTAAGAGCTAGAGATTTGAAATTTGTTTAGTATTTCAATTTTATGAATTCTACACGTCTCGATTTTTTTTTATAGATAAGGAAAGTCGTGTGATGTTCACACTAGATTTTTTTAGTGTTCGTAACACTTCGTATCTTTTTTAAAAAAGTGATTTCTTTCAACTTTGAAAAGCCCTGTATGTCTGTATATTTGGTTTGGGAATAGACTTTTAATACCCTTGAGCAATTTATTTTTTAATATCAGATACTTATTCAAGGTAATGACACATTAAATTGTTTTCTGATTTATTTTCTTGCATTTCTCTTGACGTCCTTGATGTGTGACATCTCAACAATCTCATTTCATGTAGTTTTTAATTTTCCGCTCTAAATTCAGTCTAGGTTCCTATATTGAAAATTTTCTTTTCTGATTGAAATAATCTTGATTAGTTGTCATACGAATCAAAATTTGGCATTTCATCGGGAGGTTTTGGGAGAATTTATTTTCTTCATTTCGGTTTTGGGAGAGTCTATTTTCTTCATTTCGGTTTTGGAAGGCTCTATTTTCTTCATTTCGGTTTTGGGAAACTGTATTTTCTTCATTTCGGTTTTGCGAGACTGTATTTTCTTCATTTCGGTTTTGGGAAAGTATATTTTCTTCATTTCGGTTTTAGAAGGGTCTAATTTCTTTATTTGATAGAGGTTTTGGGAGAGCCTATTTTCTTCATTTGATAGAGGTTTCGGAAGGGTCTGATTTCTTCATTTGATAGAAGTTTTGGGAGGGTCTATTTTCTTCATTTCGGTTTTGGAAGGTTCTAATTTCTTCATTTGATAGAGGTTTCGGAAGGGTCTAATTTCTTCATTTGATAGAAGTTTTGGAAGGGTCTGTTTTCTTCATTTCGGTTTTGGAAGGTTCTAATTTCTTCATTTGATAGAGGTTTCGGAAGGGTCTAATTTCTTCATTTGATAGAAGTTTTGGGGGGGTCTATTTTCTTCATTTCGGTTTTGGAAGGTTCTAATTTCTTCATTTGATAGAGGTTTCGGAAGGGTCTAATTTCTTCATGTGATAGAAGTTTTGGGAGGGTCTATTTTCTTCATTTCGGTTTTGGAAGGGTCAAATTTCTTCATTTGATAGAGATTTTGGGAGGGTGTATTTTCTTCATTTCGGTTTTAGAAGGGTCTAATTTCTTCATTTGACAGAGGTTTCCGGCGGTATATTTTCGTCATTTTTTAATATCGCTTTCCTTTTGTGCTGCGAATTTGTCCTACAAAGAAAGCTCTGAAATACTTTGTTGTGGCGTTCAGTTCATTAGATTTCGGTTAGTTAGTCAGTCAGCACCTATATCTACTGGAATTTGCGTTTCCAAGTATATTTATAAATAGAAGATTGATGAGCCTGTGTAATACTGTTTTGAAACGTTTAACTTTTTTTCGCTTAACGTCTCTTTAACATCTATTGGTCATTCGAGGCGGAGGTTTTTCCCTCCATTCGCTGGAAACTTGCAAACCAGCTACTCACATTAAGCTCACCCAGCCTGGGTTGGGCCGGAAAAATAGCCCGCATCACGAGGGCGCGAACCCACGTGGATATCCATATGGTAAAACCTCGCCGGACGTTGTTTTAGTGATCGAACGGGAACTGGTGTATGCCATAGACACTGGTTACGTTTACCTTAATTTAATATGATGTCTTTATCATTTCGTCTTAACAGATGGGGAGTATACACATGCACAGTGCATAATGCATATGCTTGAAATGCAGTTATAATCCAACGATAATGTTATGGAATGCAAGCGAAATGTACTCGAAATTCTGCTTGAGAAAACATGCAACATACTCAGTGAGTCAATTCTAGCAGTTTCCGTTTTTGAATAATATTATATGAAATTTTGAATGAGTTCTGTACAGGAATTTTAAATAATGTTTATTATTTGGTACGTGTGTTATTTGTGCTATGTTCGGTCTAGTTCCTGATTTTATGGCAGTGGCGCTGACAAGTGTGGGGGTTGTGGGTCCGGACCTCCCCCCCCCCCCCCCCACCNCCTGCCCCCCCCCCGAATAAAAAAAATATTCAAGTATTGTGTGCGAATACAGCGATTGAACCTAATATTACCTTTCGCCCCGTTATTAGCGGGTACATTTGTCAAAATAGCTTCGTCACCGTTTCACCTTTGTAGAACAATTTATCTATAATTTTTTTCTACAGAGGAATTTACATGTCAATATCTACCGATGAATTCCACTAAATTGTTTCAAAAAAAGACACTTGCACATTTACAAACATACCCTTGAAATCCTGATAATTTCCACTCCCTTCCTGATCCTATGTCCTGACCGGACAAGACTGGCGATT
>CM022877.1:31757681-31775199 GCA_012654025.1 Pachypsylla venusta
AATATAAAAGCATTTTTTATGTGCTGAAGGCAATTGAGAGAGGCTGAAACCTATTAAAAATTGTGGCATTTTCATTTGTTAAATACCATATGAGGTATGATGTAATTTTTTTTGCCCTACACTCTAATGAGGGTTTGCAATTTATAAGTATTCATCATCAGTCTCACAGGTTTTTTTTTCAATATCCCAAATCAAATCTCATCTAAATTAGTAAAATTGTACCGCATGAAGGAGCATCCATGCACTACACAGGGAAAGTGTCAGAGACACATTGATTTTAATAACACCCGTCAATGTTTTCTCCGTGCTCAGACAGTCCTTTTTCTTGTCAAATCAATGCAAAGATCACGGTATGGCGTTAGAGAGCACTGTCACTAACACGTTCACTGTGTTAGTGTGAATGCTCCTTAGAGCTGCTAATGATTGTGGCCACTGAATCATCCTCACGAGGTTGAGTGTGTCCCGTAATACATCAGTCAAAAACGAAATCGAAATATGCGAATATTTGTGTATATACTTACGAGTAGAAAGATAAGACCTCACCTGTGATCGAACCCGGATCCCGGAGCGATTCCAGTGTGATTACCACTAGACCACGGATAAACTGTTTGCTGTTTGGTACTATTTGAAGTCGAAAAAAAGGCATCATGCTGACAAATAGTGTGATGCCATTTTTACTATTTTACATAATTTGCACAAATATACGTTCTGTGAATTACATAGGTATACCAAGTTACCAACCACACATAATTTGAGTTCATNGTTGCTTACCACTAGACCACGGATAAACTGTTTGCTGTTTGGTACTATTTGAAGTCGAAAAAAAAGGCATCATGCTGACAAATAGTGTGATGCCATTTTTACTATTTTACATAATTTGCACAAATATACGTTCTGTGAATTACATAGGTATACCAAGTTACCAACCACACATAATTTGAGTTCATCAAGTTCCTTTTGGCTTAATACTGTCTAAATATACTTGAACCAATTTTCTTCCAAATCTGGTATATAAGTATTTTTAGGCAGTAGATAATTAACGTGGAACGAACAGGCAGACAAACAAACAAACATGATCATCATAGGTTAACAGCCATGGGGCTGGTTTGCAACAACTCGCCATGAGTTGTTGATACTTGAGAATCCTTACGGATAATGCAGTAGCTCCTCCTTGCTTTCTGTATGGGTAATGGAAAGGATATCGGTTCCGACCCTTCCTTTAGTCGCCTTTTGCGACTGGCATGTTTTTGGGTGCCTTGGAAGTATTCTTCTTAAGTCCCCCTATCCACAGGGGACATATTAGGAAGCATATAATGCAGTAGCTTCTCCTTGCTTTCTGTATGGGTAATGGAAAAGATATCGGTTCCGACCCTTCCTTTAGTCGCCTTTTACGACTGGCATGTTTTTGGGTGCCTTGGAAGTATTCTTCTTAAGTCCCCCTATCCGCAGGGGACATATTAGGAAGCATATAATGCAGTAGCTTCTCCTTGCTTTCTGCATGGGTAATGGAAAGAATATCGTTTCCGACTAAGGGAAGGGTCTCCCTTAGTCGCCTTTTACGACTGGCATTGACTTGGGTGCTTTGGAAGCAAACAAACGTTTAAATAAAAATCATTGTTTTAAAACTAGACCTCACTTTGTCCTGGAGCCTAGAAATCTGAATATCTATATTCTAGAGATGTAAAATAATATTTTATGAGTTGCCTTACATCATTCTGGCAATCCTCTTCAAAAATAAAGAATAAATATTTTAAACATGATTTTCCAGCGCTTAAGCGTTCTTTCGAAAAGGTTTTTATAGGCCATAAATTAAGTAACACATTGTTCTCGAGAATTTTTAGATATTCAAAATTCATTCTATAGAAGTCACGAAAAAAATGTTTAAGAGTTTCTTAGGGTTAAGGAGCAAGGAATTTGGTAAAACAGGAGGAGGAAAGTAGTAAGACAGGAGAAGGTAAGTAGTAAGACAGGACGTTGTGTAGAGTAAAATGCTAGAGATGTAGGGTTGGATATACTATCAGCAGGGGAAATAGTGAACCAGAAATAGTAAGGAAAGTGGTAAGAGAGGACGTTGTGTAGAGTCAAATGCCAGAGAAGTAGCGTTGGATATACACTATAGTACAAAATTACCGCCCAGATAATATTTTTACCTTGACCCAGTTTATCATGGGGGACTAATACAATAATGGAAGAATGTCTAATAAGCATACATTTTACAATGATCAATTGGTGCGTGCTAAATTTAGCCCATGAGTGTAATTTCATGTATAGGACTGAGTGAGACATCAGGAAGGTGTGCGGAGTGAAATGCTAGCCAAACATTTGTTATACATATGTTTATAGGAAAAAAAATCTAGAAGGCTGAAATAACATTTCGCCTTTGAACCATGAGTCTAATTATCTGCATGAATTTCTCCCCTGCTGTTCGTCAATAAAGCACCACATGGCACATGACACAAAAGTCATGTAAAGTTTTTGACACCGAACGGTATACAAAATCATGAAGGTTTTGTAACCCTACTTTTTAGCCAGTAAAATAATAAATTCATCTGTCACATTGGCTGAGTATTCTTCTGTTTGTTTGGTTCAAATAACTATGTTGTCATGAATACATAAATCAGCAAATCAGACGAAACGCTAGTTTTGCAACGCCAATAAATATAAAACGAATGTGCTATATAAACAACACAAAGTTCAATAAAACTTATCTTTCCTGGAACACCTGACACACAGCATTACGGTCAGAGTTTGTTTTGTACGGGGGTGAACAAGCAATTTGTTCAAAAACACTCTGCCAATGTGACACATGGGTTTATTATTTTACGTGCTCCCCCCCCCCGAAAAAACCCGCAGCATAATTAGAACCTAAATTTGACATAGGTACATACCAAATTTAGAGTTTCTAATGCTTAATATTCTCTTTTTACACATGATTAGTGAAAACCGATAAAAAGTGGAAAAAAACCAACATTGCACCCAAAACGTTCGGACACAATTATACCCCAGGATGGGAGCTATTATACCAAACTTCATCCAAATTGGTCAACGCTAAGTGGCAAATTTGCCCATCACGAGGAAAACGGATTTTTTGCCCATCACGAGGAAAACGGCCCAGGAGGAAAACGGATTTTTTAACTCGATTTTTGGATTCTACGTACCTTGAGACGTCAAATATCAAAATTAGAGTATTTTTTTTGTGACAATTCCAAAGGTTCATTATTGAAAAATAATAAACCAAAAACATCGCCCTCAATTGGAAATGCACCGTTATCATAGTCTACTCACCTCCTGGATCCAACCCTGATAAAGTAGAATGGGATGTCATTATTCAAAATGGGGAAGGGATGAAAGCTAAATTTTATTATCAAGCTTCATATTGAAAAATGACGTGTATTGAACATGAATATTGTTCATCATCAATTTTTACAATACCTACCTATGTACCCAGGTCCCCAATAGAAGGCTGAGTGCTGATTACAATCTAACACCTGTAGGCAGTAGGGTGGGTGTACTTGTTGAGGCTAAGAATCCTGATCCCCAGGGACGTAATTTAAGGGGGGGCAAGCGGGGAGACTGCCCCGGGTGCGAAATTTATGGTGTGCCAAATGGTGCTACTTGGGGCGCCAAAAATAAATTATAATCTGACAGTTCATTCACAAGGCAGACGAACTCGGCGAGTGACGGGCACTGGCGGAGGAAGAGGAGTTACTTGAAAGTTCCCCTCTTCCTAAGTCCCATTTCGCCCACTGTAAACAATAGTTGATACGCATCATTGTCCCCCCGGAATAGAGATGAGTAGAAGCCGTACCGATTAATTGTGTTTTTTGTTCATCCTGGCGAGGACAAAAATTTGTCACTGTGGTTTGGATGTTTTCGGGGCCCACTCAGCATCGTGAGGACAATGAGTAGCTATGGAGATAAATGCGCATAGTGATCCGGTGCCAATATTGTAGGTAAAGTTGAAAAATTTAAAGAAATTCAATAATGATTGATATTGGGAAAATCCTACAATGCTGCAGTGAGCACCAAAGTTGTGACTTAATAACACAAAGAAACAGCATTTTTTATTATTTTATATTGATTTGTTGAAAAAGTGTTTTAGGCAGGGGGCGCCAAAATGGGGGTTTGCCCGGGGTGCTGACCAGCCTAGTTACGTCCCTGTTGATCTCTTCCATTCACACCCGTCTTGAAGATTACTCAGATAATTATCTTATAACAAAAACAGCACGTGTCAGCAAGTGGCAGTTTAACTTTTAATTAACCATAAAATAGCACACCTGGAAAAGTGCTTACGTATCATCTGTTTTTACCTTACAGTATACCTACCATCACAAGAACTTAAAAATGTTCAAGTTTTTTATGGAGGTTTTTAGCAATAAAATAACTTTATTTATCTCCTCCGCCTTCTGAAGGTACGAGTACAGTCTGATGGTGTTTTGTTGTTGTTATAATATCGCCTCTGCATTGTAAAACTGATGATAGTTATTTCCTTAAAAAATATTTTTGTAGTAAAAACTCTGCCAATTTGACACAAGTGTTTATTATTTTACTGTCTAAACCCCCACCTCTAAAAAAATACCTTCTCCTAAAGTTCTGGTGCATAATTTATTAGACCCTAATTTTGACATAGATATCAAATTTCACCATTCTCTTTTTATTGATGAAAACCACTAAAAAGCGGTAAAAAACGACAGCGGTAAATTTGATTGCACTCAAAAGTTTCTAAACTTTCTGAGACCCCAAATTTGACATACATTCTAAATTTCAAGTCTCTAGTTCTCACCATTCTATTTTTAGAGGGGATAAGTGAAAAGCGACAAAAACCGCCAACGGTATGTTTAATGGCACTCAAAAGTCGGAGCACAATTAGACTCCATACAGAATCTACATACCAAATCGTCCAAATCGGTCAACGCTAAGTGGCAAATGTGGCCATCACGGCGGACGGCGAGGCGGACAAATGGATTTTTTTTATTCGATTTTTGGATTCTACGTACTTTGAAACGTAAAATATCAAATTTTGATGTGGGGGGTTATTTTTTTGTCTGATTCCAAAGGTTCATTATGATATTTAACAGATAATGAAATGAGGTTGCTATGGTAACTAGTAAACAAAACTACTATCCACTCAAATATTATGGTATAAGTAAGAATGTACTATCTGACTGAAAACATTACACTATACTTGGCAGTATGATATACTGCTGCACTCACTAAGTGATAAAGTAGATAGCCAAGAAGTTTTCATAGTTTTACGAGCAATTCAACTTTGAAAGAAATAAAGTAGCACCAAGAAAGTGTAACGGTTTTATTTAAATAATCAGACCCTAGGGGTCAAAATAGGGACACCCATAAGTGCCATTGAAAAGTCGAAAGATTTCATTTGTTGAATAAAATTAAAATAATGTTGGATTATGTTTGAAACTGATAACTGAAGTTTGGATTTTATGCAGCCCGAAATGAACGGAATATGATTTTCATTATATATGCAAGGAGAAACGTCAAAATATGTAGGTGATGTAATGGGTGTTTTTTTATATAGTTACACAACTTTAAATTATAATAAAACAAAGAATATATTTTGAATATCAACGAAACGGGCCTTATTGGATAGAAAGTTTTATGACATTAATCTTTAAATATGATTTCGGCCATGTGGCCGCCAAGGCTGGCGCGTACAAGGCGCAATCTGAAACACCATATTTTGCCAATAACTCTTCGAATGTTGATTTCCAGGTGTTCAATTGTCTCTGGTTTATCGACGTAGAGAAGGGAATTAGCTGGCATTGATCTTGCTGACATGTGCTTCCAACAGGACGGAGCCACATGCCACACAGCCGCTACAATTAATTTACTCAAACAAACTTTTGATGAAAGAATAATTTCGCGTAATGGTCCAATTAATTGGCCACCAAGATCGTCTGATTTAACCCATTGGATTATTCTTGTCTAGGTCGAAAAAATAAACCAGAGACAATTTAACACCTGAAAATCAACATTCGAAGAGTTATTGGCGAAATACGGCCGCAAATGCTGCGACAATTTTGTGAAAATTGGTGTTCCAGATTGCGCCTTGTACGTGCCAGCCTTGGCAGCCACATGGGCGCAATCATATTTAAACATTAATGTCATAAAATTTTCTATCCAATAAAGCCAGTTTCATTGATATTAAAAACATTTTCTTTGTTTTATTATAATTTAAAGTTGTGTAACTCTAAAAAAAAAAACACCCTTTATATTTCTCTATGGTGTTATGCTATGTGGACATCATAGCATAACAAGGTATTCTCAACAATCACTCCAACATCACTAAGCTTAAACTATTTCAATATAATGATACCATTTGTCGCTATTAGCTACTCAATTATCCTCAGGAGGCTAAGTTATCCCCAATCATCAGACCAAGTAGAAAATTTGAAAACATCTTTATTAAATGATCGACTCGTCAAGGAATAGAATCCGGAACCTTCATGTTGCAAGCCGAGTGTGATGTGCACTCCGCTATGGAGACCTCGTCTAAAATTTAGGTTATAAATGTAATATAGGTTAGGTTAAGGCTATTTTGAACTGAATTTCACAAAATGGCAGAGGATAAATATATCACATTGGATCACATCGATAAACTTGAGAAATATATTGTTGATCTCTTCCGAGGGAGCCCCATAGCTGAAATTTCTGATAATTTTGCAAAGATTATCTTCTTCTTTAATTTCAAACTTCCTCAATTTTATTTGCGGTCGACGTTGCTTTCCTTAATTCCACCTTTTCTTCTTTGCCTACTCACCTTAGCTGTAACACTTTCCTGGCACTGTGACCCTCGCTTGCTTCTCACAGTATCAATAGAATCTGCGTAGAAACTCGCTTTTTACTGATGAACGCTTATCATTGGATTTAAAGGAGAGTTTTTTAAAGACTGGATGGCCTTCCTAACACCAAAACTTCTGCTACACTCGGTGCTCCCCTCGGTGGCTACTACATTAGTATGTACGTACATATACATATATTTTTAATTTGTCTTAACGTCTCTTTAACATCTATTGGTTATTCAAGATGAGGGTTTTACCCTCCATTCGCTGGAAACTTGCAAACAATCTACCCAGATTGACCTCACCCAGACTGGGTTGGGCCGAAAAAATAGCCAGCATTACGAAGGCCCGAACTCACGTGGACACCTACATAGAACAACCTCGCTGGACGTTGCATAACTTCAGTGATCTAACGGGAACTGGTGTATTCAATGTGCCAGATACTCTGGCGACGTAGATATTAGAACTAATTTAAAAAATATACAATAGACCTACATATATTTTACATTGCATACGATTGCTTCTAAAAGTTCCAGAAAATAGGACAGAGAAACGAAAAGTTCTGAAATTTTTAGGACTACAATATATTCATACCTAGTTTAAAATACAATTTATTGGGAAAGTTTTGGAATTGTATTTAGGTAAATGGAATATATACTCACATTACTAAGTGCGAGGGGAAAGTTTTTAGAAAATAATTCTAATGAAATGTACAGGGTGAGTCATTTTAAAAAGGACATAGTAAAATATCTCGCAAACCGTTAGAAATAGGAATAAAACTTTCGATACAAATCCACCTTTTTGGGGGAGGGGGGTGAATTTAAAGGTCAATTTTTTTAAATAAAATTTTGTTTGCTTTCAAAAAATTTCGATTTGACCGTTTTCGAGACAATTCCTACCTTGACGTGCTCTCAGTAAGAGATATCTAACATGTGTTAGCATTGCGACACGCCTATTTGCAAATATTTGTGCATAAACCTTTAATGTTTAACAAAAATTACCACATTTATGGCCAAAGATTTCAAAATCGGTGTGTCGATAATACTTCATAAATTATGATATATCTCTTCTGGGTAAGAGCACGTCAGTGGTAAAAATTATCTCGAAAACTGGGCGTCAAATAAAAAAAAATCATGCAAAAAATATTTCTTTTTTAATACAAAATGCAATAACATAATCAAAAATATAGGGTTCTATTAAAAAAAAAAAATGACTTTAAATTACCCTGAAGGAAACCTTTGAGAAAATTTTCAAGGCCACCATTAAATTTGCCCCCCAAAAATAAGAGGGGTTTGTATCGAGCGTTTTCTTCCTATCTCTAACGGTTTCCGAGATATTTGACTATGTCCTTTAAAATGACTCACCCTGAATATACATATTCACAATACATACTACGAGGGGAAAGTTTTCCGATAATAATTGAAATGAATTATATAAATTTGAAAATTACCTAGAAACCTCTTTTAGAATACACCCCACACTGCCCAAAGCACCCAATGACCTGAATCACATTTCCTTTCTATTTATAGCACAACATAATCTAACATTATCGCTTTATTATACAGGAAGTAAAAAAATGATTACAACTGTAACAAAATATGTATATGGCTTTATTGTCACAATAAATTGAGATGAGTTAATTCTTTACAAGAAAATAGAATCTAGGACCGTTAAACATGATACTAAAAGTATCATCATCATCATAGGTTAACAGCCCTGAGGCTGGTTTTCAACAACTCGTGGCGAGTTGTTGATACTTGAGAATCCTTACGGATAATGCGGTAGCTTCTCCTTGCTTTCTTCATGGGTAATGGAAAAGATATCGTTTCTGAGCCTGCCCTTAATCGCCTTTTACGACTGGCATGGACTTGGGTGCCTTGGATGTATTCTTTTTAAGTCCCCCTATCCCCTATCCACAGGGTATTATCCTACCTTATATGTTGAACCAATGATATCGTATTACAAAACTACGTTCTTGACCACTGCATACAGTCAGTTGTTCTGATTTTAAAATATTAGAATTGGTATTTCAATGAAAGCGAACTTAGTAAGGTATTCGAAAACGAACTTAGTATTGGTTCAGTGTCATGATGGTTTTGTTTTAATTTTATCAGTCTCTCGACTATACATCACAACAACCGAGAGTGTTCAAGAACCTAATTTAGCTATCCGAAAGCGAACTTAGTAAGGAATGTCACGGTACATGAATATTGACGTTCTTTTTTTTATATCCCTTGTTTTTTGATTATGGTGAAAAGCATATTTTGGGCGGGGAGAATATTGTTACTCTTGACGTCTTTTTTTAAACGAAGTGTTTTTTGGGGGATACATTATTTTATCTATTTTACAGATTTTCATATTTTTCACTTCATCTGTTCCAAATGATTCCAAAAGTTTGGCACAATTTATTTGTGTTCCCAGCCGGTCATCCATCCAAGTACTGACCACGCCCGACGTTGCTTAACTTCAGTAATCTGACGGGAACTGGTGTATTCATTGTGGTATGATCGTTGGCTAAAAATATAATTTTGATATTTTCTGTATTACCAGTAGGTACGATTTCCGATCGAAAGTGAATTTAATTTTTCTTCACTTGTGTATTTTCGAGAATTGAGGACTTGTGTGTCATCAGACGCCTCAGAAATATTTTTAAAGGTAAGAATAATAAAAGAGTTTTCAAAAACTATCAAGCATGACAAACGTGTTTGTCATGCGCGTTTAAACCCTTTTCAGACTTTTTAGACAAATGTTGGCCACTTTTGTGTTTGACATCAAACCAATCAATTAGCAAATTAAATCAAATATATTTGCCGATCACACTGTTTGGTACTGTGAATTTGAAAAAATGACCAAATTAAGAAACATGACAAATAATGTGATCCCACCTTAACACTGATAACGAGAATATTTTTTACATTTGAAACATATTTCAAATGTAAGAAATATATTACCCACAAAACTTATAATATGCGCCTCCGCTTTTGATTGGAGACATTGGGGGGGGGGGGGGGGGGAGCACAACTATGACTTAAAAGTAATAATTCTTACGAGAGGAAGTCTCGTTCACATCGCTGTGGCTTCTTTCAATATTAAAAATATATAATGCACACTAATAGTATGCTTAACCCTCGCGTATTACGAGTAAGTCTTAATGCGTCCCCAAGATGGCTGATTCCATGAACAGGAATGATCAACATTTCATATCAGACTGATTCTAGCATTTTTTAAAAATCGGAAGAAGAGTTGATTTTAAGGAGAACACCGCCAAATGAACAACACTAAATCATCATCATAGGTTAACAGTCGTGGGGCTGGTTTGCAACAACTTGCTATGGAGTTGTTAATACTTGAGAATCCTTACAGATAATGCAGTAGCTTCTCCTTGTTTTCTGCATGGGCAATGGAAAAGATATCGATAGAAAGGATAGAATGCAGTAGCTTCTCCTTGTTTTCTGCATGGGTAGTGGAAAAGATATCGATAGAAAGGATAGAATGCAGTAGCTTCTCCTTGTTTTCTGCATGGGTAATGGAAAAAATATCGTTGCCGATCATTCCCTTAGTCGCCTTTTACGACTAGCATGGACTTCGGATCCTTGAAAGTATTATTTTAAAGTCCCCCTACCTATAGGGGATCTAGGTAGGATAGTCCCCAGTGAATAGTGAGATTACCTATGCAGAAAGCATGGGTAATCCCCCTATGCACAGGTATTTTCAAGTAGCAACAACTCATGACGAGTTGTTGCCAGAAAGCAAGGAGAAGCTACTGCATTGATTATTGACTTTTTTCTGATCATAAGCGGTTTTGTGGGGGGGGGGGCTTCAGAGGCCTAAGCCCCTCCAGAATGAAAAAATACGGGTATGTTATTGCTCAAGCAGAGAAAAAAATCATCCCCCCCCCCTCCAGAATTTTAGGCTTGAACTGCCTGTGTAATTCTGACCATGTATTTTGTACCTAGCACTATTTCCACGGAGAACACCGCAATTATTACAACAACAGCGAGCCAATATTTATGAATCATCCCATTTCCACGGGGAACACCGCCATTACAACAACAACGAGCCAATATTTATGAATCATCCTATTTCCACGGGGAACACAGCCATTACAACAACATCAACGGAAAAACAACAGCAACAAGCAAAATATTATTTTTATAAAAGAGAGTTTAAGGGCATAACATTTTTTTTTTTTAAAAAAAAAGTTACCTACCTATATTATAATGAAGGAAAAGTCCTAGAGGATTTCCATAAAATCATGCTCCATTAATTACCCAGCCGGTAATTAAAGTGGGAAGCAATTGGTAATTAGGTAGGCACATACTCTATAACATAAAAATGTAAATAACTATTAAATGTTAGTTAATAGGTATATTGTAGGACATTAGAAACCCTGCCAATATGACAAATAGGTTTATTGTTTTGCTGGCTAAACAATACCCCCCCCTCCCCTCCTCAAAACTCAAACTTGATATTTTACGTTTCGTCCGCCGTTATGAGCACTCTTGCCATTTAGCTTTGACCGATTTGGTTTATAGGTCCATCTGGGTGCATTCGATTACACCCTTGGCCGTTTTTGCCGCTTTTTAGCGCTTTTTAGTATTGTTGTCTAAAAAGAGAGTGGTAAGAGGTAGAGATTTGCAATTTGGTATGTATGTCATATTTGGGGTTTCAGTAAACTCCGAAGATTTTAGGTGCAATCAAATATACCGCTGACGGTATATTTGATTTTTTTATAGCCAGTAAAATAATAAACCCATGTGTCTGATTGGCAGAGTTTTCCTTTTCTTGCCTTTTTCTGTAAAATTCTTACATTATGCAACGAAGGGTTCATGAAAATATTTGCTTCTAGCAACGTAAACTTAATCTGAAATATGAAATTTATGTTACTCCAGTATCTGCCGAGCTTTCGAAATGTACACAATTTTGTTATAGAAAAATATACTTCTATAATAAAATTATTTGAAAAAAAAGGAAAGCGAGAGAGAGGGAGAGAGAAGAAATATTTCAAAAATGAGATTCGAAAAATGGAAATCCATTCATTCCTTTAATTTATTTTATTACACTTGGATTTGACCCGTTGTAGAATCAACACAGAAAAAAATTGGCTTCAAAACACAACTCAGTTCCACCAAAAAGGTATTATTTAACATCTATTGGACATTCGAGACGGGGGTTTTACACTCCATATTTGCTGGAAACTTACAAACCAGCTACCAACATTGACCTCACCCACCCAAAGATGTGATGGCTCAATTAAATCTTTTAAATTATGGTCTAAAGCCATCGTCTATGGCACGCAGGTACGTAACTAGGGTGGGGGGGACGGAGCAGCTTGTGGGGCGCCAACGGAGTGCCAAAAATAAAATATAATTTGACAGTTCACGAGGTAGACAAACTCGGTGTGTGACGGACGCTAGAGGAGGAGTTACTGGGAAGTGCCCCTCCTCCTGAGCCTCTTTCGTTTAAGTCCACGATTTTTCTTTAAAAAATTGTTTTATCTGTCTGCTCGGTGTACGATATTTTTTCGAAAGCCTTGTTCGATTTCGATTGAGCTTGTATGGACATCATTATGTTTATAGAATTTGTTTTTGGTCCCTGTGGGGTCATCAAGAATCTCATAGCGGTTAGACCTCAAACGGGACTTATTCACGCCGTACGGCGGACAAACTTTTTTTTTTTATTGATTTTTGTATTCCACGTACCTTGAAACGTAAAATATCAAAATTTTTTTGGNTTTGGGGGGGGGGGGGGCAGTCATTTTTTTTTCGTGACGATGTCAAAGGTTCATTATTGAAAATAATAAACCCAAAGACTGTAGGTACTTGTTCCAAGACAGTCACTGATCTACATTGACCTCTTCGGAAGTTACTTAACAAAGCAATTTGGTAACGAACTGTGTGTTAATTTATACCTACTTATTTTGTAAATGTCTGCAAAGGCAAAGCCACAAGAAAATACATAATTGTAAAATACTGTTCATAATAATGCAAACATAAATCTATCTTCTTACACAGTAAGTGTAAGATAGTGGGAGTGCACTGTAATAATTCAAATTATAATGAATTGGGATGGAAAATGGGTTCGCCATTATGAATTTCAGAAACAAACAAAAAAATCCGGTATGAACATCACACGACTTTCCTTATCTGTAAAAAAAATTTGAGAGGTGTACAATACATAAAATTGAAATAGTAAAAAAAAAAAGTCTCTAGCTCTTACCGTTTTCTTTTTATGACATCAGACTCGTGAAAACCGCTAAAAAGGGGCAAAAGCCGCCAAGAGTTGATTCGATTTCAACCAAATATATCATTTTGCATTCCATGCATAAAATTGATATGAATGGGCACTCAATTTTAAGGTCTAGCACTTACCACCCTCTTTTCAGGCAAGAACCGCCAAAAAGCGGTCGAAAACCGCTAAAAACCGTCAACGGTAGATCGCGCTGCAGCCAAAGGTGTCTACGCGCAATCAATGCGTAAAATTTATATGAATTTGGCACCAAGTTGGAAGCTTGTTCTCTTTTTAGGCGACATTAATTAAAACCGCTAAAAAGCGGTAAAAAAAGCAGTAACTTCGATTTCAACCAAAAGCTTCGTGGTTTGTTCCGGTACATATAAAATTTCATGTCTTGAGATATCTTGTTTACGGACAGACAAACACACACACGCACGGACCAATGGGTAAAACTCAAGATTTTGAATCTGCTGTGGGGATCCCAAAACGTGTTTTGGTATTGAACAGTCGACATTGAAAATTTCAGCCCATTACAATACTTTCCTTTTTTGTAAAATAAGGAAAGTAAAAAGTCCGATATATCTTAAACAAAATGTTGAAAAGTTTTTACAAGAAGTATAAAATATGCGAGAACGCGATGCGATAATCTGTTCAAAAATTTAACTTGAAAATTGTTGAATATATTACGCACGGATGATGATGAGCTTTTCTCTTCTTGATATGAACAATAACCTCTCATGATCAGGCGTGGAGAACAATGACTCTAGAGCTGGGTATTTGGTTTAATGAACCTTTGGAATCGTCACGAAAAAAAATACCCCCCTCAAAATTTGATATTTTACGTTTCAAGGTACGTAGAATTAAAAACCGAAAAAAAAAATCCGTCTGTACGCTGTCCACCGTGATCGACACTTTTGATCGATTTGGATGAAATTTTCTGAATAAATCCCGTTTAGGATCTAATTGTGCGCCGAAACATTAGGGTGCAACCAAAAGTACCGTTGGCGGTTTTCTCCACTTTTTAGCGTTTCTTATTGATCCCGTCTAAAAAGATAATAGTAACAGCTAGAGACTTAAATTTGCTGCGTATGTCATATTTGGAGTCTCATTGGCGGTTTTTTATGCTTTTTAGCAGTTCTCATGAATCATACCTAAAAACAGAATATTAAGCGCTAGAGACTTGAAATTTGCAATGTAATTTGGGATCTCAGTAAGATTGAAAACTTTTGGGTACCAATCATATTTAACGCTGTCGATTTTTACCGAGATGGTTGTGGTGCACTGATTATGTGATAAGGATAGTTCGGATGATGTCGTCAAAGGAGGCACTATTGTGAGAATATCGTTGGAAATATTGACAGGTGATATTTGAGTCTCAATATACTTGTCCCCATGAGACATTAAGTGACAACGACAACGATGATGTCGTTCAAGGAGGCTCTATTGTGAGAATATCGTTCGAAATATTGACAGGTGATATTTGAGTCTCAATATACTCGTCCCCATGAGACATTAAGTGACAACGATGATATCGTTCAAGGAGGCTCTATTGTGAGAATATCGTTGGAAATATTGGCAGGTGATATTTTCAATATACTCGTCTCCATGAGACATTAAGTGACAACGACAACGATGATGTCGTTCAAGGAGGCTCTATTGTGGGAATATCGTTGGAAATATTGACAGGTGATATTTGAGTCTCAAGATACTCGTCCCCATGAGACATTAAGTGACAACCTGTTGCCAAGTGAAGTGACGCATTTCTGCATAATTGTTGGCTTTTTCAGTGAGTGTTCTTATATTTGTAGAGGATGTAAAAAAAATTGGCGAGGTATGGTTCACAAATGTAAGCTGTCTAGTTATATCGAGAATGATGGATTTTAGAGCGGAGCAAGCCAGCTTCATTCGGTGACGGTCCTAAGGCCTTGTTAATACACAAGGTCTGGTGTTAGGGAGGGGCATCCAGCCTTTAACCCTGCTTCAAATCAATGATGAGAGATCATCAGCAAAAGCGAGTTTCTACGCAGATTCTATTGATACTGTGAGAAAAAAGCTAGGGTGACATTGCCAGGAGGGAGTTAAAGCTAAAGAGAGTAGGCACCGAACAAAAGGTTGTGGCAAAGTTGTTTTAAGGAAAGCTGCATCGACCCCAAATAGAATTGGCAAAAGGTGAAGTTAAAGAAAAAAGAAGATTAAATAAATAATAGAATAATTATACCGACTCTTACTAAGTCCCTTTTAGGGTCACGTTTTGCCGGCAGTAAGCCCAAGTCATATTATTATTAGGAATGGAGTTTTTTAGGACCTCATATTACATCATCATGTGTAAACAGGCGTGGGGTTGGTTTACAACAAGTAGTCGATACAAAATTAATCAGAAATTCTTATATTTCAAAATGACCACAAACATCCTCAATAATATTTCTCAATAATACAACAAATCGCCATGAGTTCTTGATACTTGAGAATCCTTAGAGATAATGCAGTAGCTTCTCCTTGCTTTCTGCATGGATAATGGAAAAGATATCCTTTTCGAAACTTCCTTTAGTCGCCTTTTTACGACTGGCATAGACTTGGGTGCCTTTGAAGATTTTTTTAAGTCCCCAATCCGCAGGGGACATTAGAAAGGATAAAATTCAGTTAGCTACTCCTTGCTTTCTGCATGGGTAATGGAAAAGATATCGTTTCCCACCCTGCCCTTAGTCGCCTTTTACGACCGGAATGGTTCCCCTATCCACAGAAGACTCAAGTTTATCCGCCCCTGTTTTCTATATTGTTCAACATAAACTCTGCATTTTTTGTAAAACAACATCATGATATGTTTTTCTTCTTTCTGAAAATGTTAATATGACGTATGAACAAAGAGCATGTAAACATATTATTAAAATCAAATAACATATCATATATGGAATTTAGAATATTACATATGCTGTGACGCTACATTCAGTAGCTTTAACGAAAATACGGATGGAACTGACGCGATGGAGTTTCTAGTTTATGCCATAAGGAATGCAGAATATTAGGTACATAATTATGTTGTGACGCTACATTCAGTAGCTTTAACGAAAATACGGATGGAACTGACGCGATGGAGTTTCTAGTTTATGTCATATGGAATGTAGAATGTTACATATGTTGTGACGCTACAGTCAGTAGCTTCAACAAAAAAACGAATGGAACTTACGCGATGGAGTTTCTAGTTTATGTCATATGGAATGTAGATTATTACATATGTTGTGACGCTACATTCAGTAGCTTTAACGAAAATACGGATGGAACTGACGCGATGGAGTTTCTAGTTTATGCCATAAGGAATGCAGAATATTAGGTACATAATTATGTTGTGACGCTACATTCAGTAGCTTTAACGAAAATACGGATGGAACTGACGCGATGGAGTGTCTAATTTCAAAGCAAATAGCTATAAAAATAAAATAGGGACACGCTGTTCCATTGCATCGCTGCGGACCGATTTTTCGGCCTTACCTCTAGCTATCATCCCTTATTGTTTTTGTGTTACCCACTAGTCCTTCTCGTAAGGTTATAGTCAGCTATAGCATGATTTCTGATTTCCAATTACTCAATTTGAACATGTTGTGTATTTGTTTTTTTCCTTGCATATATATAAACAATGTATGATATGCGATATGATAGGTAAGTAAGCGGCTATCTGAGAGTACCCTGACGTGCTATCTGAAAGTACCCTAACGTGGTCCTCTTTTTCGAGAATATTTCTTTTTTGTTTTGGAATTTCATATTTTATGAAAAACAATATAAAAATTTGATTGAAAGTTCTATTTTTAAACTTTAAGTTATGTTCATGCTGAAAGTTTAGTATGAACAAAAGTAGAAGAGATACCTTTTACAATTTAATATTAAAGTAATACAAGTAGGGAACTTTATAATATAAACTTTACTTTACAGTGTGTCTAATGGCGGTGCCGCTCACAACAGTTAAGGACCATTCACACTACACAGTGAAAGTATCAGTGACAGTGGTCTTCGACACCTTTTATTATGCTCCTTTCCGACACCGCCATTAGACACACCGTACCTTCACAGTGATTTAATATGAAAATATCTCTATTACGGTTTTAAGGAGCATCCACACTACACAGTAAAAGTGGTCTTCAACACCGTACAGTGATTTTATTATGCTCCTTTCCGACACCGCTATTAGACACACCGCCATTAGACACACCGTACCTTTACAGTGATTTAATATGAAAATATCTCTATTACGGTTTTAAGAAGCACACACACTACACAGTGAAAGTGGTCTTCAACACCGTACAGTGATTTTATTATGCTCCTTTCCGACACCGCTATTAGACACACCGCACCTTCACAGTGATTTAATATGAAAATATCTCTATTACGGTTTTAAGGGGCATTCACACTACACAGTGAAAGTGGTCTTCAACACCGTACAGTGATTTTATTATGCTCCTTTCCGACACCGCTATTAGACACACCGC
>CM022877.1:31776866-31793076 GCA_012654025.1 Pachypsylla venusta
GGTTAAAGCTTAATGAAATGAATGATACAACTCCGAACATCTCATAAGCTTAACCCAATACACAAAAAGCCCAGGAGGCTGAGGTGTAGGGATTCCAAACCTAAGAGGTTAAAGCTTAATGAAATGAATGATAGAACTCCGAACATCTCATAAGCTTAACCCAATACACAAAAAGCCCAGGAGGCTGAGGTGTAGGGATTCCAAACCTAAGGAGTTAAAGCTTAATGAAATGAATGAATGATCTCGTATTACAAAACCACGTTCTTGACGTCTGCACACTCAGTTGTTCTGATTTTGAAGTATTTGAAATTTTATTTCAAAATTAGAACTCAGTGTGCAGTGGTCAACAACGTGGTTTCGTAATCCGAGATCATTGTCCATTGCCCTGGTGGTTATGAATTTGGACGTCTCTGGGGAACAAGTAACAAAACGCAGAAACATCGAATTTGAGCGAAACACCATCTATTACCATGCCTCATAGAGAATATAAAATGAAAATTTCAAAAAGTCATCTGGAAGAGGCAGAAAAAGTGGGTCTTCATACCTAAAATACATTTTCATAATATTCATATGTGTTACCACCTTAATATATGTATGCATGGAATGCAAAATGACAGATTTGGTTGATATCGAATGTACTCGTGGCGGTTTTTGACGCGTATTAGCGGTTTTCACGAGTCTGATGACATAAAAAGAAAGCGGAAAGAGCTAGAGACTTGATTTTTTTTTTCACTATTCCAATTTTATGTAATGAACACTTCTCGATTTTTTTTTTTTTTATAGNAACACTTTTCGATTTTTTTTATAGATAAGGAAAGTCATGTGATTTTCACACCAGATTTTTCAAATATTAAAAAGCCATAGTAAGTTCGGCATGAGGAATTCCGGGCCCACTCATGAGCTATATAGATATGAGTAGCTAGATAAATGCGCATAGTGGTCCGGTGCCAGCATTGTAGGTAAAATAGAAAAATTCAAAGGAATTGGATAATGATTGATATTGGGAAAATCCTACAACAATACTGAAATGAGCACCAAAGTTGTGACATAATAACACAAAGAAACAGCATTTATTTATTCAGTAAGTTTCGACATGAGGAACAAGAAAACATCATCATCATTTTTTCCCTTCAGGATCATCATTAAAACGCCAGTTTAATTTTGCAATACTAAGAAAATGGGAAATGACTCTAATTTAAAAGTTGGAGATTTGAGAAATTCGTATCTTAATAAAGTTGGAATTTTGAGAAATGTATTTTGATGTTGATACTTTGAATTCTTAAATTTCTTACGAGAACCCCCATTTTTTTATTTCTTTATTTTATATTTATAATGTGTTTTTCGACATAACGCAATTAAGTATGCCCAAAAGGCCCAATGAACGGATAAGGCATGAGAGAGTTATCACGGAATGAAAAAAACAACAACAACAAATAGACGCCTAAAAAAAATTGTAGTTTTCAATCTAATAGTTCTGTGATCAGAAGACCTCACTCAAACAGGACCCAACATTTAAGCAGGTAAACATAAAAACAAATCACTTTATTTCATGTTCGGAAGGAACAAGGAAAACACCAATACTTGTACTTTCTATTTAATTTAAAGGAAAACACCAATACTTGTACTTTCTATTTAATTTAAAGGAAAACACTAATACTTGTACTTTCTATTTAATTTAAAAGAAAACACTAATACTTATACTTTCTATTTAATGTCCCCAACAAGTATCATCGAAATCGGACAAAGCGCTCGAGGGTTATTTTGAAAAAACAGACAGAAGAAAAATCATGTTGTTAAAACTAGACTATAGTTTGTTCGATCAACCTTGGTACGTTTCGGAAAAACGTGGTGTCCCTTTCGTATAGTCAACATGCCAAACGTTGCTTAACATCAGGTGAGAGTGTTGTATTCAACTGGGTAATGTCGTTGGCTAAAGGTGGTATCACATTATTTGTCATGATTGCAAAATTTGCTATATTTGTTGTATTTTCGTGTTTGGGTATATAGTTGTCCCCCTAACCCACTATTTGATGAGACATTCGGACAAAGTTATTTGCTTTTAAATTTTGTTGTGTATTATATCATAGCAAAGATCGGTAATAAATATAATTTTGATATTTTCTATTTTTCCAATATGATTTCTGAGTTGGGTGTACACGGACGCCCCAGATATATTTTTTTAAAGTTAAGATTAATGAAATAGTTTTCAAAAGCGATGAAACACGGTAAAAATGTTTGGAATCGTATCAGACTATTGAAAAAAAATTTTGGTCATATTTGTGTTTGATATTTTAGCAATCAAATATCAAATTTAATCAAATACATAGCCAACGTCTGTGTCACGTTGAATACACCAGTTCCCGATAGATCACTGAAGTTAAACAACGTCCAGCGAGGTTGTGCTATGTTGCTGTCTACATGGGTTCGCCCCCTCGTGATGCTGGCTATTTTTCCGGCAGGCTGTTAGAGGTCAATGCGGGGAGCTGGTTTGCAAATTTCCATCGAATGAGGGTGAAACCCCCGTCTTGAATGACCAATAGATGTTAAAGAGACGTTAAGCCAAATTAAAAAAAAAAAAATCAAATCAAATATCCACATTTGTTTGGTACTGTTTGAAGTCGAGAAAAATTGACATCATGACAAATAGTGTTATACATAAATACAACCTTTAACAGATGTGAGGCTTTTTGGCAACAATTTTCCATGAGCATAGGCCTTAGAAGTATTCTTTTTAAGTCCCCCTATCCACAGGGAAAATATACCTATGGCTCTAAATATATGTTTTTGTGTGGAATTCCATAACATACTAAAATTGAAATTTAATTTTCTGTGTTCCCTTGAGATTGAAATACTATTCCATAAACATTGTCTGTTGGCCCTCTGTTTTTACAACTGGACTCTTAATATGGTTTCCAATGTATGGGTTATTGGATGACAGAAAAACGAGCACCATTTTTCACATAAAATATGTTACCTGTAATTGAGAAAGAGATTACATTCCCAAAGGTCGTTCCTGGGAATTTTCTTTCCGAGAGGATAAAATTTCTTTTGTTACCCCATAATGTTGTCCTTTTATGTACCGGGTACACCGACCATTTTTATTAGTTACACCCAAAAGATATAACTTATGTTATATCTCACAAGAAGAGAAAAAAATCTTTGCCAAGTAGGTCAGAATTGTCAGCATACTATTTTCTTTCCTTAATAATTTGTGCTTATTAAGTAAAGGAAAGAATTTTTTGTAAGGATACTCTCAGTCAGCTGCTGACTTACTGTCCAGTCACCCCCGCTCTTCTTACCTTTTGAACGGCTTGGAATTTTTGAATTTTGATAAGCTCGAAGAATAGGAAAAGGTATATGGTTATGGTATATGGTAATTGAATGGTTATGGTCGAACCTGTGAGATACTGGTCCAACCTTCCGAAAAGCCAAAAAAAAAAAAAAAAAAAAAAAAAAAAAAAAAAAAAAAAAAAAAAAAAANAACATTCACCTTCTCAATTTTTTCACACAGCGCGGCCAGAGGAATGAGAAAATTTCTTAATATACCAAACTGTTTTTTAGGGATAAACTATGTAGTTCATCCTAGCACAAATTGATTCCTTGCTGAAATTCTTGATGCAGACAATGCACTCTTTTTTTTTAGCGAGAATGTCCGTAAATATGTTTTCTGTATATCTAATATATCACCTATACAGCGTGTCCCAAAATGATCGGTCACCCCCTTTAACTTTTGAACCGCTTGACATTTTTGAAAAGCTTTAGGGATAGTAAAAGGGCCATGGTCAATTGAATGGTTATGGTGAGATCCAAGTTCGACCCTCGGAAGTAACTTTTATTGACAAAAATGTCGATTTTTTTTTATTCATATAAAAGTCCAAATAAAATAAGGACTAACTTTCGTTTTCATTTTTTTTTTTTTTTTTTTTTTAAATCAGGCGCGAAGATAGAGGGGTGTAAAGTTTAACCTGGTTACACCCCCCCTGTATAACGGGGGTTGTTTTAAGCTTTGATGTTTAATTTCCTTTATTGTGTTCCAAAAAAACGAAACTATCAAAAGTGGACATTTTTCTTTTCATCATTGTCTTAAGAGGACAAAGTGAAATCTGGATGTTAAAAACTAATCCGTTTAGAAAACAGCAATTTTCGGGTAGAAAGTCTGAAGTAAGGAGGTTATTTAGGACAAACAGTGATAACTGACGTAAATAAAGAATCATTTTTGCAAAAAAAGAAATAACTAGCTTTATAATTCAAATTATTTCCTGTGTTGTTGCACTGGAATTTTTTTTTTTTTGGGGGGGGGGATCCCTTTCTGGATATAAACGTAATATTGAAGATGTCTCATAAATTTAATTAATATTTCGTACTCGAAATGTAACTTTTTCACATCATGGACCCTATTTATTAGATTTTGTCAACTTTGAATTCGGTGTTAAGAGCTTTAAGAATTTTTGTATTTCGTTTTTATGTGAATTGATCAAGGGGATAAGATTACTTTAGGTACATTTATGTATCGATGTAATACCTATAATAAGGTATGAATGTTGAAGGTTTTGAATCTTTATTCCGCACAATTTTTGTTATCTATATTTTATATTTATTATTTTATTTATAATCTTAATTCAAGCAAACCACTTACCAAAAATACTATTTATAATTAATAAAATTAAAATTGAAACTAGTTTCGAATCATTCGATTCATTATCAGTCTAGTCGAGTCGAGGGATGGCAGTGAGTCAAACGCCATCCTTCAACTCGACTAGACTGGTAATGAATTGAATGATTCGAAACTAGATTTAATAATTATAAATAGTATTTCTGGTAAGTGTTTTGTTTTAATTAATTTCATAAATAATAATATATTTTTTTAACACTTATAATTAACATGTTTTTTAAAAATATAATTTTATATCAAACTGTGTACAGAGTCTCGAGAAAAAAAACCGGGCTCAATATCTTGAGTTGGATTTCGACTTTCGAAAAGCGCCCAAACACGTACGAGTCAGGTGGGTCAAATCTCAAGTGGCACTACCCCTTTTGTAAGAAATTTTTGAAAATTAAAACAAACCCGAACACTCGAATGGTAATGTCTTTCCAATAATGTTCATCAATTTGAAAAAGAAAGGTCATCATCATAATTTAACAGCCGTGGGGCTGGTTTGCAACAACTCGCCTTGAATTGCTGATACTAAAGAATCCTTAAGGATAATGCAGTAGCTCCTCCTTGCTTTCTGAATGGGTAATGGAAAAGATATCGTTTCCGACCCTTTCTGTAGTCGCCTTTTATGAATGGCATGGACTTTGGTGCCTTGAAAGTATTCTTTTTAAGTCCCCCTATCCACGGGGGACTCCGAAAAAAGTGAAATGAGGGAAGAAGCACTGAGTGGAATTCATATCTGGAATACGGTTTCAAAGTTATAAAAACACTTAAACACGTATTGTTTTACTTGGGGGAAGAAAGTTTGTCTATTTTTTTATTTTTATTTTGATAAGAATTGAAGTGCTATGGCAATGTAAAGGTATACAACTTAAACCTGGAATAACTCAGTTCCTATTTTAAGTACAAATCCCAAATACACTTGAAAATTTAATTTAATTTCCTTTACTCTTAATATGAAAGGACCATTTAAGATTTCAAATTTGATCCATCTGAAGCCCCCTCTGAAATTACCAAAAATTTGAAAAACCACTATAGAAAACGTTTCCCCTTTCGAATAAAGAAATACCAGTTTAGCGATTTTTGAAACTCAAATCCGTCCTCAGAATATTATTGAAAGAAAGGTTAGTATAATCGTGATTGGAGAAATAAGAAATAATCATAGGTTAACAGCCGTGGGGCTGGTTTGCATTAACTCGTAATGAATTTTGCTTCTCCTTGCTTCCTACATGGGTAATGGGAAAAGATATCGTTTCCGAGCCTTCCTTTAGTTGCCTTTTACGACTGGCATGAATTTGTGCACTTTGGAAGTGTTCCCTTTAAGTCCCCCTATCCACAGGGAACAAAGTTCCATCATGGCTAGCTACTTTATTTTCAAAACACATTTCAAAAATAAATAGTTTTCAACAACAGTAACAATATTTTTGCAAAAAAAACTATGCAGACATGAAAAATGATAAAACAAATTCCTCTATGCAAAGGCCAGACAGACAGTTTGACTGCCAAACTTAGGATAATATACTAAAATAAGAGGCTTCTCATTCCAAGGGGAACAAACAATATTTTAAACTTAAATACTCGTCTGGAAAATGAATGATATATTTGTGTCTAATTTTGAAATCTCTCTCGTTGAAATGAGTGATGAGTGTTGGTTTCTTGATGAGTGAAAGTAAACATTTTGAAATCTCTCTCGTTGAAATGAGTGATGAGTGTTGGTTTCTTGAAGAGTAAAAGTAAACATTTTGAAATCTCCTCTCGTTGAAATGAGTGTTGGTTTCTTGAAGAGTAAAAGTAAACATTTTGAAATCTCTCTCGTTGAAATGAGTGATGAGTGTTGGTTTCTTGAAGAGTAAAAGTAAACATTTTGAAATCTCTCTCGCTGAAATGAGTGATGAGTGTTGGTTTCTTGAAGAGTAAAAGTAAACATTTTGAAATCTCTGTCGTTGAAATGAGTGATGAGTGTTGGTTTCTTGATGAGTAAAAGTAAACATTTTGAAATCTCTCTCGTTGAAATGAGTGGTGAGTGTTGGTTTCTTGAAGAGTAAAAGTAAACATTTTGAAATCTCTCTCGTTGGAATGAGTGATGAGTGTTGGTTTCTCGAAGAGTAAAAGTAAACATTTTGAAATCT
Source organism: Pachypsylla venusta (assembly GCA_012654025.1). Taxonomy (NCBI): domain Eukaryota; kingdom Metazoa; phylum Arthropoda; class Insecta; order Hemiptera; family Aphalaridae; genus Pachypsylla; species Pachypsylla venusta. The sequence continues at coordinate 31,783,650 of CM022877.1, forward strand.
CTCTCGTTGAAATGAGTGATGAGTGTTGGTTTCTTGAAGAGTAAAAGTAAACATTTTGATATCTCTGTCGTTGAAATGAGTGATGAGTGTTGGTTTCTTGAAGAGTAAAAGTAAACATTTTGAAATCGTCACCTTTAGGAATTCAAAAAAATTCTGGAATATTGTTTAGCGTTGACAGATGGCTTATAAATAGGTTTGCCTAGTGATGATGTTCATGTGAGAGATGGTCTTATTTTTTTGGTTCTTCATCTTCATAAACACAAATCAGATTTTTTGATTTGCTTAACGTCTCTCTAACATCTAAAGGTCATTCGAGGCAAGGGTTTTATACTCCATTCGCTGGAAAGTCACAAACCAGCTACCCACATTCACCTCACACAGTCCGGTTTGGGCTGCTAATAACCAGCGAACCCACGTGGTGACCGAATAAGTACAACTTCGCTGGACTTTAATCCTATAGGGGTACTGGTGTATTTAAGGTGGCATTGACGACCTTTTATACGAGTATATTTTATAATGAAATTTTGCAATCGATTGTTTATGACTTGCATTCCGTATTAGTCTATGGGAATGTTTATGACTTTCATTCAGAATTAGTCTTTGGAAATGTTTATAACTTGCATTCCGGATTAGTCTGTGGGAATGCTAATGACTTGCATTTCGGATTGCACTATGGGAATGTTTATGCCTTGTACTTCGGATTTACACTATGAGAATGTTTATGACTTGCATTTCGGATTTACACTATGGGAATGTTTATGACTTGCATTCCGGATTAGTCTATGGAAATGTTTATGACTTGTATTTCGGATTTACACTATGGGAATGTTTATGACTTGTATTTCGGATTTACACTATGGGAATGTTTATGACTTGCATTCAGGATTAGTCTATGGGAATTTTTATGACTTGCATTCCAGATTAGTCTATGGGAATGTTTATGACTTGCATTCTGGATTAGTCCATGGGAATATTTATGACTTGCATTCCGAATTAGTCTATGGGAATGTTTATGACTTATATTTCGGATTTACACTATGGGAATGTTTATGACTTGTATTTCGAATTTACACTATGGGAATGTTTGTGACTTGCATTTCGGATTTACACTATGGGAATGTTTATGACTTGCATTCCAGATTAGTCTATGGGAATGTTTATGACTAGCATTCCGGATTAGTCTATGGGAATGTTTATGACTTGTATTTCGGATTTACACTATGGGAATGTTTATGACTTGCACTTCGGATTTACACTATGGGAATGTTTGTGACTTGCATTTCGGATTTACACTATGGAAATTTTTATGACTTGCATTCCGGATTAGTCTATGGGAAAACGGGTTTTCAAGTTTCTACTTTAGTTATCCATTTTTGTTGTATTTAGAACTCATTGACGTAAATTGGCCATCATGAGGCCTCGTTTGGGTCAATAACTTTTATTAAATTTGTGTCCCTTCTGATGAATTGAATGTCAAACTCTGTTACAGGAAGATGGCATTCTTTATCCACCTGATGTGACGCAGAGGGACGTAGTCCGACAAGAAGTCACTTTCTATCCAACTTCTACTCCAACCAATTCGACCACCACTACTGTTGGTAAGTAATAATATGTGTGTGGTGTGGTGTGTGTATGTGTGTGTGTTTAATATTTGTATTAACGCAAAGTATTGTATTATCACAATCCAGATACCCTGTGTGAGTATCACAGCATTACAAGGGCCACTACACTAAATTATCACTGCACTATATATTTTTTTGCTCTTGTAATGCCGCCACTTGTCGCCAGTCATATATTAAAGTATTTAAAGTAGCTACTTTATTGTCCCCACGAGGCTGAGTGCACCCCGAACAGCCAAGCAGAGTTTTTACGAGGGCGCGAACCTACCTGGACAACCACATGGTACAACCTCGCTTGTCGTTGCTTAACTTCAGGGATCTGTCCAATAAATATTTTAATTATTATACAAATCTATGAGCCATTCCGAGATCTATGTTCAAAGTATTGAAATCTAAAGTTCTCATCAGGAAACCATATATTTTCCTCTCTTCCTATCTCTCAGATAAGGTTCACATGTCCTTTTGGCAAAGATTTATAATTAGGAGATATCTATCTGTGAACTCCATCTTTTGATAGTATCTTGTCAAGAAGAATATATTGCTCATTGAATTAAACTATTAGTCAACAAAGAGTCTTACTGCAATCTATTAGAAGTAAAATATTGACGCCAGCAGAAACGAAACAGAATCGAATGGCAACGGGGAAAGGAAAATGTTTTGTCTAAAATTCTAAATGTATATTTCTTTACGTTATTATGTTACAATTTTTGTGGGCATCATAGCATTATAGGTATTCTCAACAATTAATCCAATATCACTGAGCCTAAGCTACATTTTAACAATTACCTTATAATGTTTAATATCACTTGTCACTATTACTATATCTACACAATTGTCCTCAGGAAGCTGAAACATTTTGTTTTATAGTCTGGACCTTTTCAATTTTGTGGAAATTGTTGTGGGAAGGTCCTCTCTAAAAAGAGAATGGTAAGAGCTGGAGACATGAAAGAGACATATTTGGGATATCAGTACGCATAGAAACTTTTGGGTGAAATTAACTTTGGCGTTGATGGTTTTTACGCTTTTTAGGGGTTTTCATTATTTCTGTCTAAAAGGAGAATTGATTCTGAAAACAATTACCTACAGACCCGTATCCAGGGCAGGGTTCAACAAAAGGTTTGATTTTTCCTATATTGTAAAACTGTCTTTCCGGAGTACTAGATTCATTGAATTTCGATAAATTTTGTGGCCAAATTGTCGATAAATTTCAGTGCATTTCCGGATATCCTACGTATCCTCTATGAATATCCTCTATGCATTCGATTGTTTGTCAACGCATTTAACTTCCCAACTCCATTTTTGTTTGTTAATCCCTACATGTAGTCCTCATCATCATCATCATAGGTTGCCATGGGGTTGGTTTGCAACAACTCGCCATGATTTTTGATACTTGAGCCTTAACGGATAATGCAGTAGCTTCTCCTTGCTTTCTGTATGGGTGATAGAAAAGATATCGTTTCCGACCATTCTTTTCGCCTTTTACGACTGGCATGGACTTGGGTGCATTGAAAGTATTCTTTTTATGTCCCCTAAAGGAATCATACAAAATCAGTTTATTATTTTAAAATTTTAGATTATAATTCGTCTAGCGTTCACCATTCATAGTTTTATTCTCGTTTAGTGGCGCTGAGCTAAACTGAACTCGTCTGAGTGAATTTAAATAAAAAGAACATTACTGTAGAATGATAAATATTGAGAGGCGCAAGTTTAATAAATTTATCGCTTTGTCAGAGTGCCAATTAGTTCATTTTTATTACTACGTGATAAAATATTGAATTTATTGTTATTAAAGTGTTTTAATTACGTCAGTAGATGATGTAGGTGCATAATACGCATTTCAAAAATCAATTGACTTTCGTATAGTAAACATTGATTAAATAAAATGGCATTTATAGCATACTGCAAAATATATAAATCAGAATTTTTGTGTACCTATATGTGGTAGGGGTTTTCTGTTCCAATACCACAGCCTAAATGGTAGCAGATAGCGCAAATTTGATGGCAATGGACCCCACCAAAATTATGGTCTACGACCCCAGGATGATTTTCAGAACTAAAATATGTCAAGCCGTTTTGGAGTTACGGCCAAATTTCTAATTTATTCAACAAAGCAGACAGTCACGGTCCGATATCTTGAAATTTGCCGCGACAACTTATCAACTCAGAGCGAGAAAGGTGTGGCCATTCCGTAGTCACGAGATGGTAACCGGGAACGGGTAAAATAAAATTTAGAAAAAACGAAAAAGTCAGAAAGGCCGTTCTTCTAAGACCTCTCTCGAAACGTTTAAACCTTGGTTTATTAAAGGTTGTAATATATAGGCTGGACACAATTAATACTCCCCCAAATTCCATTGTCCTTTGCATATACCTTGTAATGGTATGATACTCAATTTTGGAGAGAGGTATATATATATTTTTTTTTTGCCGATTCCAAAGGTTCAAAATTGAAAATAAATAAACCGAAATGCCGATGAATACCGTCGTACCGATTATCTTCTATCAAAGTTTTTTATTGACCATCTCCAGAAAGACCATGAGCACGCATAGTATATACATGCCTTCACCGCACAAAATGCGAGGTAACTAGTAGTGCGCACAGTATAAAGTTCTCAACAATGTGAACTTTGTCGAAATTTGAAAGTTTCCTTTGAGCTTCTTGTATTTACATAACATAGAGCGGTGTTTCTCAATGTGGGGGGGTCATAAGAGATTCTGAAGGGGGCCATAGAAAGTGGGGAGGTTGAAAAATTCAGGAGGTAAAGGACGATGTTTTTTTTCTTATTTAATTCAAAAGTGAAGAAAAAAAAATCTGCTAAGCTGTAAGGTGACACTTGGGTTAATTATTTTAATATAATATGATAACCGCTAAAATTATTTTAATATGAAAACCGCTAAAGTGTTGTAAAAACCGCCAGCGGTATATTTGATTGCGCCCAAATGTTTCGAAGCTTACTGAGACCCTAAATGTCTTAGACTGAACAACTTGCCTTAGACTGAACAACTTGGACAGATGACTGACACATTAGCGACAACCATTTGATGTGAACAGTCCTATTTAAAACTCGCTTCGGTAATGGAATACCAAATTCTGTGAAGAGTCATTTTTCCACTGGATAAATGCGGCCCGCCATGTTATTGTAGAGTTCACATGTGGCCCACGAAATGATATGAGTTTGAGACCACTGCCTTAGAGGAATGACTGTTCCCGTGCTAATATTATTCTATTATTTCCCTTCGTTCTATTTTTTCCCTTGAGTAACGGCCTATTTCAAAAATGGTTTCACAGTTTTTCGCAAACTATAGGAATTAAGGTTTAAAAAGTTGATATGTTGTCTCAACAAAATTTAAGATATCGGACCGTGGCCGGCTGAGTTTGGTCAAAAATCGAAAAATCAGCCGTAACTCAATATCGGTTAGTCATTTTTGAATTCTGATAGTTTTCCTGGAGATTTTCGCTATGGTTTTGTGGGGGGTCCATTCCCATGAATCTTTCCATATCTATTACCGTTTTGGCTAAACAGTTAGTGACGCATACATAGGTACATTTTATTATTATAGATGAATTATTGTACTATTTAATACCTATTTGACATTTTTCTTAAATTTTAAACGCTTTGGGTTTTGTATGTGAGGTCTCACTATACGAATATAATCGGAATGGTAAGAAGGGGGGGGGTCGATCACAAATGGGCAATAGTTGAGAACACCTGGCATATAATAATAACAAAGTTAATAAACTTTTAAAATTGCTTCTATTTTGAGAGAGAAGAAGCAATAGAACGCAACTGAAGGTAGCATTCCGTTCCTCGCGACAGCGACACCGACACCACTGCTTTCTATGTATTTAAATGAAGGGCAGACTGAAGCAGGCAACTGGGTCGCGCGACCCAGTCACTCCGAGAGCAGTACTGTCGCTCCAGTCAGGCGACTCATTCCTTGTTTACTTGTGTTTGTGGTTCGTAATTTTTACTATCTTTCTTATTAATTTCGGTAGAAAACTGAAAATGTCATTTTGTTCTGATTTTTAAGATGAAATGTTGGTTGTAGTTCAAACGCACCCCTATTTGATGTCAGACAGGACTCCTATAAAGATAATATTATGAGATTGGTTGACTGTTCTTTTCATTTAAACTAAGCACAAAATTAAATTGTTCTGAATTCAATCTACAATATCTTCTGAATTTTCTTCTTTCAAACTTTGATGTTTTGTTATTAGTATTTGAAAACAGCCCTCTTCTGGTCGTGACGTGTAAATTCTGTTGATCTGACATCCATAAAGAAAACAGGTTACGATAAGAACGTCTTCGCCTTCCTCCTCCTGCAATAATCTCTCTATCAATGTTTTTTTAGTCGCACTTAAAACGTTGAACATATATACTTTGCACTGTTCAAACGATCAAAACAAACTGCCGCGGGTATCTGTCACGCGACCGATAGTCGCTAGGAACGGAATACTGCAAATAGGACGCTGCCGCCTGTTGTGGTCGCTTGTCGCGGTCGCGAGGAGCGGAATGCTACCTTAAGATTTTTTCATCTATGTCTTTTTTTGGCATAGGTACGTTAGATCATACACTTTAAGAGCGCTTTTCGATATAACACGAGACGAAGGAAACATAGAATAGAAATTTTACATGGTTAGATACAGAAAAATATACAGTTGATGCCCCCAAATTTAGAGGAGCCTGTGACGCAGACAAGGGAGGGGGTACGGACCCCCCCCCGAATCAAAAAAATATTCAAGTTTTTATGCGCATACATTGAGGTAATGTATTTATTTGGTACAATAAATAATTTTATAAAATTAACAATTTTTTATAAATCAATATAACATAAATAAAAACATGTCTACGGCTCTCTTTACGTTTTAAAGTATTGCTATAGATGTCTCACACTAAAGGGAATCCCTTTGTTTTGTGAGAAGCTGTTCGGTTTTTTGTAACATAATCGAAATGAAAAGAAGAGAGAGAGAGAGAGAGAGAGAAAAATGAATAATGTTTTCTTAAATTACTGAAGTTAACTACTTATTACACAATTTTTCCCTTATCATATTAAAATATTTCCATTTTAAATTTATCTTCTTGATTCTATATAGAAATTTCCCGTAACAAGTCCCTGAGCAATTTCTTAAATAATTTGTTATTATCTTCCACTTTGGTCAAACCTCATAATAACTTTTGCACATTAGCAGGTATATACGTCAAAATAGCTACCTCACCGTTTCACTTCTGTAGAACAAATTACTTAAAACAGTTGAGTGGAATTCATAGTTAGATATTTGTTGGAGGGTCTTAAATTCAACCCCTCCATGTTTTGTTCGCATTAGACGGTCAATTTTAGGGATAGGTATGTATCACTTTTGCCATGCACAATCACACCCTCATATTCCCGACAACATATCAAATTTTTAAACCTTAAGTCGATATGGACCCCCCCCCCCCCCNTGCCCCCCCCCCCGAATAAAAAGTTTGTGTGCGCCACTGAGAGGAGCCATAAATTTACACAGAACACTATTGATTTATTATTTTCAATAATGAACCTTTGGAGAAAAAAAAATACCACCCCTCAAAATTTAATATTTTTCGTTTCAAGGTACGCAGAATCCAAAAATCGAATAAAAGCGGTTTTCATTAATCCCGTCTAAAAAGAGAATGGTAAAAGCTTAAGACTTGAAATTTGGTATGTATGTAAAATTTAGGTCTAATTACGCCCCAGATTTTTTTTTTTGGGGGGGGGGGTATTATTTTTGCCAGTAAAAATAATAAACTCATGGGTCACATTGGAGAAGTTTTTTCACTTTTCAATCAGAAATAAAAAGAAAAAAATCGTCCACTGTTTACCTCCTGTATTGCTCAAGCGCCCAACTTTCTCTATAGCTTCAGAATCTTTTATTGCCCCTCACATTGAGAACCACTGATCTATGCTATGTAAATACAATAAGCTCAAACAAAACTTTCTAAGTTCGACAAAGTTCACATTCTTGAGAACTTTATATTGTGCACACTCCTATATAATATGCGTGCAAATGGCCTTTTTTGAGTGGGGGGGGGATTTTTTTAACCTGTAAAATAATAGAGTTTTTACTACAAAAAATTGGTTTTACAATGCAGAGGCGGTATTACAACAACGACAAAACACCATCAGACTGTACTCTTACCTTCAGACTGGTGGGCGGAGGTTAAGAGCAATATTGGAAGCGGCATGTCTCAAGTCTATTTGTAACGTACAATTTTCATTGTGAAAAATTATTTGTCATGATTCCAAATTTTGTCATTTTTTCGACTTCAAACAGTACCAAACAGTGTGACCGGCAAATATATTTCATTAAATTCGCTATATTTGATTGCTTTGATATCAAACTCAAAATTTCCAAAATTTGTGTTAAATAGGGTTTAAACGGATGACAAACACGTTTGTCACTGCTTGATCGTTTTTATCAGGTCTAATTGAAAACTATTTCATTAATCTTACATTTAAAAAATATTTCTTATTATGCTTCTGTGCACAATCAAGTTCACAATTATCGAAAATACACAAGTGAAGAAAAACTAAATTAACTTTTGATCAGAAATTCTATTGGAAAAATAGAAAATATCAAAATTATATTTGTTACAGTTAAATATACACAAAGTGTGAAAACACATAATTTTATCTAAAAGTCTCATCAAATAGCGTGATAGGTACAAATATATGCCGAACACACAAATTCAACAAATATACATCAAATAAATTTTGCAGTCATGACAAATAGTGTGATACCACCTTCAGTATAGTGAGAATATGACGACCCCACCGGCTGACTATTGATTGATTGAACTTGCAACATTGAGAGTAGTGGATGTTCCATATTACCAATAAGTGATATTATTTTATTTTATTTTTCAATGCATCATGCTTTATTTCTAAATACTATTTATAGTAAGTAAGTACATTACAAACTCTAAAAGATGAGTTTGACTGAACATGAAAAAGCAATTATTTTAGTAAAATCACAAAATAGAGATACAATGAAATAATTAACAAAGTACTGAAATATCCTAAGTTAAGTTTATTCACGATAGCTTTGGGGCTTTTGTTCAATATAATACGAACAATGTGCTTGTACGCTCAGGGTCTAATAAATTGTTGGCATTTCGTCGTTGTTTTTACTCCCTATGTATTTTCATTTAATCAACAAAGATTAAATTTTGGTCCCTAGCAAACCATTCCGGGCCATTTTAACTAAGTGCTGAGATCTACAGTTCACTACACATTTGGCGAAGGCACTTTATTGTCTAAAAGAGTACAGAAACTGATATACAAATGTAACTCTACATTAACAAGCGCCTATTGTCCTCTTCTTTATATAAATAGCAGATTGTGTACTTTTTATCAAGATTCTTGCGGACCCTTTTACAGATATCCAACATACAGGGTGAGTCATTTTAAAGGACAAAGTCAAATATCTCGGAAACCGTTAGAGACAGGAAGAAAATGGATGATACAAACCCTTATTTTTAAGGAGAACTTGTGTCTCAATTTTTTTTTTAAAGAAAAAAGGATTTCACTTTTAATATAAAATCAAAAATACAGGGTTCTATTTAAAAAAGCAAAATTGTCTTTAAAATAACCTTGAAGTCGACCTTAGATAAAAATTTCAAGGTCCATTTAAACCATTAAATTTCTCCTCTAAAAATAAGGGGGGTATTGAACGTTTCCTTCCTTTTGAAGGTTAAAAGTACTATATCTTCACTTGACTAAAATTTTTTAGTCAAGTGAAGATATAGTACTTTTAACCTTCAATATGGTTTTACTTGACATAGTATCCCAAT
>CM022877.1:31793572-31838894 GCA_012654025.1 Pachypsylla venusta
TTTTTTTTTTTTTTTTTTTTTTTTTTTTTTTTTTTTTTTTTTTTTTTTTTTTTTTTTTGTATATATTAATTATATTCTTATATATTATATAGCTCCAAACTTCACGCTTTTTCTTATAATATTAATTGTCAATAAATTAATTGATATAGTGACAAGTGGTAGCTATATGATGTACTTGTAATCAGTTGCCCAAAAAAAAAAAGTTTTTGATATGATATCTAGGATTTTTGTAATCATTACAGGGTCAGTCATTTTATAATATAAAATATCTTAGAAACCGTTAGGGATAGGAAGAAAAATTATTTAAAAACCCCCTTTATTTTTAGGTGGTTAATTTATTGATGACCTTCAAATTTTTTTCCAAGGTCGCCTTATTTTATGGTCAACTTTTGTTTTTCTAAATAGAACCTTTTTTTATTGTGGTAGTGAATGTATTAAAAATGATTTTTTTTTTAATTTAATTTTTTTTTTCGATTTTATTATTATAATCATTACACTGTTATTAGTGTTATTACACTTTATTAAGTGTAATAACATGTATAATCTAAATCTAAGATTGTAATGAAAAAAATATGAAGGTAACATGAAACAGAATATTTGCACAATTTTTTAAAATATAATATAATTTATATAATTTTTCGATTATTACAGATTTCGGGACAATTTTCCCCTTGACGTGCTCTCAGAAAGAGATATTTAACATGTATAGCCAGTATAGTATTACGGAACGCCTATTTGCAAATATTTGTGCATAAATCCTTGATGTTTCACTCAAATTAAAACATTTATGTCCAAATATTTCAATTTGGGCGTGCCGATAATACTTAGATTTCTCTTACTTATTTTTACCTTGACGTGCGAAGGTAAAAATTATCTCAAAAACAGTAAGTCAAATCAAAAAAAAAAAAAAAAAAAATGTTAGCAAAAAAGATTTCATTTTTCATACTAATTCAATCCCACAATCAAAAATACAGGTTTCTATCTAAAAAACAAACTTGCAAACAAAGTTGACCTTAAAATAACCTTGGAGGCGACCTTGGAGAAATATTTCAAGTATGTCACCTTTTACCCTCTAAAAATAGGAAGTTCTTATCGAACGTTTTCTTCCTATCTCTAACGGTTTCCGAGATATTTGACTTTAAAATGACTCGCCCTGTATATGCAGATAAGATTCCTTGTTCGGATAAACATTCAATTCCTGAAACTGGAAATAGTATCATCATACCTGAGGAGGTTTCGTTATTAGATATCAGATAGATATATTTGTTTTATTAAAAAGTCTCATGTTCAAAGGAATGTAATGCAGAAAGCTTAGGCATTTTTCTTATATTTGAAAATATCTTAGCTCATATACATTATTATATCCTCAGTCTCTCACAGAGGCGGAGATAAGACTTTTAAATTGACTGTGTGATTCGTGCATCCAAGACACTAGAAATAGACATTGGATACTTTTGATAGTACATCGCTTGACCCTACACAGCACGCGGTGAATTATCAAAGACCATCTTTCGACTCGACTAGACTGATGAGGAATCGAATGATTCGAAACTAATTTCTTCATAAATTATAATAAATACTGTTTTTGATAAGTGTTTTGTTTTAATTTAATTAATTTAAAAGTTAATATACTAATACTCTTGGTTTTCGGACTATAGTCATACACTTGGCTTTCTGAATGGGGGGGGAGGGGGCTGCAGACCCCTCGAAAATAATGAATTAAAGAAAAAATATAGAAATTATTTTTGTTGATGTTGTTGTTAATGTTCCTGATGTTGTTGCTTTTGATGATGCTGATATTGTTGTTGATGATGTTGCTGTTAATGTGGTGTTGTTGTATTTTTTGTTGTTGAGGTGTTTCTTGTTGAATTTTTTATACCTACCATTAAAAATTGCAATCATTTGACTTGCGTATGCACCACGAGACGCGACACTACTGTAAAATGTAAACCTATTAAATGCAATAAAATAACTTCCTCGCCAAAGAAAGCTACTTTCTTCTGACTTAACATTCAGGGTAAACTTTATGTTGAATGTGAAATGAAATTTGTTTTAAAGCGAGAAGAGTGAAAAAGGTGATATCACACTATTTCGCATGATTCCAAATTATGTGGCACAAATAAATTGTGCCAAAATTTTGGAATCATTTATTTGTGCCAAAATTTGGGATAATTTATTTGCGCCCAAATTTGGGAATCATTTTATTTGTGCCAAAATTTTGGAATCATGATAAATAGTGTGATACCACCTTAATACTATTAGTTTTGTGTTTTGTGAACTGTAGATCTCACTCAAAATATTGGCCACCATTTTTTGAATCCCGCGTTGTCTAATAATGCATACAAACCAATCAGATAAATCTATAAACGAAATGAATGACCATACCAAGTTTCATCAAAATCGAACAAGGCGTTTGAAAGAAAAATCGCGGAGTTAGAACCAGACTTCGTCCAGTGAATCAAACCAAATAGGAATAGATCAGATATTTGTTACTTATTGAGTTTCTTGTGGTGCCTATTTTACAACGAAGTACAAATAAATAATACAAATAATAAATAATATTTTTTGTAAAATAAGTCCCTGACAGGCCCCACCGAAAGCGTCATAATTTTTGTAACCAAAATTTGGATTTAAATTTTGTAATTTTTCATGTGTCATACCAGAGTCTTCTGTCCTTTTTGGTCAATAAAGTGACTTCGCCAAATGTGTAAATAACTGTAGACCTCACTCAGTAAAATATTACCGAATGGCCTACTATTAGGGACCAAATTTTAAACTTTGTTAATTTTGGTGCTTAGTACGCCATTTAACTGAGTAAGGTCTTTTACGAACATATTTTTAAAATCGGACAAGGCGTTCAGGAGTTATTGTGAAACGACCATCAGATAAACACACGTTCAATGAAAAATCGTTGAATTAAAATTCGATTTCACTTTTTTGATATTGGTAGGGCTACAGGCTATAGAAGACTTTTGTCCTTGCGACCTATAAAGGAGCATCCACACTATGTACACAGTGAAAGTGTCAGTGACAGTACTCTCACAGTGATTTCAATAACACCCGTCAGTGTTTTCTCCGTGCTCAGCCAGTAATTTTTTTATGTAAAGATCACGATACGTCGGAGGAGGACACTTTAACTGTCACTGACACTTTGCGAATTTGTATGCTCCTTAACAGTTAACACTAGTTCATCACTACTGTGTATGCTCCTTAACAGTTAACACTAGTACATCACTACTGTGTATGCTCCTTAACAGTTAACACTAGTTCATCACTACTGTGTATGCTCCTTAACAGTTAACACTAGTTCATCACTACTGTGTATGCTCCTTAATAGTTAACACTAGTTCATCACTACTGTGTATGCTCCTTAACAGTTAACACTAGTTCATCACTACTGTGTATGCTCCTTAATAGTTAACACTAGTTCACTAGTGTGTATGGTCCTTAATAGTTAACACTAGTTCACTAGTGTGTATGCTCCCTAACAGTTAACACTAGTTCATCACTAATAGTTAACACTAGTTCTATTGTGTTTGCTCCTTAATAGTTAACACTAGTTCACTCGTGTGTATTCTCCTTAATAGTTAACACTAGTTCTATTGTGTATGCTCCTTAATAGTTAACACTAGTTCACTAGTGCGTATGCTCTATAATAGTTAACACTAGTTCTATTGTGTATGCTCCTTAATAGTTAACACTAGTTCACTCGTGTGTATTCTCCTTAATAGTTAACACTAGTTCTATTGTGTATGCTCCTTAATAGTTAACACTAGTTCTATTGTGTATGCTCCTTAATAGTTAACACTATTTCACTTGTGTGTATGCTCCTTAATAGTTCACACTAGTTCATTAGTGTGAATGCTCCTTAAAATTTCACACTAGTTCGCTAGTGTGAACTCTTAATAGTTCACACTAGTTTACTCACCTAGTGTGTAGTAATAGTTCACACTAGTTCATTCACCTAGTGTGAATGCTCCTCAAAATGACCCTTAATAGTTCACTAGTGTGTACGCTCTTTAATAGTCCACTAGTGTGAATGCTCAATAATAGTTCGCACTAGTTTATTCACCTAGTGTGTAGTAATAGTTCACACTAGTTCATTCACCTAGTGTGAATGCTCCTCAAAATGACCCTTAATAGTTCACTAGTGTGTACGCTCTTTAATAGTCCACTAGTGTGAATGCTCAATAATAGTTCACACTAGTGTGAATGCTCCTTAATAGTTCACATTAGTTTACTACTCTTAAGGAGTGTGTATACTCCTTAATAAATTATAATTATAAAATGGGCCACCCTATATATTTTGTACAAAATTTATTTGAGTTAATATTATTTCATCAAAAAATAAAAAATATGAAAGTCTCAAATAAAATGAAGAAGAAAGCGAAAGATAAAATTATGGACTGAAGATTGTACATCCTCGCGGAGTCTCTTATTAAAATGTCGGTGTTCTATTATTTGATTTAAAAAAATAAAATTATGATTGGATTATTTCTGTTCTCGCGGAGGAATGGGGAAAAATATTGCCATCAACAGAAAGTTTCTAAAAATCTGGTGTGAAATTCACACGACTTTCCTTATCTATAAAAAAAAGCCATCGAGACGTGTTCAGTACATAAAATTGAAATAGAACATAAAAATTCTAGTCTCTAGATCTTAGCGTTTTATTTTATATGCCAGACTCGTGAAAACCGCTAAAAAATGGAGAAAAAAACGTCAAGTATAGATTCGAATTCAACCTAAAGTGTCATTTTGCATTGCATGCACCAAATTTGAAGCTCTTGCCGTTCTTTATTTAGACAGGAATCACCGAATAGCGGCCAAAAACTGCCAACGTTAGATTGAATTCAGCCAAAGATGAATACGCACAATCAATGCAGAAAAGTAATATGAATAGGCACCTTACCGTTCTCTTTTTAGGCGGGATTAATTAAAATCGCGGCAAAGCGCCAGAAAACCGCCAACAGTAATTTCGATTTCAACCTAAATCTTCATGGTCCGTTCGGGGCATAAACTTGACGTACATATAACATTTCAAGTCTCCAGCATTTACCGTTCTTAACATATCTTGTTACAGACAGACTGACATGGACCAATGGCTTAAATTTTTACCCCAATACAATACTTTTCTTTTTATAGGATAAGGAAAGTAAGAACCTAAATTTAAGAGTGAAAAGCCATAATATTATAGATATTCCCTTAGTGAGATGGTTTATTAGTTCAGTAATTGGCGCCCACAACCTACACCCTTTGTATGTCAGGCTCACAGGCAACACAGGTTTCTAACTAGTGGATCAATTATCAATATGATCAGGTGGTCAGTAAAAACAATATTGGTCCCCTGGGGCCCCATTGTGCCCGTTGCAATTGCAATAATTTTTCTTCTAGATTTCATCCCCAGACCTGTGAAAGAGAAGGGAGGGGATATTGAGTGGGAAGAGTTGTGGCCCTTTTTTTATGTAAAATATTTTTTGAACTTGTAAAATGAATAATGTAGATATTTGATCCTATTTGACCTAAAAATATTTTCTGATCAAAATATGATGAAAATGTTTGTCATTGTATTTTAATGGGAGGCGGGGACATTAACTTTAATTTATGTTATTCAGAGGGTAACTCTGGATAATAGATTTTTAATTACACTCAGTTGTTTTTGAATTGAAGATACGAGAGCTTTGCACATACTCAGAATTAATAATTGAATTTATTTGCAACCAGCAGGCTGCATCCGCTTCGCTTTTCGCTTGGTGTCTGGAGGCATGTCCGTTCCCTTACAAAAATCGGTAAATCGTCCGTAGCTCGAAAACGGTTGGACAGTTTATTGCCAACTATGCCCTAAATGAAGGTTTGAAAAGCCATCTGTTTTGGCTTTGAGTAGACATGTTGTCGTGACAAAATCAGTGACCGGCTCAAAAAAATCGAAAAATAGACCGTAACTCGAAACCGGTTTGACATTTTTGAATTCTGATAATTTTTGCATACGGATCTACCCTGTCAATTTTAAAGATTTTTTTTTTTTACGTTTACAAATAAAACGTTTGAAATTTATGAATATAAGAGGGTTTTCCTTTTGAAATCATCGGAATTTTTCACTCTATTAAATTTAAATATTTTAGTTAGAAACCAAATACAGTGCACATAGCTGACTATAACGGTAGTGAACTCTACTTTTGACCCCGGTATACACCCCGAAATGCAAATTGTATATGTGTATATGTATGTTTGTTTGTCACGAGATTCGTTCATTGTTGTGATTCTAGAATATGTTTCTTTGATCTGTTATATCTCAATGGAATCATCATTCCATTATGATTCGTTCATTGTTGTGATTCTAGAAACATAAGTTGATCTGTTGTATCTCAATGGAATCATCATTCCATTATGATTCGTTCTCGTTCATTGTTGTGATTCTGGAAACATAAGTTGATCTGTTGTATTTCAATGGAATCCAAATTTGACAAATAGTCCCATTGTATACCCCCATACAAAGAATATTTATGTGTTTGTCCCTAATCGAAACGACAAACCAAGGGATTAAAAGGCTATTCACAAAACTTTTCTTCTAAGCCCGTTGATAATTTCCCCGAAGTATTTTTCAGCAATAAACAAAAAAGTGTCAGATAAAAGTTTTCATCAGGCCGCCTACAAAAGTTTCAAATGTTTTTGGGTTTAAATAGTGGACACACAACTTTTTGATTAACACAGAGCCGTATTGAGACTGTATTTGTCGTCCAATGGACCGTTGATATGGACTTGCCAACCCACCTAGTTGAGACCGCTAGGAGGGAGGAACTGTCCATTAAATCGCTTATTTTCTGATGTTTGAGAGACCACATACTTATACTCATATTGGTTTATTATTTTCAATAATGAACCTTTGGAATCGTCACCCCCCCCAACCNATCATTATTCAGGAACGTAATTAGGCTAGTCGGCACCCGGTGCCCCCTAGTTTCGCCACTGACCAGTAATTCCTATAATTTCTCATTCATTAAGCGTTCCTCCCCCTCCAGCATCAACATGAACACCACTAAGATATATTAGAGATACTAACCTAATATATTACAACATAACATTTTTAATGAAGAAATATTATTCTTGGCAATTTAATCTACCACCGAACAGTCCACCGAGAGAAGGTGTGATTAGCTAAATTAACAGGAAATAAGGTGTTCTATCCCCCGTGGAGAGACGATCAATTAATAAGGATAGCTTTTTCCCCCGGACAGAAAAGAAATGAAGATAAAGGAAAGAAGTTAAATGGAAACATAAGNCATGGAAGAATTAAGGAAAGCAGCGCCGACCCCAAATAGAATTGGGACAGGGTGAATGACATGATCTTAATTTTGTGCTTAACATTTCCTTTACCGTTTCCGTATTAATTTAATTTCTGTGTTCGCCTCCGAGGAGCAACCAGTAAGGGGTCTAGGACTTTACGACCACCCTGCAGATGAAGCTGCGACAGACTTGATGCGACAAATAATGGAAATGAAATTAAATTTCTCAATCGGGTTCTCACTTTTTTTTATTTATTTTAATAAAATATATTAAAAACTTTCAAAAACTATAAAACACAAGGTGAATGCGCTTTTCGATTGAAAACTTCAAAACTGAGTTTGTAATACTTTTAAAAAACTTTAGAAATATGAGACGGTGGAGAGGGAACGCGAAATAAATATTCTCAACTTTTTTCCAAAACCTAATCCAGCTCTTTTTTAAAAAAAACAAGTCACAAGTTAGACAAGTTAAATCCCTTTGAGATATGAATCTAGGCAGGAAAATGACTTTTAAAATGTTCTACATAAGAAAAGTGTCACACAAATTATACAACTTTATGATAAGTATAAGTAGGTATATATACATTATTATGATTCTTATAAATAAATCGAATAATTTGATGAATAAGAGAAAAAGTTCGAGCAAGGAAAATAATACGATGGAAAAAATCAAACAGCACTCTAACAATTTTGGGGTTTGAATACCCTCGCTTTGGATGGTGTTGTCCTTACTAGATGCCAACAATCAATAGTGATATCAGCGTTTGTGATGATAGCCGGATGTATAATAGGTTGTCTTTCTTCTTTAACTTCACCCTTTCTCAATTCTATTGCCCCCCCCCCCCCCAAAANTTCTATTGCCCCCCCTTCCCCAAAAAAAAAACATAGACTGAGACCCTAGAAATGTTATCAGAGTTCAAAACTTTCCAAACCCAAACCGTTTTCGAGTTACGGCCGATTTTTGTATGGAAATTCAAATTTTTGCCCCATTATGTCCAATTTAAATAAAATTTTGTACAAAAGCGGTTAGTGCCGATATAATTTAATAGAATTGAACACCAAGTTTGTTTGTGTTGGATATAATATAGGCTTAGGTTTAAAAAAAAAGCGCTATAAAAAGCTGCGAATGTTTAGGCTGGGTCCGTTGTACATTTCAGCTTCTAAATTAAAGTCAACACCCTTAAAAGATAATTTGTTATAAAAAAATAGATTTTTAGGTAGATACTGCTTCATACAATTAATCTAAATATAGGTATAAATCAGAAATTTGTGCACCCCTATGTGGTAGGAGTTGTCTGTCCCAATACCACAGCCCAAACGGTAGCAGATGGCGAAATATTGATGGGATTGCCCCCCGCCCCTCAAAACATGGTCTACGACCCAAGGAAAATTGTCAGAACTGAAATATGTCAAGCCGTTTTCAAGTTCTAATTAAAATTTCTAATTTATTCACTAAAATCGGACAGTCACGGTCCGATATCTTAAATTTTGCCGCGACAACATATTCACTCAAAGCGAGAAATTTTTGGGTGGCCGTGTAGTCCTTATTTTAGGACATTTTCAGCAAAGGTATGGTAAGCCTTTCCAGAGTTACGATTTCGAAACTAGGAACGGGGATTTGTTTTTTTTTTTTTTTTTTTTTTTTTTTTTTTTTTTTTNTTAGAGGGGAAATTAAACAGTGACCTTATTTTTTTTTCAAGGTTGCCGTCAAGGTTATTTTAAGGTCAACTTTTTTTTTTTAATGGAACACTGCATTTTTGATTGTGTTATTGAATTTCGACATGACCCGGCCAACTTAACGTACTTATTGAATTTTGTGTTCAAAATAAAATCTTTTTTACTTAATTTTTCTTTCGACTTGACGCACAGTCTTCGACATAATTTTGTCCTTGGCGTGCTCTTACAAAGAGATCGAACGTTTTCTTCCTATTTCCAACTATAATCCTTTAAAATGACTCACTCTGTATAGGTACCTACAGTTTTTACGTTTTTTTATTTTACTAAACTTGTAATAACATTAACTTTTGTGTTTTGTGAATGTTCCTACTAACTGAACGAATTGTCTGTAAAACGTTTGGGGAGATGTTTTCCAATATTTTCTATTTCTACTAATGATCCCCCTCATTACATTAATAGTTTCATTTTTCCCAACTATCTACAAGTTTATTGACTGAGATTACGTTCCACTCTTCTTCTATTTCTTTATGTATGCCTCCTTCCTCCGTGATATTTTGTATTTTTCAGTAGCGTAGGAGTAGTCTCTATTGGTCTTAGACGTGGCTGCATCATACCTGTCTTCCTTTATTTTTGACATTACGTTCCACTCTTCTTCTATTTCTTTATGTATGCCTCCTTCCTCTGTGATATTTTGTATTTTTCAGTAGCGTAGAAGTAGTCTCTATTGGTCTTAGAAGTGGCTGCATCATACCTGTCTTCCTTTATTTTTGACATTACGTTCCACTCTTCTTCTATTTCTTTATGTATGCCTCCTTCCTCCGTGATATTTTGTATTTTTCAGTAGCGTAGAAGTAGTCTCTATTGGTCTTAGAAGTGGCTGCATCATACCTGTCTTCCTTTATTTTTGACATTACGTTCCACTCTTCTTCTATCTCTTTATGTATGCCTCCTTCCTCCGTGATATTTTGTATTTTTCAGTAGCGTAGAAGTAGTCTCTATTGGTCTTAGAAGTGGCTGCATCATACCTGTCTTCCTTTATTTTTGACATTACGTTCCACTCTTCTTCTATCTCTTTATGTATGCCTCCTTCCTCCGTGATATTTTGTATTTTTCAGTAGCGTAGAAGTAGTCTCTATTGGTCTTAGAAGTGGCTGCATCATACCTGTCTTCCTTTATTTTTGACATTACGTTCCACTCTTCTTCNTATCAATTTATGTTTTGAACTTTTTTTATGGAGTTACAGGGTGTTTTGTGTTACTATTCAATAAGTCATATCCCTCTTATTACAGCTCTGATTTCAAAGGAAAAAAAAAAATATTTAGAAAGCTTAGGAGAAGGCCTATTCAAAAACTTTTTCCCATTTTGGATCATCAAAATAATAAGGGTGAGGACGCTGGACGGCCTGTACTTCAACAGATTTATAAAAGAAAATTTTTAGTCAAAATTTGGCGGCACCTAATCATTGGAATCAAGATGTATTCTGAAATGTTCGGCCTTTCTGTGAACTGTAAAATTCATTCAGTTAAAATGGACCCAAAAACTAATTAGCCATGAACAGAATATATATATATATATCCAACGCCCTGTTCATAAAAATTGAACAGGGCGTTTGAGAGTTTTACTCTGAATCTAAGGATAAAGTGGTACGTGTACGTATTAAATTCGTACGGAAAAGACACTCGTCATTTTGAGAAATGGAAAGAAATAAATCATCGGAAATGAAGAAGAAGCCACAGAAGGTGCACACATAAATGCACAGATTTCAGTTCCCATAAAGAAAAACTTCCCATACCTCAGAAATCTCGATTTTAACGCGCATGACAAACTCGGATTCCTTATTTTTTTATTTGAATGACCTAATTGAAATAAGGTTTGGCACAAATCGGCACAATTTATTTGATGTATATTTGTTGAATTTGTGTGTTTGGTATATATTTGTGCCCTATAACACTATTCGATGAGACTTTCAGACAAAAAAATTTACTTTCAAATTTTGTTGTGTATATATTGTATCATAGAAACCACATATTTATCTGTAATAAGTAAAATACCTATAATTTTGATATTTTCTATTTTTCCAATACGATTTCTGAACGAAATTTAATTTAGTTTTTCCTTACTTTCTGAATTATATTAGTTATTGATAGATACCTAATATATTTCAGGACTTGGGTGTGCCACAGGCGCCTCAGAAATATTTTTTAAAGGTAAGATTAATGGAATTGTTTTCAAGAAATATCAAATATGACAAAATTGTTTGAAACCCTATCAGATGGTTACTTTTGTGTTTGATATCAAAGCAATCAAATAGCGAATTTAATCAAATGTATTTGCCGATCGCAGGAGCCTCTCCTTCTTGACAAAATTTGGAATTATGACAAATATTGTGATACCACATTTATTCCAAAATATAAATCACTTACTTTGGAACGCAGATCCGGTCGTTCTCAAAATATTGAGAAATTACTTCAGGGCAGTTGTACTCAACATTTCGCCCATCACCCTCGACCATTGTTTCTGCATATTATGTATTTTTAAATTAGAGCAAAAATTGATCAATATATATTTTAAGAATTTTGACAATGAATTTAGTGAACCAGGCTTGAATTTAGTGAACCATGAATTTCGTTAGCATCACATCTTCTCTTCTAATTACGATTTATAGTGAAATGGATAATGGTTGCATGGGGGCAGAGTACCAAATTATAGAGGGATCATTTTCCCTTTTATGCTAATAAAATATACCAAATTCAGAATTTCACCAAATTTAGATATAAGTTTTTTCTCCCTCCTTTTTTGCATTCAAGTACATAATACGGCCATCTTTTGATTTTGTTTATTAGAATTTATGGGGGGCCCCACATTCTTTTTCTGAACAGGAGCCTGAAATTTGTTAATCCGTCCCTGTCTGAGCACTTATTGTCTGCCATGGGATTGAGATATTTTACTTTGAAGCTCTTAATAAAACCTTTGGAATCGTCACCAAAAAAATACCCCCCTCCCCTCAAGATTTCCTATTTTACATTTCAAAGGTACGTAGAATCCAAAAATTGAATGAAAAAAATCAGTTTTTCCGCCGCACCGTACGCCGTGAGGGGCAATGTTGCCACTTAGTGTTGACCGATTTGAATTAAATTCGGTATGTATGTCATATCTGAAGTCTAATTGTGCCCCGAAACTTTTGGATGCAATCGTTTGTACGATTGGCGGGTTTTATCAATATTTAGCGGTTTTCACTTATCCTGTCTAAGAAGAGAATGCTAAGAGCTCTAGATACTTGAAATTTGGTATGTTTGTCAAATTTAGTGTCTAAATAGATCTTTGGGGGGGGGCTATTTTTTAGCCAGTAAAATAATAACCCCATGTGTTACATTGACAGAGTTTTTTTCATGCCTTCACTCACAGGCTCTCTGTTTTGATTTTTAAAAAGGTCATTCCCATTTCTTAGAAGGTAGTAACACAGAGCTTTTATTTTCAAGTATTTTTATAAGTGCATAGGTAATTAGGTACGTTAAAAATATTTGGGTTTTTATCAGGAAAAATCAGATGAATTGATTTACTTATTTAAATATTTCATTTTGGTCCAGTGGATATTATATTGGCATTCAATTCCCAGCGGGGTCTGAAAATTTTCGACTTTGTGCTTGTATTGTCGGGGTGCACTCTGCTTGGTCTGAAAATTTTTGACTTTGTGCTGGTGGTGTCGGGGTGCACTCTGCTTCGTAAGGATGATTGAGTAGCTATATGAGTAGTAGAGTACTGCAATATGAGTAGAGCGACCAGTGGCGGCATACCCAGAGTAAAAAAGAAGATTACATGAGGCTCTTAGTAATGCTGTGATACCAACAAATGTTGTGAAAAAGTCCTTACCATAAAGAAGTTTTTCATTTACACCTTACAAATATTTTATTTGGGTTAGCCCGACTTAAAATGGTTTTAATGTTGAGTCGGGGATACGTAAGCACCGTATCTGTTCTAATAATGCAATAAAACCAATATTATCTATTTTGTTTTGTGAAGGAAAGTTTTTTTTTTTTTTTTTNAGGAAAGATTTTTTTTTTTTTTGTCTAGCATGAGCTTATATTCTCGAGTAGTCGCTTCAAAAGTTCGACCGGGGTAAACGTATATAGATATGTACCCAACCGTCCACTTTAACTTATTAAATTAACACTCTGTGATATGATAATGTGTAACAAATGTTATAGCCACCTAAGGGAGCAAACCAGCTTCATTAGGTGTACGTGCTAAGTCCGTGTAAATACAGAAGGTTTGGTGTTAGGAAGGGTGTCCAACCTTTTAAAAAAACTCTGCTTCAAACCAATGATGAGAGATCATCAGTAAAAAGCGAGTTTGTTTCTACGTAGTTTCTATGGATACCGTGAGGTGCAAGCAAGGGTCACCGTGCCAGGAAAGAGTTACAACTAAAGAGAGTAGGCACCCAACACAAGATTGTGACATTTAGAATTAAGGAAAGCAATGCCAACACCAAATAGAATTGGGAAAGGGTGAAGTTAAAGAAGAAGATGTGATACATCCCGTATGGATGTCATATAGGTAAGTTGTAAATGAGGTTTAGGGCAGCAATATGAAGTTGGAAGGCAAAAGGTTTAAAGGGGAGATCGGAGTTCAGGTCAAAAAGAGGAAGATTGGCGACGAAGGAGGATATGAGAGAAAACAATGGTCTGCTATTGCAAGACATTGCTTATTGAATTTATCAGGGAAATGTAACAGAATTGAAACTTTAAGAAAATCTAATATTATTCCATTTTCATATATAAAGGGTGGTGGTGGTGTTGGGTTCGGTAACAACAATGGTCTGCTATTGCTATCTCCATGTGTGGCATATGTCCAAATGCTATAAGCTTTTATTTTTGTATTTTTTGTTTTGTAATTCCATACTTCTCCATTTTGAACAGTATTCAATTTTGAGTTTTATTCCCTTTTGGTTCTTAGTGCCCATTTTCAAAACAAAAAATGGATTTGTCTTTTTATTTTGTTCAATTATTTACATTGACAAAAAAATAACTATTTTTCGACTGCAAAGAAAGATGGAAGGATTTTCCCCGTCATCATAAATATCATATTTTATGGTATTAAGATGGTATCACACTAGCTGTCATGTCAAGGATCTCACCCTCATGAGCAAATCTAATAGAAATGTTTAACCAGTGTCTATGGTACGTTGAATACACCAGTTAACGAAATATAACTGATGTTAAGCAACGTCTATCGAGGTTGTACAATGTGGATGGCCATGTCCACTTGGTTTCTGCTGGCTATTTTCTTGGTCCAACCCAGGCTGGGTGAGGTCAATGTGGGTAGCTGGTTTGTAAGTTTCCAGCGAATGGAGGATAAAGCCCCCGTCTCTAATGACCAATAGATCTTAAAGAGACGTTAAGCGAAATTAAAAAAGAAATGTCATCTAGATCAGCCTCCTTAACCTTTTTTTTTCAACGAAACATTATACCAGTTTCTCGTTGCCCATAAAAGACAATGTTTTTACTGAAAGTTTTCATTAAATTTCATTGATTCTTGCTTATACCGGGTGATAGGTGATATGTTTCAATTAGCAAATAATTGAAAAACAGGATTGAACTCCTAAAAGTTGGCATTTCCTGTGAATTGAGTTAAGGATTGGTGGTTCCACAACAGGGCCGTAGGGAGAATTTTCTTCTGTGCTGGACCCAAAAACAAAAATCGGTAATTTTGTTTTATTATTTTTAAATAGCTGTTTGCTCGTGCTTCACTGCGGCCTATCGCTTGGCATCTTAAAGGCATGACCGTTCCCTTGCTAATAGTATTCTATGATTTCCCTTTCAAAAATCTATAAAACGGCTGTAACTCGAAAACGGTTGGACCAGTTTTTTGCAAACTATGTTCTAAATTAAGGTTTAGAAGGCCTCCTAAAAATTTTTTGCGTTGAGTTGATATGTTGTCGCGACAAAATTTTAGATTTGAGACCGGCACCGGCTGAATCTGGTCAAAATCGAAAAATCAGTCGTAACTCGAAAACGGTTCGACGTTATTGAATTTTGAAAAAAATCGGGTTTCCAGCCTGTGGTTTTGGCGGGTCCATTCCCATCAATTTTTCAAATTCTCTTACCATTTCTGGCTAAACAATTAGTGATACACACTTACCTACATCTATTGTTATCCATTGAATTTTATTATTATAGATTTTATATTAGTAATCATAGTACCGTTATATGCACATTTGCGTGCATATAACGGTAAGGCCAACCTAAAATCAGCTTTACAGGGTGCAACAGAAGAAGAAAATCTAATATTATTCCATTTTCATATTTGGTGGGGTAGTTTGGTTTGGTAGACACAGTAGTGTGGTGCTTAAGGTACCTTCTATCACACTGTTTGTCATGATGCCAATTTTTTTCATTTTTTTTACTTCAAACAGTACCAAACAGTGTGATCGGCAAAATAATATATTTATTTCATTCGCTATTTGATATCAAACACAAAATTTACCAAAATTTGTCTAAATAATCTGATAGGGTTTAAACGCATGACTACATGCTTGGTAGAACTATCAAATGCAAGAAATGAAAATGATAAAAAAACACTTGACTTTATGTTCTACAAAAAATTGTAGTGTTTATCATCAGACATTTTATTTAAAAGAAATCAATTGCACATTTGAGACAGAGGTATTACCCTCCATTTGCTAGAAGCTTGCAAACCAGCTACCCACATTGATCTCACCTAGCCTGGGTTGGGTAGGAAAAATAACCAGCATCACGAAGGGTTGAACCCACATGGACACCCACATGCACAACCTCGCTGGACGTTGTTTAACTTCAGTGATCTAACGAGAACCTTCTTCTTGTCAACTGCGCAGCTCCTACGAATTGTATGACGAAGTGAGTATATCCTGTAGGAACACATTGTTCTTTGCTCTCTCCTTCTTGTCATCCGTACAGCTCCTGTGAATTGTGTAACGAGTGAGTGAGTACACTAAAATACTGTTAGCATTGATCCTGTAGGAACACATTTTTCTTTGCTCTCTCCTCCTTGTTATCCGTACAGCTCCTACGAATTGTATGACAAGTGAGGGAGTACATCCTGTAGAAACAAATTTTTCTTTGCTCTCTCCTTCTTGTCAACTGTACAGCTCCTACGAATTGTATGACAAGTGAGTGAATACATTCTGTAGGAACACATTTTTCTTTGCTCTCTCCTTCTTGTCAACTGTACAGCTCCTACGAATTGTATGACAAGTGAGGGAGTACATCCTGTAGAAACAAATTTTTCTTTGCTCTCTCCTTCTTGTCAACCGTACAGCTCCTACGAATTGTATGACAAGTGAGGGAGTACATCCTGTAGAAACACATTTTTCTTTGCTCTCTCCTTCCCTCATTTCTCATTACTTTCTTCCGTCTGGACTTTTGTACAAAAAAAATGGGGAAAAAGGTATATGTTTTTACTCCTGTGTAATATGAACTCATACAAACTCCTTAAGGGATAAACAGGCATAGCGTGATCAGTGGCGGACAGTCAAGAGCCAAGAGTTACAAACGTAATGACATCCCAGAATTGCTTTATTTACATCATTGGTTCAGGGGTAAACTCAGAAATCGGAAAATTTCAATTTTTATATTTTTTATGGGGTCCTTTTACTATTTAAGGGAGGTCTATTTAGAATAAATAAAAAAAATTGCAAAAAAATAAAATAAAAAACTTCAATTTTGGCGGTAACTTTCTTCCATTTGTACTTTAAATTATTTCCTTATTACGCACCTACACACTAAAAGGGGTCTGCGTGCCAAGTTTCAAGTGTCTCGCTTTAGCAATGGTGGAGCTACGCTGATTATCAGTCAGTCAGTATATCAACTGGGCTTTGCGTTTTAGAAGCCTAAGTTTAGACTTCGGAAGAGTGCATTTTTATTATTAATAAATATACATTATTATTAAAACATAAAAAAAATATATTCTTTAGTGCTTTCCTGCTTACAGATGACTAGACCGAAGTTGTCAATTCGCAACCTAATATATAATCCTTCGGGGTAGTCATTTATTTTTATCATGTCATCTTCATAGGTTAACAGTCATGGGGCTGGTTTGCAACTCGCCATGAGTTGTTGATACTTGAGAATCCTTACGGATAATGCAGTAGCTTCTCCTTGCATTCTGCATGGGTAATGGAAATCATATCATTTCCGACCCTTTCTTTAGTCGCATTTTACGACTGGCCTGGACTTCAATGCCGTGGTATTATTCCTTTTAAGTCCCCCTATCCACAGGGGACTATTTATATATGTATCACTAATTGTTTAGTTAAAACGGTAAGAGATATCGAAAAATTCATGGAAATGGACCCCTATCCCCCCAATAAAAGAAGCCATAGCCTGGAACCCTGGGAAAGAACTGTTTTCGAGTTACACTTTTTTTTTGTGGAATTCAGTAAGTTAAGGTCATATAGCATGAAATGTGGAACAAAATTTATCAACTCATGTGCCCACATTTCTAACATTCACTACTTTCCTTTTTTACAAAATCATCATCCCTTCTCTTTTCCACTCACTATCACAAACAGCGTCAGTAATTGCTCCACACTTCTTGGAAACATAGAAGTGATGGTGCGTAGACGACTAATTTAAAAAAAAAAAATCAAAGCGAAAAAGTTAAATATGGTTAAAAAAATAATGCAAAAGTTAAATTGAACCGTGGCGAGCACAGGGTACACCTGCTAGTCTACAATACGCAAAGCCCACTTGGTTTACTGACTGACTGATTTATTATCAACGATCAACGTAAGCACGTTGAATATGACACGTTGAATACACCAACTCCCGTTAGATCACTGGATTTAATCAAGATCCAGCGAGGTAGTTCCATGTGAGTGTTCACGCCCCCGCGATGCTGACTATTTTTCAGGTCCAACCCAGGCTGGGTAATGTTAAGTTTCCTGCGAATGGAGCGTAAAACCTTCGTCCCAATTGACCAATAGACGTTAAGCAAAACAAATTACCTTCACGATGGCCAACCGTGGGCATTTGAAATCCTGTTATGTACGGGAAGATAATACAAAAAAAAAAAAGNAGCCAGTTATCACTTATCACCAAAGATGACCGATACGACGGTACAATTATACACAGCCCAAAATGGTGAGAGATAAAAATGACCGGTTTTTTGGGGTTACAAAAACCTTTTGCGGAGCAATATAAAACCAGACCAGTATAAAACCTAATATCTTCTCGTACATTGTAACAGGATTTCAAATGTCCATGGTTGGCCATCGTGAAGGTAATTATGTCAGTTGTGACAAATTTTCCGATGTTTTTTCAAAGAAAAAAACAAACTAAATAGATTTTGCTGAAGGGCAGCCTACAGCCACGGGAAAAGATTTATAGAAAGTTGCGGATACCAGTTTGTTATTTACAGGGCCACCGAGAGGGGGTGACGGGGGTAATTCCCCCGGGCTTTTGGAAGGCCCTTAGATTTTTTTCATTTTAGTAAAGGGGCCCGTAATCCGTAATGTTTTAGTCCCGGTCCTGGTTATTTATAATAACCAAGCACGTTCTTATTTTGTAAAATGAATTCCATCGTCCTTGAGTTCAGAGTACAAAAACAAATCCGCTCCCTGTCTTCCTCCACCATACTTGTTTGTACCTACTTTACTATTGGTTTATATTCTTAACTTTGAAGTTTGACCTCAATAATACCTTCCCTCTACCCTTTCTTCTTCCTGTCGAACAGTCCCTCCCTACCACATCAACGAGGGATTAAAATAAAATTTATAACGCGGATTTTATCAGAAACAATTTAAGCGTTTTTCTGTTCAATATTCTGGACAAAGGGAACTTGAACAGGTTTGGGAGGTATATATAGAAGTGGTCAGAGGGAGGGATGATAGAAGGGGCTAGAGGGAGGGATGATAGAAGGGGTTAGAGGGGGGGGGTATTTTATTTCCACTTTTATTTGTTGACTTATTTGAGAAATTTTTATGTATCTTTTTTTTTTTTAAAACAACTTGTCGCTATTACCATAGCTACTCACTTGTCCTTAGGAGGCTGAGGCCCCAATCACAACCAGTAGAAAATTTGAACAAATCTTTATCCAATTTAGACCCGTCCAGGAATCGAACCCGGAACCTACCTAGTACAAGCCGAGTGTGATGCGCACTCTGCCACGGAGACGCCCTTTTTAAATATAAAATTTCGAGGGCCAATATATTGGAATGGCACCCAAGAGATCTTGGTCGAATTACCAAAAAGGTCGACATTTCTATTAATTTTAAAGGTGGTATCCTGGTATCATACTATTTGTCATGATGACAAATTTTGTCAATTTTTGACTTCACACAATAACAAATATTGTGATCGGCAAATATATTTGTTTAAATTCGCTATTTGATTTCTTTGATGTCAAACACAGAAGTGACTAAAATTTGTCGAACTAGTTTGGTAGGGTTCATGCATTTACATGACAAACACGTTGATCGTCTTTGAAAACTATTTCATTACTCTTACCTAGGTATTAAAAATATTTCTGAATCATCGAAATACGCAACTGCTCAATTATCGAAAATACACAAGTGAAGAAAAACTAATTATATTTCGACCAAAAATCGGACAAAGAGAAAATATGAAATTATATTTATTACCGATAAATAAATCCTGTGGAATGGCAAAAAAATTATATTATTTGTAAGTCTCAACAAGTAGATATGTGATAGGGGCATACCAAACACACAAATTCAACAAATATAGGTACATGAAATAAATTGTGCCAAAATTTTGGAATCATGAAAGCTTTCTTTGATGAAGTTAGTTGAGTTTCAAAAATATCGAAAAAAAATATCGGTATCGAAATAAAAAAAAATATTGATGTATCTACGTCAGAAATTACGTTGCTTTTGCTTAGGGCTGTCGATATTTATATCGATATTCAGGTTTCGATATAACCAATAGTTTATATCGATATTCGACCATCCGATAATATTCATATCGGTAATATCGAGATTCTTCTTCCGATACGGCAATCCTACTACGAGAAAATGATTCTTAGTTGTATTTTATTTGCTTACAGGTTTCACCACTTGGATGTCAGGATGTATAAATTCACAAACAAAACGATGGTGGATAATGCTTTTAGTGATTGGATTGGCTGGAGCCGCCGGACTAGGAGTTCCTATAGCTTTAAAAATTCATTCCGGAGCTTCCTATGAAGAGAGATTAGAATTTGCATCTAGATTACTGCAGGAGGTTCCTCTTATTGATGGGTAAATAAATGAACAAAGTGAGGTCAATCTTCTTAAACTTTCCCAATACTAATTGAGTTCGGCTATGCTCTCCTCAAGTCTACTATGTTGATGGGTAAATAAATGAACAAAGTGAGGTCAATCTTCTTAAACTTTCCCAATACTAATTGAGTTCGACTCCGCTTTCCTTCCTAAGTCACAATCTTCTGTTCTGTGCCTACTCTTTCACCCTCCATTCGCTGGAAACTTGCAAACCAGATACCCACATTACCCTCACCCAGCCTGGGTTAGGCCGGAAAAATAGCCAGCATCACGAGGGCGCGAACCCACGTTAGCAGCCACATGGTACAACCTCGCTGGATGTTGCTTAACTTCAGTAATCTATCGGGAACTGGTGTAATCAACGTGCCACAGACGGTGGCCAAAATTTTATTTTAAAAATGTTCAAATTTTCCGCACGATTACAATACATTATCTACTACAGGAAGAGAATGTAAAAAGATTTAGACATTAATATTTTGATGGTACATCGCTTCAAACTACACAGCACGCGATGAACAACCTCAGTCACCATCCATCCTTCGACTCGACTAGACTGATGATGAATCGAATGATTCGAAACTAGTTTCTTCATAAATAATTATTAATAGTGTTTTTAGTCAACTTCCATCTTTAGACTCGACTAGACTGATGATGAATCGAATGATTCGAAACTAGTTTTTGACAAGTATTTTGTTTTAATTTATTTTAGAAGTTAATAAAACCTTATAACAGATGAGCTGAGCTCCCTTTTTATCCGCTTCTCTGAGAAAAATATGTAAAGTATTTATAATATCAAGTTGTGTTTAAATTTTCACTTTTGATTTTGTCTGATTGACAGACCGACATTTATTAAAAACAGAACAATTCACTGACAGATGACAAAACAGCGAACTCAAAACAATGTAGCTACCATACGGGTATAAAACAGATCAATTTACTGACAGATGACAATGCAACGATCTCAAAACAATTTAGCTACAATGCCGTTATAAAACAGAACAATTGATTGATAGATGACAATGCAACGACCTCAAAACAATGTAGCTGCAATGCCGGTATAAAACAGATCAATTGATTAATAGATGACAATGCAACGACCTCAAAACAATGTAGCTACAATGCCGGTATAAAACAGAACAATTGATTAATAGATGACAATGCAACGACCTCAAAACAATGTAGCTACAATGCCGGTATAAAACAGAACAATTGATTGATAGATGACAATGCAACGACCTCAAAACAATGTAGCTACATTGCCGGTATAAAACAGATCAATTGATTGATAGATGACAATGCAACGACCTCAAAACAATGTAGCTACAATGCGGGTATACAACAGATCAATTCACTGTCGGATGGTAATACCTACCAGCAACGTTCTCCTGTTTAGGTAGAATTCGTGAAAACCACCAAAAAGCTTCCAACAGTAGATTCGATATAAAGCAATAGCTTGTGCCGAGTTTCATTCTCAAATCGACATAAATAGGCACCAAAATTCAAGTCTATCACTAACTTTTTCTTTTTAGGTAGGATTCGTGAAAACCGTTAAAGAGCAGCAAGAAACCAGCAAAATATTTTACAATAGTATTATTTTGATTTTACAATTTGCAGTTTAAATACCTACATTTTCAAAACTTAAATATATACCTTTTCCAAACTCCCGTTAGATCACTGAAGTTAAGCAACGCCCAGCGAGCTTATACCATGTGTGTGTCCATTTGGGTTCGCACTGTCGTGATGATGACTATTTTTCCGTCCCATCCCAGGCTGGGTGAAGTCATCATGGGTAGCTGGTTTGCAAGTTTCC
Organism: Pachypsylla venusta; assembly: GCA_012654025.1. Classification (NCBI taxonomy): domain Eukaryota; kingdom Metazoa; phylum Arthropoda; class Insecta; order Hemiptera; family Aphalaridae; genus Pachypsylla; species Pachypsylla venusta. The sequence continues at coordinate 31,815,597 of CM022877.1, forward strand.
AGCGAATGGAAGGTGAAACCCCCATCTCGAATGACAAATAGATTTTGAAAACGTTTAGCCAAATTAAAAAAAAAAAAAAAAAAAAACACTCAAACAGATTGAATGCTGTATCGCTACTCGACTTTGTATAATAGTATAATACAAGATACTGTGAGAGAATGAAAGGTTTGTGAGTTGTGAGATGATTGGGAGTTGGATGGCTTTCAGAGGACCTTTGTCTGCTGGATACGGTGGAAGGAAGTTTGATGTAACACTAGATCAGATCTTATAATTGAAGTTGTATGCATCTGATTTGAATAATTTTTATAAAGAGTCCAACATGTTTTATAGTTGACCTACTGTTTCAAAATTCTAGTACTATTATTTTAATTATGACCCAAAGCTCTCCTCTTCATTCGCTTTGGAGCCATCGAAACTATATTTTTACATTTCAGTTTGAAAAAATATCTCATTAGCCTGTTTTCTTATTTAAATAATTCCAAAATTAACTTTTGAGGAAAAAAGAGGTGAAATTAACATAAAATATTTAAACATTTTCAAGGTCAAATACAATTCTAGAGGAACAAATAATTTCTCTCTTCTCCAAGATTTAACTTGTTTTTTGTATATCAGTTTTTGGCGGCTTTTTCAAAAAGTAAAAAAAAAAAATGAATCAAAATGTGGTGGGGGGTCTTGTTCCTCTTTGCCTTGAGAATAAACAGAGAGAAATGAGAAAAAAGTGGAAAAATTGAGGTGTATAATTTCAATAAAAAAAAAAACGCTTATTGATTCAATATTTACTTAGGTACTTCTTTATTCCAGGCACAACGATCTTCCATGGAATATCCGAAAGTTTATACACAATAAATTAAGTACATTCAAATTTTCTGAAGACTTAAGGAAGGTCCCACCTTGGTCAGAAAGTGCTTGGTCACACACTGATCTTCCAAGAATGAGGGATGGTCATATATCGGCCCAGGTAACTATTCAATTATTCATAGAGGCCATCCCGTATTCCCGTGCTCACAATTTGACCAGTTGAGAGATGGTCATATATCTCACCAGGTAACTATTCAATTATTCATAGAGGTCATTCCGTGTTCCCGTGCTCACAACTTGACCAGTTGAGAGATGGTCATATATCTGCCCAGGTAACTATTCAATTATTCATAGAGGTCATTCCGTATTCCCGTTCTCACAATTTGACCAGTTGAGAGATGGTCATATATCTGACCAGGTATCTCCATTACGAATTTAAGGAGCATTCATACTACACAGTGACATGTCAGTGACAGTGCTCTCCGACGCCATACCGTGATCTTCACAGTGATGTGACATGAAAATATCTCCATTACGGTTTTAAGGAGCATTCACACTACTCAGTGAAAGTGTCAGTGACCGTGATCTCACAGTGATTTCAGGTGCTCCAAACAGCACCCGTCAGTGTTTTCTCCGTACTCAGACAGTAAACTTGTGCTCGCATAAATCCGTAATAGAGATATTTTCTCGAAAATGATCACTGTAAGATCACGGTCACTGACATTGTGTAGTGTGAATGCTCCTTTAAGTAATTCTTCTAGTGGATTACAGTGAAACCTTATCGGATCTTGTAAGCTTCTTGCAGCGATTAATATTATTGTTGACAATGACCAATACGTTGTTTCAGTTCTGGGCGGCATATGTGCCTTGTGAATCTGCATACAAAGATGCCATTCAGCTCACATTGGAACAAATTGATGTGATCAAACGACTGACGGACAAATACAGTCCACCTCTTACTTTCTGTACCTCTGCTCAAGGTAGGACATAAAATATCACAATCAATGCGCACCCAGGATTTTCATTCGGAGGGGGGGGGGGCCCNATATCCACTTTTCATCTTTAGTAGTAAGATGTGCGCTAACCGTTAGGGCTATAGCCTAGATTGAATTTCGGCTCGAAAAAAAAGTTTTCGGGCACAATCAAAACACCAAATATGATACACATGTCACATTTAAATTCTCTATTACTAACCATTCCCCTTATAGACTGGATAAATGAAAAAACCCAACGGTACCTTTGATTGCACCTATATACCAAAAGTGTCCATCGTACGGCGTGCGGTGGACAAACGGATTTTTTTTATTCGATTTTTGGATTCTGCTTACTTTCAAACGTAAAATATCAAATTTTGAGGGGGGGGGGGGATTTTTTTCATTACTATTCCAAAGGTTCATTATTGAAACTAATAAACCAAAAACAAATTAGTTATTTTTTTGGAGCACCTAAACTTCGGGGGATTGAGGCCAAAGCCAGCAGGCGCCTCCTTTCACTCGCCCACTAGGGATGGATGGAGGGTAAAAAAAGTACCCAAACTTACTGCACACCTCAGTGTTTTGCTGATTTTTGATATCCAAATTTAGTACTTTAACAATAATTGATGCCACCCTTAGACTATAATGATGCATTTGATTGCGATTAATAATTTCTTTTTTGGTTTATTATTTTCAATAATGAACCTTTGGAAAAAAGGTTCATTATTGAAAATAATAAACCAAAGAAGAAAAATTTTGAGGGGAGGTACTTTTTTCGTTCATTATTGAAAATAATAAACCAAAATAACCTTTCCTCAAAATTTGATATTTTACGTTTCTAGGTACGTAGAATACAAAAATCGAGTAAAAAAATCCGTTTGTCGCCATACGCCGTGATTGGTACTTTTACCACAAATTCGACCGATTCGGATGATATTTAGTATATAGGTTCCGTTTTGGGTCTAATTGCGCGCCGAAACTTTTGGATGTAATTAAATATTCTCTGGCGTTTTTTTTTTTTTTCTTCTTCTTCTTCTTCTTCTAGATTGTCGAGAATTAAAGTTTTATTTCTTGTCACAGTAGTGTCTATTCACCCCATTTTATCGTACTCATAATTCCTTCCCAAGGAGGAGGCCTAGATTAGATTCTTGGCGAATGAAGTGTAAAACAACTCAAAATATTACATTTTTTGTTGCGTTGAGTTTTGAAGAAAATTCATTAAGGAGGACAAGTCACGTCATAAAAAAGTCGGTTTAAATTTTTTTTTGGAGTTTCAGATATAAAAATAGAAGAGGTTCCTCCTTCTCATCCTTGATGAACAGAGACACAAAATAGTATATGAAAAAATATTACTGAAATTCCTGATCTAATTAGAATGATTGTATTTAATAGTGGAATTCTTATTGGGTTAAATCTTTCTACACTAGTTGGGGGTCATGTTAATCCAATGTCTTGATTTGGGGCTAGCTATGATGAAAAAATCTTCAGAAAAATCGAAAGAAAAATAAAACTTCAGAAATAATAAATAAAATTATTCCATATTTTATTGAAAAATTTACTTGTCTTGTGTGGTGGCCTTGAAAGGTTCTTTCTCGCTGAATATCACGTCATCATAGTATTGTTGTTCAAATTCAATTTAAATTTTAATTATTAAAATTAAAGGAATCTTATTTTTTGTTTGTATTATTTATTAAAATGGTGTAATTTATTAAAATAAAAGGGGTCATCGTGATGGATCTACTAAATGAAATTGGTGATTTTTTATCATTAAGAAATTTCTCTAGAATATACATAGAATACTGAGAACACATATGCTTGTTTTAAAGTTTCCCTCATTTTTGTCCACAGATATTGTAAATGCTCATTCAAAAGGTCAGTTGTGTAGTTTGATAGGAGTTGAAGGAGGTCACTCGATCAGCAACAGTTTGCCCGTGCTGAGGATTCTTTACAGTTTGGGAGTTAGATACATGACGCTTACATCTACTTGCAATACCCAATGGTAAGTCCTGACATTGTACAATTTACTAATGTTGTGTAAATGCTCATTCAAGAGGTCAGTTGTGTAGTTTGATAGGAGTTGAAGGAGGTCACTCGATCAGCAACAGTTTGCCCGTGCTGAGGATTCTTTACAGTTTGGGAGTTAGATACATGACGCTTACATCTACTTGCAATACCCAGTGGTAAGTCCTGACATTGTACAATTTATTAATGTTGTGTAAATGCTCATTGAAGAGGTCAGTTGTGTAGTTTGATAGGAGTTGAAGGAGGTCACTCGATCAGCAACAGTTTGCCCGTGCTGAGGATTCTTTACAGTTTGGGAGTTAGATACATGACGCTTACATCTACTTGCAATACCCAATAGTAAGTCCTGACATTGTACAATTTACTAATGTTGTGTAAATGCTCATTGAAGAGGTCAGTTAAGTAGTTTGATAGGAGTTGAAGGAGGTCACTCGATCAGCAACAGTTTGCCCGTGCTGAGGATTCTTTACAGTTTGGGAGTTAGATACATGACGCTTACATCTACTTGCAATACCCAATGGTAAGTCCTGACAATGTACAATTTACTAATGTTGGATTTATTTGGATATGGGAAGCTAGTTTACCTATGGAAAAGGTAGTTCCCCGTCTATCCGCTTCAGAGTTACTATAAACTCCTTTTGAAGATGGACCCCAACCTGAGAGAGAAACTACAATAGAAATAAGAACAACAAGACGTTAATGTTGATTAGAATTTAGAAAATTGGTCTCTATTGGAATTCAGGAGTATTGTCCTTTGGCATGTCGCGATAACATTTCGACATCGGATGATGTATAACTTGAATTCTTTGTTCTAGTTAATATTGTTTAAATTCGATGCAATTGTTTAATATTTGATGCAAGAGTCGATAACACACAAGATATTCTGAGAATTGCTAACTCTTAGGCTCCAATTAATATACTGGGTGCATTTTACATCCATTTTAGTAAGCATGTGTTCAGTCGCATGTTAAGAGGTAAATTCATATCTACTTGAATTGCAAGTAGATTCCTTTCGTGGTACATGTTGCCAATTGAGGACTCGCATGGAAAAATCCTTTCTATCAAAATGCTGTTTGGGAGAGTTTTTAGAGCTGCTGTGGGAAGTTGTTTTAAGTAAGTCATACTTAGTTTCTCCGTAATCATCAGCAGCTACTCAGTTTTCGTTCAGTAGTTTTTGTTGGTTCTGGGTCATCATCATAGGTTAACAGCCACGGGACTGGTTTGCAACAACTCGCCATGAGTTGTTGATATTTAGGAATTCTTACGGATAATGCAGCCTGGTTTTCCTCTTCTCGTTGCTTTCTACATGGTTAATGGGGGAAAAAAAATCGTTTCCGACACTGCCCTTAATCGCATTTTACGACCGACATGGACTTGGGCGCCATGGAATTTTTTTTTTTTTAAGTCCCCCTATTCACAAGGGGATTGGGTGCATCTCGTTAAATCCAAGAATACGTGTCTACCACATCAGATTACTTAACATGCCCGGGCCGATCTCCGTGTCTGAGTTGTTAAGACCATTGACCCTAGGTCCGGAGGTTGTGGGTTCAAATTCCGCCCGGAGCAAAAAATATCTCGTTTCTGGAATGACATTGCTGTAAAAGAGTGCCCTGAAGTAATTGAAAAAATTGAAAAAAAAAAAAAAAAACATGCCCAAGGTTGCTTAACTTAATATCTGACGGGAACAAGTGTATCTAACGTGGCAAATCGTTAGCTTCAAACTGCTGAGTTGTGATCAAATGTTCACAAAATCTGGTGATGTTCTTTAGAAAACGACAGTTTGGACCTCTTAAAATGATGCTAAAAACGTATTCAACGAAAAAGAATACAAGTCTTTCTTCGTTTCAATTCAATTTGTTTCTGCCTATAATTTAGGTGTCATAAAGAAATGATCTCCTTTTTATTTTTAATTGACCTTGATAGCCTTTGTAAATGTATGTTTTTTTACTTATTTGAAAATTAAAGTGAAGTTTTAACAATATAAGTCCTACCTTCCACGTCTTACAGTAAAAATGGAACTAAAAAATAATAATAAAAGATGTTTCTTTGTGGTTTTATATCACAATGTTCTTGGACACCATAGCATTACAAGTTATTTTCAACATTCACTTCAATATCACTAAGCTTTGCTACACTAACTATTTTTATTTTATAATGCTATCACTTGGCGCTATTATCATATCTACTCAAATGTCCTCAGGAGGCTAAGTTACCCCCAAGTACAACCAGACCAAGTAAAAAATTCGGAACAACCTTTTTTCAAATTTTCGACCCGTTTAGGAATCGAACCCGGGACTCCTTGGTGCAAGCCGAGTGTGATGCACACTCTGGCACGGAGACGTCTTGATAGCCTTTTGGCCACCTGATCTTCCAAGCTTAAGTAATGAAATAAATTTTTAAAATTGAATTTCAGGGCAGATTCTTCTCTGTCGGATGATCCTGGTAGAAAGCCTGAACATAGTGGCCTAACAAATTTTGGAAAGGTAAGCAGCTTTATTTTTGGAAACTTTCCCTCTAAATACATATTCAAATAAAATGAGTGAGTCCTGAAAAGGCCAACAACACATGATGTCCCCGAACGGACTGCATTTCGGGTACTAACCATGGCTGACGTTTTGGTTGGAGCAGCATTTCTCTTAAAATTCAACTGTTCTCTCTAATTGTTTGGATTCAAGTTTGAAAACATAGCGTGATATGAGGATATTAAATAGCTTTTGATGACTCTTGCCTTGAAAATTCGATTTTTTGCGTTCCAGATCGTCTTACGATGGCTATCGAGCCATCGTAAGGACGGTTGGCGTTGCTTAATTTCGGTGATCTGAAGGTTTATTCAGTCTAGTTTGATTTATTCTGCGCTCATTTAATTTCTAGACATACGTCTATATTGTAGACTTTCATTAATTTCTTTGGTGTGGACCTGTGGGTAATAGGGATATCGATAATATCGAAGAAAAAAAAATATCGGTATCGAAATAAAAATAATATCAAAGTACCTACGTCAGAAATTACGCTGCTTTGCTGCTTAGGTCTGTCGATAATATTAAATATTAATATTAAGATTTGAATATAACGATATTTTATATCGATATACGATCATCCGATAATATCGCTTACCTATCGATATTAAGCTTTCGATAATATCAAATTCGGTAATATTGATATTCTTCTTTCGATACGGCAAACTTAGTGGCTACTAAGATTTTACTTTCCTTACAGATCATCGTAAAGGAAATGAACCGCCTGGGGATGATAGTGGATCTCTCACATGTGAGTGTCCAAACTATGCAAGCTGCATTGGATACAAGCAAGGCCCCAGTTGTATTTAGCCATTCATCTGCAAGAGCGCTTTGNTTAAAAAAAACATACAGCTGATGACGTGGTTCTAAAGTTTTGAACCCACCTCAAAATTTTTTTTCGTGCGGAACGCCCTCCGAGTGGCTATAATGGATTCACTTTTTTTAAAAAAAAACTTGACAATGAACTTACGATGCTCGCACGACCAAACCATTGCGACATCTAAAAGCTAGATGTCATTTATTGTTGAATATCACAAACCCCATGCTACTCCCACTATTACTTCCCCTCCCACGATTTTTTGAAAAGTGGGAGAACTAATTGCTGCATCCTGTATTTAGCCATTCATCTGCAGGATTCGAGTACCTACTTTTGTAAACAACATTTTTTGCATTAAAAAATACCAAATGTTTTTTTTCTTTCTTTCTTTCTTTCTTTCTTACTTAACGTCTCTTTAACATCTATTCGTTATTCGAGACGGGATTTTACTTGAAAAAAATACAGGACCGGAAAAATAGCCAGCATCACGTGGGCACCCACATGAAACAACCTCGTTGCTTAACCTCTGTGATCGAACGAGAACTGGTGTATTCAACGTTATTGCACGTCTAACGTGCTGGCTAACGAAATGTTGATAACAGCAGAGTGAAATCTAAAAAAAAAGTGTAAATGTAGAATTTCTTTGTGGTAAGGCCCAATGGCCTTTTCACAATTTTTGTGGGTATCACAGCATTACTAAGAACCTCCTGCACTAATAATCTTTTCAAACTTCTTATCCTTTTACTCTAGTAATGCCGCCACTGGTCGCTACTCACATTAAAGTAGCTACTGAATTTTCAGACTCCGCCGGGGATTGAACCCGGTTCCCCCAAGTGCAATGACAGTGTGATACCCACTAGACCAGGAGGACTGCCAGTAACAGTTGAATGTCTGCCTAGCATAGCGGACATAGCTTGTTAGTACTTTAATTTTAAAAAAAATTAAATGATATAGATTCCCTCTGGGCACCAAAAGCTGACATATATATACTTTTATCTGATTTATTTTGTACTCACACCCCACCCTCCTGACTCAAAGGAAAATATTGACTTTTGTGATTGTGAAAAAGTAATGTTTCATGATGTCTACATGGCGAAATTCGACATCTTTTAACCAGGGCCGCCAATAGAAAATCTGGACCCGGGACTAAAAATTACGGGTCTCTACGGGCCCTGTTATTTAAATGAACAAATTCTTAATGGACCCTCCAAAAGCCTGGGCCCGGGGGGATTACACCCCCTCCCACCACACACACACACACACACACCTCGGTAGCCCTGGTTTTAATGGATCTGTTCAAAACGTCTCTCCCTTTGGACGACCGAGAAATGTATACGGTTATTTATCTACGATATAGGCGTTAGACGTTATTCTTAAACCTTCTTTAACTGTCATTCTTCACAATTTGTCTGTTTATTCTTTGTTTCATTTCAGGCATTAAATCGTGGTTTAGTAATGGTGAATTTTTATTCTCAATTTTTAACTTGTAAAAATATGTCATCGATAACTGACGCAGCAGGTATGTACAGAGATATGCAGAGGGGCATCCCCCCCGGCTCGGATTCCGGCGTAATTTTATCCTACTTACAAAACGTACAATGACTTTCGCTCAAGCTGTAATAGAAGGCCACTATTTTCTCCCTAAGGTTGCGATACCTAACTTATGGATTAAAATAATAATTTTATANGTACGTCTTTAGGACGGCAGAGAACTTTGAATTGTCTTCTTAAATTTTATTTATTTATTATTATTTTTTAATTATTGTTTTTCCTTAGTTGATGATTATTACTTATCCATTTTGTTTGTCTTGTTTCAGTACTCCTACGGGACTGGAAGATGTGAGTTCGTATCCAGCACTGTTTGCGCAATTAGTTGGCTCTGGTAAATGGAATACTGAAGATCTGAAAAAACTTGCAGGGTTGAATTTTCTGCGAGTGCTCAAAGAGGTGGAGAAGGTATTGTACAAATCAGACTCAATGAAAATAATGATTAAACAGTGGTGTCAGTGGAGGGGGACTTGCCTATTAAGCTCAAGGCTGTAGATTCGCAAACACAATTTTTGCGGATGGACGCATTTTTTCGAGGTCTATATTTTTTAAATGGAGTCGTTATAATTNTTTTAAAATGGAATCGTTATAATTTGTCCACAAGGGGGGAAAAATACCCAGATACCTACTTATAATTTGTTTACAAGCGGGGAAAAATACCCAGATACCTACAGACCCAAAATGAATTTAATAGAAAAAATATAATCCCTCCAAAAATTAATTTGAATTTAATATTCGACAGACGTTTGAGATGAAGTTTTTCTTTCACGTCGACCAAAAATTAATTTGAATTAATGTTCAAGCATTTGAGCTGAAGCTTTTCCCTCAGGTCGACCAAAAATTAATTTGAATTAATGTTCGACAGACGTTTGAGCTGAAGCTTTTCCTTCAGGTCGACCAAAAATTAATTTGAATTAATGTTCGACAGACGTTTGAGCTGAAGCTATTCCTTCAGATCGACCGTTAGGATAATTCCCGGTTTCCTATTGGCTAATGATATTAAGTTCGGCCAATAGTAATTAACTATTGGCCGGGCCAATAGTAACTAGAGGGCGCGAACTTACGTGGACACCCACATGGTACAACCTTGCTGGGCGTTGCTAAACTTCAGTGATCTGACGAGAACTGGTGTATCCAACGTGCCATACGCGTATATTCGTGAGCTAAATTCCTCTTTGGGGCTATGTAAGCCCCTGCACCTAAGCCTCTTATGGGCTTTTTGCGCTTGAAAAAAACCTAACCTAAAAAAACAATAAATGGAAAACACTAAATTTAAATTAATTTAATGAATCCGTATTTAAATTTTAATTTTTAATATTCCAGGTAAAAGAAGATATGGCAAAGTCTGGTGCTGAACCTTTTGAAGATAATATTGCTACCAAATATCTCAAAGGTCGAACCAATTGTACGTCAGAAGATCCTTTTCAAAGGAAAAATTGATTTCTTAATATAGTTTTAGTTTCATATAAAAGACTGACAAAAATTCTAAGGATTAAATTTGCCGATTGACCAAAAATAGTAGACCCACAATTTTACGTTATGAAATATCTGATAGATAAAACGCTGGAAGTAGACCAACTATTTTACGTTATGAAATATCTGATAGATAAATCATTTGATGATGATCCTCAGTCGACAATAAGGATTCAACCAGTTTAGAACTCACTTTCTCTGGCGGCAGTGGCGGGGTGTACACTGTACATCGACTCTTGAAATTTTCAGATTGGTATCTATTTTAATATTAATCTTCCAATTTATACATTTTGTAATGCTTTTTTTTTTNCCCCGCCCGAAATTTTTAAAAAGGTTTGATTTTTCCTATATGGTAAAACTCCCTTTACATGACCCCCCTCCCGAAATAAAATCTTTAGATGAAAACCACCCCCGAAATAAAATCCTGAATACGAGCCTGCATATTAGGTTAGATTTTTATAACTTGACTACTCCCTTATCTGCTACAACTGGCCTCATGGCCAGTTGAAGCAGCAGTATTTCGGTTTAGTGGTTAAGTTGTTAACTAGATGTCTTTCTCCTTAACATTTTCCTTCTCACTGCCAAATAATTTTCCCTTTCATTTTACGTTATGTTTCACTTACTTCCAAACCAAGGGTTAGAATTGGGGTTGCCCTATTGAAAGAAGAATGTATCGGGTCTGCAGCCATTAATTATGATACATGTTACATGTATTTCTTGCATTAATCATGCAATTTACATGTATTTATTTCTTTCATTAAACATGCAAGTTACATGTATTTCTTTCATTAAACATGGAAGTTACATGTATATCTTTCATTAATTTTACTGACTCCGATGGTGATATTCAGCGGGTAGGTTTTTTAATAGAACCCACTAAGTAGGGCTTCCACAAAACATACAGGAATATGTTTTGTGGAAGCCTCTTAAGAGCGTACAACTAAAGAATAGGTGCATCAAATTTTTCGTTTAAATTTTCAATTTGTTTATTTTAATGTCCAAGATGGCACTTTAATAAATTTCTTTAATTTTATATTTTTATATTCAATAAAATCCTAAATTAAATATTAGAAGATACCGTTTTCGCCCCTCGGGTATGAGTCCCGGCTAAGCATATGATGCCTGTCTGTCCATCGGCCTCAAGAACGGTAATTAGTGGCCATTTTCACAGATTTTTTATTGTTGTTGTTGTCGTCAGTTAATCTTGGTGAAAACCTTAGGATGCTCTCAGAATCACAGTATTCTAGAAACAATATAATGTTTCACAGGTGTCTTCATTTCAACTCTCTACCTATTGTAGGCCCTAGGCAGAGCCACCGAGAGGGGGGTGGTTACGGGGGTAGTACCCCCAGGCCCGAGTTTCTGGAGGAGTCTTTTGGAGTTAAAGGGACCCGTAATTTTTTAGGCCTGGGCCCGGATTTTCTCTCGGCTGCCCTGATTGTAGGAGACGGCCATTTTTAAAGTGATGTGTACCAGTTCATACGATTGATGTCATGCCACACAGTGATTTGTATCGATTCACATGATTAACGTAATGCCACACAATGATTTGTACCGATTCACATGATTGACGTGATGCCACACAGTGATTTGTACCGATTCACATGACTGACGTGATGCCACACAATGATTTGTACCGGTTCACACGATTGACGTGATGTCATATAGTGATTTGCACCAGTTCACACGATTGACGTGATGCCACACTGTAATTTGTACCGATTCACACGATTGACGTGATGCCACACTGTGATTTGTACCGATTCACACGACTGACTTGATGCCACACAGTGATTTGTACCGATTCACACGACTGACATTGAAATTATTTTCAATCTAAACTGATTGAGACTGTGGAACACCAGAATTTTGTTCAAATTACTCCAATCCTGTTACCTGTAGAATAATTTAGTATCTTTTGATTAATGAAATAAAATAATAATATTTTTGTTTTTATTTGTAAATTTTATTACTAGAGAATCCTCTATTGTGATTTGTTGAAAATAATTAATATAAAAAATATATTTATAAATTTGTAAACGGGGAGATTTGTAAATCCATTCTAGGTATAACAAAATAAATCTCAATTAATGTTTAATTAAATAATAGTCCATAGTCCTTAATTATAATAGCCAGCGTATATAGCACGTTGGTTTTCCCGAGAGATTACTGAAGTGGAGCAACGCCTATCGATGTTGTAACGAGTAGTTGTCCAATTAGGTTTGCGCCCTCGTGATGCTGGCTATTTTTCTGCCCAACCCAGGCCGAGTGAGGTCAATGTTGGTTTGTAAGTTTCCAGCGAATGGAGGGTAAGACCCTCGTCTCGAATGACCAATAGATGTGAAAGAGACGTTAAGCTAAATATCATCATCATAGGTTAACAGCCGTGGAGCTGGTTTGCAACAACTGGCCATGAGTTGTCGATACTTGAGGATCCTTACGGATAATGCAGTAGCTTCTCCTTGCTCTCTGCATGGGTAATGGAAAAGGTATCGTTTCGAACCCTTGACCAGTGGGTATAGGCTGGCTGAACTCAATGTGGGCAACTGGTTTGTAATTTTCCCGAAAATGAAGGGTAAAAACCCCGTCTTGAATGATCTTTAGAAGTTAAAGAGTCGTTAAGGTCATTGACCAAATAAACGGGTCCTTCTTCTAGTTCAAGATAGATAATTTTACAAATCTCCTGGAAGTGATTTATCATCTTTACAATTAACTTTTTGTCTTTCAATAAATATATGTGACCATCTTTGTTACAGTTTGGGTTTGGTACTTATTGTAAGGGTACAAAAAATGGATGCTCGGAACCGTTTTTGCATAACACGTTCCATGCGTATGGATTTTTGGGAGTTCTTCACCAATGCGTATGACGCCCTTATCTGAAGATGTTCTCCTGTGCGTATCAACTTTTCTGGGTTCTTTCCCTGTGCGGAGACCAAAATTTTGATATTTTTGAGTTGAAACTTTGAAATAATGTTAATTATATTTAAATAATAACAGATTTTCGAGTTTTCCGCCTCAATTTAGATATGACGCACATTGGCGCCCGACGCACATGGGAAGGAAATTGCTTCCCATGTGCGTATGGACGCCACGTACGCGTTCTCTCACAAGAAATAAGACAACAATGTTTTATATCAGAAGAACATTTTTTTAGAAAGCTATCTGTGTATTATATTAAAAAGTACAAAATACAAATACACTTGAGGTATTTTTACACCTTCAGGTATGTAAAAAATACACTTGACAGTAATTAAGATCTATTAATTAAGGAAGACGCTCATAGGCGTCCAAGAGGTGGTGCTATCCGAGAACGATTTATACCGACGTGTAGCCAACCAAGGTCATTCTCTATAAGATGGTTGTTTTATTTTATTTTTATTTTTAAAAAAATAATGTACAAAGTGCTCTCAAATATGAACATCTCTTTGGACGCATACGTGGCGTCCAACGCACACAGAAACGATCGAGATAACGCCGATAGGTCAAACCTTCAAAAATTGATACGCACAGGCGAACAACCAAATAGGACGCTGATGTGCGTCATACGCATGGAACGTGTTGCATAAGACACCTCTATTAAGAGATATTCCATTCCAGAAAGGGGAAACATATTTCATAAATAAAAACTATATAAATTCATCGGAATCGTTATATATATATAACATATTGTTGTTGTTATTAACGTTTTCAACTACTCTCACTGTGTCTCCAGGCCAAGGAAGGCGGTCACTCCAACAGAATCTGTCCATATTGCTGACGGCTCTAGATTGGTTGGGTTTGATGGACAGTTGAATCAATGATTTACATCATGAGCAGCCAGCATACATAGAAGACAACGATGAGATTAGATAAGTGAGTATGAGACTGTCAGCGAGCAACCTTAGATACCAAGAATCTCGCTGTTAAAACTAAACCTCAGCTCGCTCGATCAGTTAATAATAAAATTGGCATCCTTACTGTTCTTGAGATATCTTGTTTACAGACAGACATAATACGGAGTAATGGCTGGAACTCGATATATGGGACATTGGGCACCTCAAACGTGATTTGAATTGAAAACTCGACATAGAAAATTGCAACCCATTACAATATTTTCTTTTTTTATAGGATAAGGAAAGTTAAATAGAAACAATATAATCAAGGCTGCCGAGAAAAAATCCGGGCCCATGGAGAATTACCCTCGTCACCCTTCCTCCTCGCTTCTCATTAGCCCTGAATATAATTTTACATCAATACTCGTATTTCAGCTTTAAACTGACTTTTTTTTAAAAAATGTGGCTTAACGTCCCTTTAACACCTATTGGTCATATGAGACGGGGGTTTTACCCTCCATTCGTTGAAAACTTGCAAACCAGCTACCCACATTGACCTCACCCAGCCTGAGTTAGACCGGAAAAATAGCCAGAATCACGTGGGAGCGAAGCCACATGGAAATACACATGGTTCAACCTCTCTGGACGTTGCTTATCTTCAGTAATCTAATGGGTACTGGTGTATTCAACATGCGATAAACGCTGGCTTCAACTGTCCAGTCTAAAATCTATTTTCATTTTGAATACATATAAAACGCCTTCAATTTATTCTGTAATTTACATAAAACACCATCATTTTAATCTGTATTTTCTACATAAAACGATTTTTATTTACGATTTAGGAAGCGGCACCTGGCAGAGAATCCTGGACAAAAAACGAGGGATTTTCGAACACACGGGATTTTTCTCATTTGCGGCTTGCAATTTGCAATATCTCTCAGTCTCTCCGTGCGCCTCTTGTGTTTTGTTTTTAACTTTTTATGTTTACTTGTTAGCTTTATTCACATATTTTCATCCCTCCAGACAGGTTAGGAAATGTTTTTACGGCCATGCCTTGATGAACAATGTTGCTTGAGCACGATACTTTTTGAGAGATTAAAAAGGAGAGAAATATTAAGGATATCATGGGATTAAAAAAGGTAGGATTTGGGAAAAAGGGATTTTTCCTGTCCAGGATTCTCTATCATATGCCGCATTCATGATTTAGTGCCATAAATTTGGCATCATCGCTCAAATATAAACAAAAACATTTTTTTGACCGACGTCGTCGTCTGAATTGTATAAAATAAAATGACTAACTAGGTGTATTATAAATTAAATATTCATTAATATTTGTTTGTTTTTTAATCAATAATATTTTAACTTCTGATATTTTAAAATGTACTTTCATTTTTGTGTCGATTAAACTTTTACAATATTTGTACCATTGATAACATACTGAAGAAAGAAACAAGGTAAGTAGGTATTCTTATAGAATTTTAAAACTTGGCCTAGTTTTAATAGGGATATTAAATTAATTTTCCTTTGACTTTTTAATATGTTTCTGTACTATAGTATCTAATAATAAAATGAAACTAAGTCTGACTACTTTTTGTATCGTATTATAATGAACAAGATCTCATCTATGGCGTGTTGGATTTGTCAAAACAATCTACAAGCTGGTTGTGGTTGATAGTCAAGTATTTTGTCCTCAAGTCTTGTAAGGTACTACTTTAATTATTATCTTTATTTAATATAAATGTAGTTTATTTATTTGCTGCGGTTTGATACAACTAGTAGTAGACGTCATAGTAATTCAAGGTCTCATAATTTTGGTAAATATTTACAATAATGGCAAATGTTGAAATTTTTTTAGACAATACTCAATTGATTACATTGGTATTCATATTGAAGCACTAGCAGGCAACGCCCGCTTCGCTTCGCGCCTTAGAGGCATGTTCATTCCCGTGCAAATATATTATTCTATGATTTCCCTTATAAGTAAAAATCGGTCATAACTCAAAAACGAACGTACAGATTTTTGCAAACCATTTTCAAAATTAATGTTTAAAAGGCCACCTAAAATTTTCTCGCACTGAGTTGATGATATGTTGCCATGTCTAAACTTAAGATATCGGACCGTGACCGGTTGAGTTTGGTCAAAAATGGAAAAATCGGCTGTATCTCGAAAATAGGTTCGATATTTTTGAATTTTGAAATTTTTTCTGGGATTCTAGTCTATGATTTGGGGGGGGGGGGNGTTTTTGGGGGGGGGTTCATTCCCATAAATTTTTCGATATCCTTACCGTTTTGGCAAAACAAGTGATACATAAATACATCTATAGTTACATTGAGTTTTATTATTATGGATAACCTTAACGACATTTTACTATTGTATCTGGCAGAATCAGCCTCGCTGATACAAATCCATATTATTATGTGGACTACTGTCATAAGGTCATGCCTCCATGTTTTTGACCGCTACGCCTGTGCGATATACTAATATACTAGCTGTAGGTTTATACATTTTATGTTTAACTTTTCTTCAATCAATGTAAAATATTATTGTAGTCTATTTTGACTCTGCTCAACAGGGCCACTCCTTCTAATCAATAACACAACACTTGTGACTGGGTAAACCCCGGTTGGGTTCCTCAGGGGTTTTCCGCGTAGGTGTTCCCCCACCCCCAAATTTTTTACCAAAAATTTTCTTTTACAAATGTGAAAGCACAGGCCAAAAAACGTTCAGTGCCCTCAAGCAAGTGACCGAATGGACCGTGGTTCCCCACTCCACCGCGAGTTCTTCGCGTAGGTGACTTGTCAGCCCTATATAAATGCAAGAAGATTATGTCATCCTTGTCAATTTTGTTCCAGGTTACAATGTCGAGTTCAACGTCACCTTCTTCATCACCGATTCCCCATCAACAACCACCGCCCCCTCAAAATCAAAATGTTGGACAAATGCCTATGATTCCTCCTGGAGGGCCTCCACAAGGCCAAAATCCAAATCAAGGACAAAATCCTCAAGAAAATTTGAATGCTTTGCAAAGAGCAATAGATTCAATGAAAGAACAAGGACTTGAAGAAGACCCTAGATATCAAAAATTAATAGAAATGAAAGCAAATCGAAATACTTCTGAAATGAAACACTCATTTACGTCTGCTCAAGTACAGCAATTGAGATTTCAAATCATGGCATACAGGTTTGTAATTTTATATTTATTTTGCTTACATTACTAATTTAGGAATTTGTCACCCACTTATTTCGGATGGTCTTTTTTTCGGAAAGAACAGATTTTGAAGGGACGCTCTGAATATTCTCGATAAACAATCTTCAAGTTATTTTTTTTTATTTTATTATTATTTTTTTTTTTTTTTTTCATTATTAGATGATAATTGTATGAAGAACTCTCAAATACATACAACCTACATATTTAAGAACTGAATGGTAATCAGTCTTTGGCATCTAATGTCCACATGAGGGAGTACCACAAAAATACCAAGAATATGCTATTGTCTATTTTGGTCCAAAAAAAGGACTACACTTCACCGCCACAGACAAAATCAGACTCGATTTTTTTTACCGCGGAGACTGTCTTGATTGCGGGTACCGGGCACAATGGCCGGACAACCTGGAACTCTTACCTAATACCATTTTTCCAGACCTGAATCTAGAAATTGGGCTAACAGTTGATTTGAAGAGGAACATTGTGGGTACATTGTCATTCATACTTTCGATAATTTTCAGATTGCTTCAAAGAAATCAACCGTTGTCTGCACAGCTAGCAATGGGAGTACAGGGTAAGAGAATGGAAGGAATGCCCGGACCTATGCCAGGTATGCCTCTTCACGGACCAATAGGTTCAATGCCACCTTCAAATCAAATGCCACCATCTCAACAATTACCCCATCAAACACAACCTTTGCAAAATCAACCCCCACCACCGCAGCAACAAGGGCAACCTACATCTCAATTTAAACAAAGCAAGCTGACAAATATACCAAAGCCTGAGGGTCTAGATCCTCTCATCATACTCCAAGAAAGAGAAAACAGAGTTGCTCTCAATATAGAACGGCGTATTGAAGAACTCAATGGTAATCTCTCTTCATCTTTACCAGAACCACTCAGACTGAAAGCTGAAATTGAATTACGAGCTTTAAAAGTTCTCAATTTTCAAAGACAATTACGTGCTGAAGTCATTGCTTGTGCTAGAAGAGACACAACTCTGGAATCCGCTGTGAATGTGAAAGCATATAAGAGAACAAAAAGACAAGGTCTGAAGGAAGCTCGTGCAACGGAGAAATTAGAAAAACAACAGAAAGTTGAAGCGGAAAGAAAGAAAAGACAGAAACATCAAGAGTATCTTAACACCGTCCTACAGCACTGCAAAGACTTCAAAGAGTATCATAGGAATAATCAAGCACGTGTTGTTCGATTAAACAAAGCTGTTCTTAATTACCACGCCAACGCAGAGAAAGAACAAAAGAAAGAACAGGAGAGGATAGAAAAGGAACGTATGCGACGTCTGATGGCCGAGGATGAAGAAGGTTACCGAAAATTGATAGATCAAAAGAAAGACAAACGACTTGCCTTCTTGTTATCGCAGACTGATGAGTACATTTGCAACCTGACGCAAATGGTAAAAGAGCACAAGGTCGAACAGAGAAAGAAACAACAAGAGGAAAGCAAGAAACGAAAGCAATCGTTGAAACAGAAACTACTTGGAGACGGTAAACAAGTGTTAGATCATGATGATAACTCACAACTCTCCGAAATGCACATTACAGTGAAGGAAATATCGAGTGGTAAAATTCTGAAAGGAGAGGATGCGCCATTAGCTAGTCATTTGAAGGCTTGGATAGAAGAACATCCTGGATGGGAAGTAGTGGATGACTCAGACGAAGAAGAGGAAGAAGGATCTGATGACGAAGGCAACAAAAAGAAGAAACCTGAAGAAAATAAAAAAGAGAAAAACAAGGGAGAAGATGATGAGTATAACAAGAATGCCCAGGAAGAGGCTACCTACTACAGCATTGCCCACACAGTTCACGAGATCGTTACCGAGCAAGCTTCCATACTAGTTAATGGTAAACTTAAAGAGTACCAAATCAAAGGCTTAGAATGGTTGGTATCTCTTTTCAATAATAATTTGAATGGCATTCTAGCTGATGAAATGGGTCTCGGGAAAACCATTCAAACTATTGGACTCATAACGTATTTAATGGAAAAGAAAAAAGTGAATGGACCTTTTTTAATAATAGTGCCTCTCTCTACTTTGTCAAATTGGAGTTTAGAATTTGAAAGGTGGGCACCCTCTGTCAATGTTGTTGCTTACAAAGGTTCACCATTATTGAGGAAGACTCTTCAAAATCAAATGAAAGCTACAAAGTTTAATGTGTTACTCACAACTTATGAGTATGTGATCAAAGATAAAGGAGTACTGGCCAAACTTCACTGGAAATATATGATTATTGACGAAGGACATCGTATGAAAAATCATCATTGCAAATTGACTCACATTTTGAACACGTTTTACAATGCACCACATCGTCTCTTGCTAACGGGAACACCTTTACAAAATAAACTACCTGAGTTATGGGCATTACTTAACTTTCTTTTACCATCCATATTTAAATCCGTAAGCACTTTTGAACAGTGGTTTAATGCACCATTTGCAACAACAGGAGAAAAAGTAGAATTGAACGAGGAAGAAACCATTCTTATTATTCGACGTCTTCATAAAGTTCTGCGCCCTTTCTTGTTAAGACGTTTGAAAAAAGAAGTCGAATCTCAACTTCCCGATAAGGTTGAGTATATTATTAAGTGTGACATGTCTGGCCTGCAACGGGTTCTGTATAAACATATGCAAAGTAAAGGTATTCTACTAACAGACGGTTCGGAAAAAGGAAAACAGGGTAAAGGTGGAGCTAAAGCTTTGATGAATACAATTGTACAACTTAGAAAACTTTGTAATCATCCATTTATGTTTCAAAATATCGAAGAAAAATATTGTGATCATATTGGAAGTGGTTCAGGAGTTGTGTCTGGTCCTGACCTTTACAGAGTTTCAGGCAAATTTGAGCTTTTAGATCGAATATTACCAAAGCTAAAAAATACTGGTCATCGTGTCTTGCTGTTCTGTCAGATGACTCAACTAATGACTATACTTGAAGACTATTTTGGCTTTAGAGGATTCTCATATTTACGATTAGATGGAACAACGAAAGCAGAAGATCGAGGAGATCTGTTGAAGAAGTTCAATGATCCTAATAGCGAATATTTCATTTTCATTTTGTCAACTCGGGCAGGAGGTCTTGGTCTTAATCTTCAATCAGCAGACACTGTTGTCATTTTTGATTCTGACTGGAATCCCCATCAAGATTTACAAGCTCAAGATAGAGCGCATAGAATTGGTCAGAAAAATGAAGTACGTGTTTTAAGACTTATGACTGTCAATTCAGTGGAAGAACGAATCCTAGCAGCAGCGCGTTATAAATTAAATATGGATGAAAAGGTTATTCAGGCTGGTATGTTTGATCAAAAGTCCACGGGAAGTGAAAGACATCAGTTCCTTCAAACCATTCTTCATCAGGATGATGAAGATGAGGAAGAAAATGAAGTTCCGGACGATGAAACTGTCAATCAAATGATAGCCAGAAGTGAGGAAGAGTTCCTAACTTTTCAAAAAATGGATGTAGAAAGACGGAAAGAGGATGCCAAAAAGTCACGTTTAATAGAAGAACGTGAATTACCAGACTGGTTGGTCAAAGATGATGACGAGGTAGAACAATGGGCTTACGAAGAAGAGGAAGAAAAAAGAGCGATGGATGCTTCTATGGGAAGAGGATCTAGACAGAGGAAACAAGTTGATTATACCGACTCGTTGACTGAGAAAGAATGGATGAAAGCAATTGACGATAATGTAGAGTATGAAGAAGAAGAGGAGGAGGAAGAAGCCGAACTGAAATCAAAGAAGAAGAACAAAAGAAAACGAAGGAATGAAGATGACGACGAAGAACCTAGCACAAGTAAGAAAAAGAAGAAAGACAAGGAGAAAGAGAGAGAACGTGAAAAAGAGAAAGAAAAAGAAAAGGCACAACAAAGTCAAGCTAAACTAAAGAAAACTCTGAAGAAACTTATGAGGGTAGTGATTAAGTATACGGATAGTGATGGGAGAGTACTGAGTGAGCCTTTCATGAAGTTGCCTTCCAGAAAAGATCTACCAGATTATTATGACGTCATTGATAGACCGATGGATATTAAAAAAATATTGAATCGTATAGAAGATGGAAAGTATAATAGTGTTGATGATTTACAGAAAGATTTTAAAACACTCTGCAGGAACGCACAACTTTATAATGAAGAATTAAGTTTGATTCATGAGGACTCGGTTGTGTTAGAAAGTGTATTTACAAAAGCTAGGCAACGTGTAGAATCTGGCGAAGACCCAGATGACTAACTACCTGTTTAAAGTGGAGCAACTTGAAGCGACGGGATGGTCAGCATTTATGTGATGAGTATAAAATTGATACTGTGTGAAAAAGTGGAGCAACTTGCAGCGACGCGATTGTCAGCATTTATGTGATGAGTATAAAATTGATACTGTGTGAAAAAGTGGAGCAACTTGCAGCGACGCAATGTGATGAGTATAAAATTGATACTGTGTTAATTACGAGTAGGTAAGACAGAATCGATTAATTGATGAGTGAATTAATGAAAAAGAAAATATTTGAAAAAAATATGATTAACACAAAATAAGTAGGGAGAGGGATTGTTTGCAATCGACTTACTCCTTTAATTGAGGTCCGGAAAATTGACGGTTCAAATATTTGAATTCTCATTGCTGGGATATGCATCAAATGCATAGTGTTCTATTTAAAGGTCCATTATACCCTGTCTCTGTTTTACAAAAATGCTTTTTTTGTTAGCTGCTAGAAATTGCATCAAATTTTGCTCGTCTATTCCAATAAAATAAAATTGTAATTTTTTTCATTGCTAGAGGTTGCATCAAATGCACTGTTTTCTAGCTGTAGAGCCAATATTCCATTGATNGTTGAGGCAACTTTTTCAATTTTTTTTTTTTTTTTTAAACTAGCTTAGTCAGTACGATCTGATAAACTCCCCACACCTCCTTTCCTTTAGAACATCAAATCAGCTTGCGATAGCAAAAATAAGTATCATGTTTCGTCAAACATAATTGGTGTCTGGTCACTGGAAACTGGATAAATTAAAAATTCAGTATGTTGTGTCCATATTGGTAATGTTGCGTATGACAGACATGCTTTGTGAGAAATCAAATAGTGCCGATATTACTTTTTGCGGGGCGTACGGGCATTAATAATTTATTATTATCCTTTATAAGGATATTTGTTCCAAAGGTGATTCGAAAGCTACAATCAAATTTTTGCTCCCGGTCACTTGGCGCACATTTTTTCTGAATATTACTAACTATTCGCTTTAAGACTACGCTATAAATATTACACTAAAATGTACGCCAAGTGCCCGGGAGCAAATATTAGATTGTAGTTTTTGTTTGTAGCTTTCGAATCCATGAAAAATAAATTACATGAAAAATTTCGATAATATCCTCACGAAAAACAGCAAAAAATCCTACAGATGTAATTTATTTTTATCTCTTGTCATATTATTTTACTTCACTTTTATATTACTAGTTCGTATCTAGAATTATAGACACATCTGTGTTTTTTGAAAAATATTCAAAAAATTTGCGCCTTAAAAAAAGCAAACTCGAGTTGAAAAAGTGAATCTCTCAAAAATCGAGTTGTTGGCATACTAGCGCTCTGGGCATCGAGTTGGACGTGCCTTTTAGGAAAACTGGGTATAAGACAAATTTTGTGCAAACCCCGGGTTGACTCGCGAACTCGGTGTTGACTATTTTGGTAAGAGCTACCCTAGATGGTAGTAAGGACGTTCACGTAAACCAGATAATTCAGATCGTAAAGACAATAACGATTCTAAAATTATGAGGGGGTGATCTTTCAGTAGTACTCAGACTATCATCGTCAGACATTCTACATGACTTCTTATTCGGACACCGTGGAGTCAAAATCTGACTGACGGTGTAGTCCGAGTAAATACTATTAATAACCTGGACATCGGGCATTACAAAAAGCCCATGAGACTGAGGTGTAAGGATTTCAAACCTTAGGGGGTAAAGAAGTACCATTAACTTTTCAATTTATTTTTTGTTTCTTGAAGGAAAGATTTTTTTATTATTATTTAATTTTTCCTTCAAGAAACAAAATATAAAGTCTTCAAAGACGTTCATATTAATATCATTATTTTATTTATTATTGTTATAAATATTTTAACCCTAGGATTGCCAAGCTCTATTTGA
>CM022877.1:31854825-31872048 GCA_012654025.1 Pachypsylla venusta
AGCCAACGATCATACCACGTTGAATACACCAGTTCCCGTCAGATCACTGAAGTTAAGCAACGTCCGGGCGTGGTCAGTACTTGGATGGGTGACCGCTTGGGAATACCACGTATCGTTGGCTCTTTTTCCGGCCCAACCCAGACTGGGTGAGGTCAATGTGGGTAGCTGGTTTGCAAGTTTCCAGAGAATGGAGGGTAAAACCCCCGTCTTGAATAACCAATAGATGCTAATAAGCCAAATTAAAAAAACAACAAAAAAACTCGTTTTAGTCGTTTTTTTATTGCCGGTCATGGATCCATTTTGGACGGTTGTATATACGCAACAAAGGAATATCCTTAAAAATGTTGCAACAGAGACATATAGCCGTAAAAAAATTTCCTAATTTCCTAAATTAAAATTGGTTAAAAATAATTCAAAGGATGCCATATACTACTCCCCGGTTCCAAAACCAAAAAAATCTGTTTCTTATAAATCCGGCAACATTTGAAACTAAGCGCGGGATTTTTTTGAAAATAAAAACACAAATAATTTACCCTGTCAAGTCAGCAAAATAGATAAAAAATATACATATACCTAATAGAACTTCTGGTATCTTCTTTCAGCAGTATCTTACTCGTGTCTTTGTCGTACGTCATCGTGCTGTCTGGGGAAATTCCCAGTATCTTCTACCCATTTGACACTCTTCGTATCATACTTTTACTTGATGTTTCACATTCACTCTGCAGATAGAATGAAGAGAAGATACAAATCGTAAAATGTGATACAGTAATTGATTAAATTATTAAGTAAGTTATAATCTAAGATATAAAGGGTTGTGTGGAAGAGAATTTCTCAGAAATCAACCCCGCCCATTGAATGAACTTTAAAACTAGCTAAACCATCTCTCTTCTTAATTCTGTCTTTCTATCCTTTCCATTTTCCGTTTATAATGTTAAAGTTTCATTCAATTCAAGGGTGCCAAAAAAAAAAAATCTTTCAATATTTAATCATACATTTGTGGCATGATTGTCCCAAGAAGATAAGGAATATAAAGATATCATAGTTTTTTTATAGTTTTCCTGTTGAGTTAAGTACCTAGGTCCTAAGATAAGATAGCGCCGGTGACACGTTGACAGAGAGTTCTGTAGTATACATAAGTAGTTATTATTATTATTTACGGAGTTTCAAAGGTTTGCCTTAACCTCTGACACATTACAATATGGGATATTACTCGGGGACAGGGGGCAAAATGAACAGCATCTGTATAAGAAATATGACATTAGTAGGTACCTGAAAAAAGATTGGTTATTATTGTACTCTGGAAATAAAAATCCCGGCAATATTCATCCCGCCTCCTCCACAACCAATGATACATTTTATAATAATGGGTTAAAATGGATAAGTTGAAATAAAGTAGGTACTTAAGATGTTTTTAGAATAAGATTTTTAAACTCGTTTTAGAGCCAACGATCATACCACGTTGAATACACCAGTTCCCGTCAGATCACTGAAGTTGGATACTAAATGGATTAATAAAAGGGTCTGACACCGGGCAGGAGTGTTGTGGCATTTTTTTTTTTTAATACGCTTTTTTTATTGGCCGTCATGGGTCCATGTTGGGCGGTTATACATACGCAATAGAGGCATGGCCGTAAACACTTTTCTTAACCTCTAATTGGTTAACAGCACTCCTGCCCGGTGTCAGACCCCACTTTAGGACCCCTTGTTTGTTTAAATAGAACCCGTTACATCTGACAGCGCGTTTCATATTTAATATGCTAAAATAGCCAGTGTCTATGTCATGTTGTATACACCATTTCCCGTTAGATTACTGAAGTTGAGCAGCGACCATCGAGGTTGTACCATGTGGGTGTCCACGTGAGTTCGCGTCCTCGTGATGTTGGCTATTTTTCCAGCCCAACCCAGGCTGGGTGAGGTCATTTGGGTAGCTGGTTTTGCAATTTTTCAGTGAATGCAGGGTAAACCTCCTTGAATGGCCAATGGTTAAACTAGTAGTTTTTTTTAACTGTTTAGGTACTTGACTCAGTTGAAATGGAAACCATAAGGCCTCATGTGGTAGAATAGGGTCTAACAACTAGTGGATCAAGATGATCAGGTGTTCATGTTAGTGTTGTAGTCATTTATAGAAAAAATATCTTAATCAAATCGTATAACGAACAGATGAGGAAAAAAAACTTCTCAACTCCCTCGAAGGTTTTATAATCAACCACTGTAGTTCAATTGGTCATGGTGGTGGATTTGTAACCTGGAGGCTGTTGGTTCGAATCTAAAACTTTGGACATCAAATTTAGCAATAACAAGCATGTAAGCTAATATTTTTCTTACCCATACCAAAATCCACAATTGACTAACAACCGGCTTGTAGTTTGGGCTCTTTAATCAAATGGCATCCACTTGTAATTCATATAGTTTGAGTACCAAAAAAGGTAAAAAATAATAATTTGAGAGTCTAGTGGTTAGAGAGCGATAGTAGATTATACCAAAAGATTTGAGGGAACTAGAAATATATTAGAACATGGTCAATTCTGTAAGTAATGGAAATTCAATCTTCTTTCAGAATTAAGGGAAAATGTATATGGAATGAGAGAAAAAAAAATGGATCAAAAATCCGAGCTTATAAATCAACACGTTATCAAATTTAAAGTAGGTATATGTAAAATAAAATCTATTATTGCCTCTTAAGTGTACGCAAGTCATTGAAATTTTAAAGTATTTCACTCTTTCAAAATCTAATGAGTTAGGAGTACTGACACAGAAAATATTATAATGAAGAATCATTGTGTTACATTAAAGTGATGAAATAATGGAAATTGATTTGGATACTATACGTGAGCTAGACAATTATTTTTGTAAAACCAATGATAATAATGCAATGTGTATTGAGAATGCCAGTACCCACTCGACAAATGTATTCGTGGAACAAAAAACTGACTTAAAAAATGGATACATCTCGGAAAACTTATTGACAACGAGCTTTGTGGATGACAATAACAAATACCATTGTAATAGTTGTAAAATATTCCTAGATACAGATTTATGTTTGAAAAATCATATCCGAGATAAACATTCAGATGAATTTGAAGCGGAGAAAAATGAAACCAAAGAATATTTGGAAAACCAAGAGGAAATACGTTTTCCGATTAAATTGGAAGTAGATGAAAGTATTAGTAATTATAATTCAGAAAGTCAACAAGAATTTATCTTCACAGGTAAATTTGATGTAGACGAAAACGTAACAAATTGTGATATTGAAGAGTGTTCGAAAAATCAAGAAGAACATTCTTTTTTAGATGAATTAGGAGAAAACAATATAAATTGTAATATAAAAGAAGAATATTCAGAAAATATAATTGTAGATAAATATGTTGATTCGGAATATGTTGGAAGTACAAGTCCTAAAATTGAGGGGGAAAATCCAGAAAATTTGATTGTAGATAAAGATTTTTATTCAGAATATGTTGAAGGTTTAAACGCTAAAGTGAGTGCGAGACGCGCAGAGAAGAAACACCAAAGGAATAATTTAATACAATATATTGATGCACAACATTCAGAACCTCAATTTGAATGTGATCTATGTGAGCATAGGTTTAGCCAGAAACGTTCTTTAAGAATGCATATTATTTCAAAACATTTGACAACGAAGAAGAACACCTGTCAAGGAAATTTTAAACGAGAAAAAATATCTAAAAATTATAGAAAATATGCGAGAAGAAAATTACTTTTTTGTCAGTATTGTAATAAAAAATTATTCTCAGAGATATCTTTGAAATTACATGAAGATAAACACAGAGGTGTTACGTATGCATGTGATCAATGTAGCAAATCTTTCACTGATATAACAAGTTTATATCGACACCGAAAAACTGCACATTATGGATTTGTTTATAAATGTAAAATTTGTGGATTAAAGTTAGCGGATGATCGCACACTTTTGAGACATGAAAAAAATGTTCATAATAAATTAGGCATTGATGATACGATAAGATTTCAATGTCATCTATGCGATGCTTCATATATTAGAAAAGATAGTTTAAGAGTGCACATTAAACTTCATTATATGTCTAAAAATGACGTAGAAAAGTGGTCAAAAAATCGATCTCAGCCATCTTTTTGTGAAGAATGTAAACACTTTTTAGAAAATAAAAGTTGTTTGAAGCAACATCAAAAATATTTTCATATGAAAATTGTAAAAGGCGAAGATGAAGAAGAAATGAAAAATGACCATAAATGTTTCATATGTAATGAAATGTTGTCTAGTAAATTTGATTTGATTAATCATTTGAGTTGTAAACATGAGAACATGGTAAAATGGCAATGTGAATTTTGTGATCAAATCTATAAATCAAGAGTTCAACTCAAAAAACATAGGCTAACACATAAAGTAGTTCAGTATAATTGTATTTTTTGTGAAAACACATTCTTTGAAAAAGAGTTATTGAATTTACATATTCATAGTTCTCACTCGGAAGAAATCAAAAAGAATGAATGTTGGAAATGTAAAATTAAATTTAAATCCAAATTGTGTTTGGATAAACATATGTCGGGCGAACATTGTCCGAATCAGTTCATTTGTTTAGATTGTAATGTTACATATGAAAGTTTAGATGAGATGCAATGGCATGTGAAGACATGGCATCATTTACTTGAACAATCTGACCAAGAAGAATCATGAGGAATGTAGGTTCTTAATGTTTATTAGAGATGTGCCATGAGTGATTGAGTAACTCAGGCGAACTAAAAACTTTGCTGAGTCATTGACTCATGAATCACAATCTGAATGAATCACAATCACAATACGATTGTAATGGAAACACTATAGAGAACGGAGAGAGAAAGAAAACTAAAAAAACTATGGAATGATCCTATTTGGATACTTCAAGGTTATTCCTTATTTGTTGTTTTGTTTCTTCCTCTCCTTCTCTTTGATCGATGGTTCGTAATGTAAGAAAGCTCGCACAAAAGAGAATAGAAATAGTGTAATTATATGAGCTAGATCTAGATCCATTTGATTGTGAGTTATTGAGTGAGTCATAAAAATGATTAGATCATTTTACTAAGTGACTTATTAGTGATATCAGTCAAAAGATTCAGAACTCACATCTCTAATGTTTATGTAGAAGTCTAGTAGAAATCACACTAACATTGTTCTTCTGTTTCTTCAAGGGTTTATATTTAAAGATTGTACACTTCAGTTAGATGTCTCCAGTCTGATGTTCTGATATTTTGACAAGATTGAATTAATTTATTGACAATTAATAAGGATATATTTACATAAACAAAAGAAAAAACGCGAAGTTAGAGCTATATAATAATACATTTATGAAAGTTGTAACTCTAAAAATAAATAAAAACGAGAAGTCAGAATATGATCGCTACAGTACAACTACACTACTTATTGGCTGTTGTTTTAGCGGTGTTCCTGTCGAAATCTGCGGTTCCCCAATTTCAAGATTCAGGTTTTTGAGGGCCTTTGGCTGAAACTTTGATAGTATGCGTTCAAGTTCGTCCCAGTTCTTAGAACCGTCCATTGCTAGGATGACTTTGTTCTCAATATTGATGGGTCTACGTTCCAGTACAACTTGAACATTGTAAAATGCAACCAACTAGCAACACAACCAGTTGTCGTTCACTTTCCTAATTTTTTGGAAGGAGTGCCTACCATCTTGTTTACACAAGATGGCATTGAGCAAATTGCAGGTGCCACAGTCGGCCTCACAATACTGACATGTGCGTTTGTAAACTACATAATACTGATCATCTTAGATACATTATAATATTATTGTTCGTGTGGGAGAAGTACTATACAATAGAAAGACAATTTGTTCGCCATTTCTTACTACACATGGTGAATCATTTTGAATGACTTTGTCAAATATCTCAGAAACTGTTATAAATAGGAAGAAAACATTTGATACAAACACCTTTATTTTTAGGAGGGAATTTTATTAGGGAAATTTAATAGTGCCCTTAAATTTTTTCTCTTAGTTCGCATTAACGTTATTTTAAGGTCAACTTTGTTTGTTTTTTTAATAAAACCCTATATTTTTGATTATGGTATTGAATTTTGTATTAAAAATTAAAACTTGCAGTTTCGAGATAATTTTTACCTTGCTGTGCTCTGAGTAAGAGATAGGTATCTAACATATTTTTATCGGTACGTCTATTTTGAGATATTTGGTCATAAATGTGTTAATTTGAGTGAAACATCAAGGTTTTATGCACGAATTTTGCAAATAGGTTTGCCGAAATGCAACACATATTGATAGCTCTTTCTAAAAGCACGTCAAGGATAAAATTATCTCGAAAACTGTAAGTCAAATAAAAAAAAAAAAAAAAAATGAAGCAAGAAAGATTTAATTTTTAATGCCAAATTCAATACCATAATAAAAATACAGGGTTCTATTAAAAAGAAAAAGTTGACCTTAAAATTACCTCGAAGATGACCTTTTAGAAACAATTCATGGTCACCATTAAATTTCCCCCCCTAAATATAAGGAGGGTTAGTATTGAACGTGTTCTTCTTATCTCCAACGGCTTCTGAGATATTTGACTAAGTCCTTTGAAATGACTCACCCTGCATGTTTCAAAAATATATTTACCATCTGCAAATATCCAAGGCCAGTAGTCAGTAAACTGCCCTAAGCTTGAGCTACTACTTGGATGCCCGGGAATCGCTTTTGATCACTTTAGATATTTGATTTATTTTTATTTTTTCTCGAGAACATCGCATTCACGCTGTACTACGAATATTGTAAGTTTGAATTGAAAACATTATGATTGATCTGTATATTTGTCTGCCCATTATTATTTGTCAACAGTTAATTCAGCATCTTTCATTGTCAATGAATTTTATGGCGAGCGATCAAAACGCTTTGAGCTTCAACTTTTGTCTAGTCTTATTTCATTAACCCTCGTCAACTTAGTAATGTATTTGTCGATATACAAAAATATATTATTTATAAAATATATATATTTTTTTAATATAAATGAAAACTGATTTATTTTACATTTAGTTTTTGGGTTCTCTGCGAACTAATATCTGTTTGAAATGTACACAAGGTTGTGTTCAATACTTTTCCCGTATTGTTTTTTTTATTTTTTTTATTTTATTAATGTCTCCAATTTTCTTTATTTATCTATTTAGAAAAAAGGGGTTGATCTCTCTTTAGTTCAAATTTTTTAATTGAAGAGTAAGAAAGTTATTTATGCCTCAAACTCCATATCCCCTGTGGATAGGGGGACTCGAAAAGAATACTTCCAAGGGAGTCAAGTCTATGCCAGTCGTAAAAGGCGACTAAGGGCAGGGTCGGAAACGATACCTTTTGCAGGAAGCAACGAGAAGCTATTGCATTATATCCTTCCTATCTTCCCTGTGGACAGGGGGTCTTAAATAGAATATACATCCAAGGCACCCAAGTCTATGCCAGCCGTAAAGGGCGACTAAAAGAACCATCATAATATTTCGTCTGCGAATCCAGTAGATTAGCAACCATGTGTTTTGTGTTTTGATTCAAGACAGCGTTATGTCTGCGAGTCAGCAGATCAGCAACCATTATGTGACTGTTTTGATTCAAGGCAGCCTTATGTCTGAGAATCAGTAGATCAGCAACCATTATGCGACTGTTTTGATTCAGCAGACATATGTGTGATTTCATTACAGTAAAAA
Organism: Pachypsylla venusta; assembly: GCA_012654025.1. NCBI lineage: Eukaryota > Metazoa > Arthropoda > Insecta > Hemiptera > Aphalaridae > Pachypsylla > Pachypsylla venusta. Next base: position 31,862,492 of record CM022877.1, read on the forward strand.
ATAGAAGGTGAAAGTGAATATAAATGATTCATTATACTTAATTGTGAATATATTTTAATCTAATCTAAGCATAGAGATGTCTGATGTTCAACGTAGAATACCTAAAAATTTACTGAACTTAGAAAATTGAAATTTTTTGGAGGTAAGGAACCATACATTTAAGGAGCATGCATGTTGATCCGAAGGCGTAATTTCTTCCAGTCCATTTATGACTTGCTAACTTTCCATGAGGAAAAGTAAGTCATACTTGAGATTGCAAGAAGTTACTTGAGAGTGACATCCTCACGGGCTAAGTCCACCTGACCTGATGGTGTAAAATAATACAGAAAGCAACTCTAATATCATTATGTTTGTAATCATTGTATTACTGACGTAATTATATTACAGAGATTGTCATGGTCCAGGGGCCCATGTGAATTATCAGCCTCCAAGAACGGATGTATGATGACAATTAAAAACTTTAGCAGTAGACTACAACTTATTTACAGCTGCTGTCTCATACATTTGGCTACCGTCGGACACGATGATGCCATTATTGAATGAATGAATGTTGATTTCTGTGAAGGAATTCGTATCACGTATTACTTTTTTGTTAATCCTAATATAACGGATCATACAACTAAAATGTCTGGCGAAACTGGTAGAGTGAACTAGTTTCAACTAAGTTTAATTTCTCACGTTTGAATTTCTCAGACTTATTTTACTTTTATTTCAAGACAATTATAGATGGTTAGAGCAAATTTAAAAAAACCTTTAGCACTTTTTTTTTTGAGGACTTGAGACTTACACTTCTGACAACTTTTCTTTCGTTTCAGATGTTGACTTTATGAAGCTCCCAGAACTTGAATCTTAAATGTAAAACTATTTATAAAATTGAAGAAAATTGCTGAAATCATGGAACTTGATTTAGAAAAGTTGCGTGACTTGGACAGGCACTTTTGTATTCATGGGAAAGTACAAGAGAATACACTGAAAGTTGCTGTTGACTTGAATAGTAATACATTGGTAAAAGGAAATTCTAATATGCCAGATAAAGAAAGGTGCATTGTAGAAAATTTAGACAAAAAAATCAGTTTGAAACAAGAAAATCAAGGTGAAATTGATTTCAGCAATAACTCAAATATAAATTTTACAAGTTCTATTCAAGAGAAGTGTTTGAAAATTGAACAAAAAGAAGACTGTATTTTGAACGTGGCTCGAGAAATCAAGGGGAATGAAATTTGTATTCTCAGAGAAATGGAAGCAGGAAAAGTACACAAATGTGAATCTAACGAAATTGATTTAAAAACATTACAGGAATTGGACAATTATTTTTGTAGTAATGATAATAATCAAGAACTTTCACAAGACGACGAAAATTTGCCAAATGTAGTTGAAAACTCTGACATTCTTAATGATATTATAGAACAAATTCGACAACAACAGGAGAAGTTTAGTGCGGTTTCTGTTGAAATACACAAGAACACAAATAATGATTTTCAAGAATCTCTTGTATTGGAAGAAGAATCAAATGACGTTATAAGAGAATGTACGCAAAATGAGATTCAACAGAGAAGCAATTTATGTCTTAAAAAGACTACGCTATCACTTTCTACTTGTTTGGAAAAATCTTTAAACAATGAGAACAAATGTAAATATTGCTCCAAAAATTTTAGTTCAAAATATAGTTTAATCCGACATATGGAAGAGCAACATTGTGCGGGCAACATTCAATATCAGTGTGATTATTGCAAGAAATATTTCAACTCAAAACGAAATATAAAAAGACACATTGACGGTCATGTCAAAACGAAGACTATGAAAAGTTTAACATACAAATTGAAGTACACTCAAATGAAGGATGTCATTGATCGAAAATGTGACACTGATTCACACGATTGTCCGTGTGGATACTGTGAAAGAAAATATTTGTTTCAAGATTGCGTTAAATATTTCTCTTTGCACCGTCGATGTTATTTATGTCAAAAATATTTCAGCCGGTTGAAACATTTTGAGCGTCACTTTGCTCGACATAAACATTTTATAACAAATAATAATGAAAACGGGACGAAAAATTATTGTTGCATTCGATGCAATAGTGAGTTGGATCCAAAATGTGACATTGACTCTCACCGGTGTCAATTTTATTCGTGTAAATTCTGTGAGAGAAAATTGCTCTCAGAAGATTCTTTAAAACAACATGAAAATAGACATAGAGGTGTTTCCTATAGTTGCACAGAATGTGATCAAACTTTTACGGATAGAACCTCTTTCTATCGACATCGAAAAACTTCCCATTTAGGAGTTCAATATGTTTGTGTTATTTGTTCGATGAAATTTGCTGATGATCGAAATTTATTGAGACACAATAAAGTGGTCCATGGTGCACACAGAAAAAAATATAAATGTAATGTTTGCAAAAACACGTACAATCGAAAAGATTCACTTCGGGTGCATTTGAAATTGCATTATTTATCTAAAGACAATGGATATTATTGTGCAAAATGTCATCGTTTTTATGCAAATAAAAGCAGTTTAACGCGACATGAAAAAGTTGTTCATCAAATGTCAACTGACGAGGTCAAGAAAGAAAAGTCCATGTGTTCACTGTGTGATAAAGCCTATGTAAATAAGAGTGATCTTATTGATCACATACGAAGCGCTCATTCAGGACTCAAGTGGAAGTGTAAAGTTTAGACTTTATAGGAGAATTTATTAATTTAAATTCTATAGGCATTATACATTTTGGAATTTTATTTCGTCTGCATTAATTTTATCGATTAGTTTGAAAGTTAAAGCGTTTGAACTCTCTCTCGATAATACCGTACCTATCGATAATGCGGTAACGAATTGCACAAGCGAAAGTTTTTGCTTTATATCGAAAACAATTTACATTTTACGTTTGTCAAAGCGGACATTAGTTTGTACCTATCGATGATACGGTAACAAATTGCACTAGCGAAAGGTCGTTTTCGAAACTTAAATTAATTGAAAATTGACTTCGCATTATCATGAAAGAGGATAGACTTGTTCATTTCATTATCCTTAGCCTCCAAAGATTTGTACTTCGCGAAAACAGTCAGTATAAGTATACCAATTGGGCTTTGCGTTTTACAAGCATAGATTTAAAATACACATTGTGCGAACAATTATGTTTCCCAACTAATAACGATGTGATATAAAAATACATAAATAAATAATTGCAGACAATGCGTTGAATTGTATCCACCCCCTAGGGGTCCACACTTTTTGTGGCCCTTGGGCCCCCACAAGGCTTAATCCGGCACTGTCTATATAAACCCATGTGTCGCATTGGCAGAGTTTTTTTTTGTAGTGGAGCACATTGCTCATTCAAATGGTCACAAGCAAAGATGATTGCTCATAGAACCGAGTGGGGTGTACAATTCAGATAGTTCTTAAAAACACTCATTTTCAATATCAAAGTACCCACCTCTCCATATTCCACACTACCAATTTGAATAATGCTATAAAAAAGGGTTTATTCTAAAATTCAATCTACAAAGGCTCCTCTCTGACTTGCTGAAGTATTTTCATTGGATTTCATTTTTAGGATTAGCATTTTCTTTCTCAGTCTGTGTAAGGATACATTTCATAGCATTTTCGCCCGCTTTTCATTTCAAGTTCTTATTTTTTTTTTTCAGCCCTTTGCTTTGAAAATGTTTTTTTCTTCTTCTTAAATAGAAGGCGGCTTAAGTTTTATGATTTGGAGGTCTGTTCGGCTAAAGGCTCATTTACACTGCCTGAACATACACGAGTATCGAGCATTCGTGATCGTTGCTCGCCGGTTTTCGACAAGCACGAACACAAACGAGCATTCTGTTCACATTGCTCGAGCATTTCTGACGATCAGTTACTCGAGATCAGGCTCGAGCACGAACGAGCATTCGCATCGAACATTATCGGCTTGCGGCGACTGTTTACACTGTCTGAGCCTCGACTCTGTTCGCGACGAATGCTCGGGCAGTGTAAGTCAGTCTTTACACGAAGCTTACATCGTAGACGGACTCAAGTGACTTTTATATTTGATTTCCAAAGATTTTTTTGTTAATGACCATATCACACTAATATACATATCTACGCGTATCATACGGGTGGTACAACATTGATGAGTATTTGTATAGACCTTAGTTTTGTTTAACGTCTCTTTAACTTCACTGTATCCCAATTGTATTTGGGGTCGGAGTTGTTTTCCTTCTACCATGCCACAACCTTTANCAGATTGTTTTTCTCCAATATTTTTCCCTCTGTGTGAACAGGTGATCACATAAAATTTAACATAATGTGTTGCAGATTATCTATTTACTTACCATGAACATTGTTATTGAAAGTATTATAAATTAAAGTCGAATTTAGAGCCGTCGTGGGTTCGATGAATAATTTTTCAAAAAAATTGAATTTTCCGCATTTTTCCTCTGTGCTCCATTTACTTCCGAAAACATTTGGCAACATCGAGTTTTTTCATTTAGTAGAAACTAGGGTTGCCGTATCGAAAGAAGTATATCGATATTACCGATATTGATATAAAAGGAAGCTTAATATCGATAAGCGATATTATCGGATGTGTCGAATATCGATATAAAATATCGGTTATATCGAAATCTTAATATCCATATTCGATATTATCGACAGCCCTAAGCAGCAAAGCAGCGTAATTTCGATACCGATATTTTTTTTTTTTTGGATATTATCGAAAAATCAATATCGATTATATCGAAACCCGAATAACGAAATTCCATATTATCGATATAATATCGACATCCCTAGTAGAAACAGTATAATGTCAAGTTTACGTTCAATGAAAGTAGTTTTAAACTTCGCCACCAGCATATTTTGAATAATATTTTGTTCAATCATATATGCGGGGTTACAAATGGTCCCCAGACAATTGTTCATATTCTGTTTCTTCCTCTTCTCAACCAATGAACACTCTCAAAACATAATCTTTTATATAACCGCTTTCAAATCAACTATTTCTTTTCATTTTTTATTCTTTTCTTAAGCATCTCTCTTACCCCATTTTTTTTTTGGCCGATTACCCTCTTGGGTTTTCTTTTTTCTTTTCTTTTTTCGTTCAGAAAAACCATTAAACCTCATTTTGTGTATTCGTATTTTCTTTATTTTTTACAAAAAAAAAAAAAATAGACTTATAATTTATTTAAATTCAGTCGACCGGATTCGTTCACTTTATATACAGAAATCTTTCATGTTTGGGACTCGGGGTTGGTTGTTGTGGGCCAACTACTGATGGATTATTCTAAAATTGTTCAAACAGTGGGTGTAAATGGCAAACTCTCAGACTTTTATTTTTATAACTTAGGGAGCGGAAATAACGGGTGATGGTAGGAAAAATAGCAGATTTATAATACCGACCAAGAGAAATGAAGTTGGGATTTAAACGTCAGAATGAAAAATAAAGTTAGCCTGTAACCAAAGTTAAGTGATCAATATGATCAGCACTGCTCAGTGCTCAATATGATCACCACTGATCAATATGATTACCACTGCTCAACGTGATCACCACTGCTCAGTGCTCAATATGATCACCACTGATCACTGAAACCACTGCTCAATACTATCATCGATGCTTAATATAATCACCACTGCTCAATACTATCATCACTGCTCAATATAATCGTCACTGGCAAGTTGTTGCAAACCAGCCCCACGACTGTTAGCCTATGATGAGATCACAGAACATGTACTGTACATATTGGTTGATAATGATATTGTAAAACTTTGGCAACAGTCAGAAATCAGAGCTGAATTCTATCAATACAAAGGCTTTGAGGCCTGAGTCTTACGAGAGGCCTGGGACGAAAAAAATACTAAAATGAATAATGTCTTTAGGGCACCTACAAAAGTCCGGGCCCGGGGCGGACTTCCCCCGTCACCCCTCCTCTCTCGGTGGCCCTGATCAGACGTCCTTAGGGAAATAATTGGACAAGTTAATATTATATATTTTTATGAGGTACCTATTACAGATCAGGATTGGGTAAATGGGTATACGAATATTAATTGATTTTTTTTTGCAAGACAAACCGGTGTTTGTATGTTTGTGATTACCCTTGATACTGTTCGAACTTAAAATCAATCAAGATTATATATATATATATTTTTAAATGAGTAATTATTTAAAAATTAATTAATTAAGTAATAATTAATTATTTGATAATTTTGTTTAAAAATATTATTTTCTGAATACTCTCAAATGGGAACAACTATCGTCCTTTAAGGGGCAAAAACTCGTATTTTTTATATAAAGATTTTTTGTTGTTGTTCTTGAAAGTTGCGTTTTGGAAGACACAAACATGTTTGTCTTCTCCTGGTAAAGGAGACAATTAAGATTTTGGTCCCCACAAAATTTGTGGAGGTTAAATATCCCACTTTGATTATTATTGTGACAGAACTCGATTTTGGATGCCATACTTATTAGCTATCTTTTTTAATATTTTTTCTTCTGCTTTCATGGATGTGATAACCAAGAGGTTGTAAAATTAAAGTACTTAATAAAAATATATCTTTCTAAGCTTTACATCATTTCATTAAGCTTTACTACCCCCTTAGGTTTGGAATCCCTACATCTCAGCCTCATGGGCTTTTTGTGTATTGGGTTAAGCTTATTTCTCCAGTTAAGGCTCAACTGATCAGAGAGTTTGAGCAGTCTTCTTACCAGATTGGTTTGGACGAGTTTCTCTTTGGGCTTTAGTGACCCGATGATACTCACTCTCCAATTGAGTAGGGCATTTCAATCAAAGATCACAGAGGCTGTTTCCTCTTCCTATAAATTCCCATATTGTGTAGGTGTTTTCTGAGACCACAATGTCCCGTTATTAGTCCAGTGACCAGTCTCATTTGTTTCGGACTCAAGCGGAGAAGATCAGCAGTTAGAGACTTTGATGACTCGGCCACCATTTGTTTGCTGTGCCGTTGTCCTGAAGTTTTAGTTCAGTGAAACCCATGACTCTCCCTCATGCATTGTCTCACCGAACTGCGTGCTTCAGTTTTGCTGATACCTATTGCCGGTTCAGGACCAATGAAGGGGTTTTCGGACCCCTTCTTCGCCAGCTGGTCAGTGTAAGCTTTACATAGCAAAGAAGACAACACTCTCCTACAGTTTGTTTGGCTATAAAGGGGACCCCTGAATATGGTGGGTAGCTGAGATCAAATGGATTATTTTTTTCGAAATTTGTTTGCCAGACGAAGCATAGCCGAGTTAAAAAGTGCTGGAGAAGGTCATTTGGGGACAACTTTCAACGTCGCTTGGTGGGTTCTGTGTGACCAAACAAAAAGTGGATGGAAACTGTTCTATTTTTCAATGGCGGTAATTTGAAAAATGACAGCAAAATTTTATGACACAAATGTAAAATGGGGGAAAATCTGAGAAGTGATCAAATTTTTTTGTCTGTTTTCAAATGTATGAAAAGTGCGCCTTTTTATATGACTTTTTGTGTAAATTTTTTTTGAAAAATCGAACATAAAATTTAATTCCCATGTTAATCGGGAAACATGAAAATGGTTCGATTACGATAAAATTTTCGTAATCAGCTTCAAATGGAGTCCTAGACGTAATTATAAATTTAAAATTTCGAAAAAAAGAACGTGAACCAAATTTAAAATTTGAAAGTTGTCCAAAAATGACCGTCTCCAATCTGTATCTCGGCTATGCTTCCTCTAGCTCACTAACGAATTAAAAAAAAAAAATAAGTACATTTGATCTCAGTTACCCACCATATTCACGGGTCTCATTTATAGCCAAACACATTGTATATGTATACGAGAAAGTAAAAACTGTAATTCTGAGCCTATCAAGGCCGTATTCAAGGGGGGCTGAGGGAACTGCAGCCCCCTGAAAATAATGAATGAAAAAAAAAATATATAGAAATTATTATTACCTCGATGTTGTTGCTGTTGATGATGTTATTGTTTTTGTTGTTGCTGTTGTTTTTGTTCTTGATGTTGTTGTTTACTTCATAATTATATGTATAGAGGTGCCCTAATTATATAAGTGAATTAGCCACTAATTTGATACCTTTGTTGTCACTNCCCCCCCCCCCCGAAGCAAAATTCTATTTACCGCCTTGGTGCCTATGCAAGTTCTCCTTTAAAAATTCGATATATTTTCAATTCCAAAAAACGGTAGATAAAAATACCGTGAAATCTGAAACTAAAAAAATTACGAATAGTTTCTTCTTAAACAACGATATAATTATATTATTTATTATTACCTAATTTATTAAGAGTGACTTCTTTCTTTGCTTCCTCAAACTGAATCAGTAGTTAGCATAATATATTGAGTAGTATGCTTAGTATGCATAAAAGGAAGTAAATGCTTTTACCATAGTAGAAGCATTTGCTTAGTTTTTTGCATATTAAAAATCATAGGTCCTTACCCTCTAGTGAAGCATTTGCTAATTGCATAGTTAAAATGGCTTCTATCATTTTAACTGAGTGAAATCATAGAGCTTCTACTTATGTGTGTGGCTTGCCAAGACTATTGTAGGGTTCCCAGTGGCGGACTTACCGTGAAAGCAACATAGGCCATGGCCTGGGGCGGAAGCATTTCGGGGCGGTAAATATAAATTTTCAAGGATTACTGCAGCGAAAAACACATTTCTTGCCAAAATAGAGGCGCCAAGTTCTAACTGATCAAACTGATCAAAAAGAGTGACGTTAAAAATTCCTCTTTTTCCTTAAAAAAAAGAGATTTATTACCCCGTAAACCAAGGACTCATATAATAAGCAGAGGCGGATACAGGAGGGGGCGATCGCCCCGCCTCAAGACTTGAAAATGTGCTGGACGATGCTAAGCATCTTCATTGATCGAACGGGAACTGTTGTATTCAACGTGGTCTATGTTATAGACGCTGGCTGGAGTACAAGTTTAATATATTGCATGTATACCTAATGCATGTACCTTAATGGTTGTTAGTTCAACTTTTGTATTTTTAAGTTAATCATAATAATAATTAACCCTTGGAATCGACCCCGAAAAAGCACCTCTCCTCCCTCAAAATCTGTCATTTTTTGCTTCATGGTAGGTATGTGAGTATATACTAAAAAAAAATATTTGTTTGTACCCAAGGACGGAACTAGGCTGGTCAGCACTCGGGGCATTTGTTCCTTTTGACCTCCCCTCTTATCTGACAGTAATTGCAAGATTTGGGGACCATTTAGTCTAGATCCCTTATCATGAAAATTGATCAAAGGTAACTAAAGTGCCACTCCGACGTACGGGGCGGCGCAAGAACATTTTTACTTTCCTTATCCTATAAAAAGAAAAGTATTGTAATGGGCTGAAATTCGAGTTTTCAATGCCAAAACACGTGTTGGGGTCCCCAGAGGCCAAATCTCAAGTTTCAGCCATTGGTCCGTGTGTGTGTCTGTCTGTGAACAAGATATCTCAAGAACGGCAAGAGCTAGAGACTTGAACTTTGGTTCAAGTTTTATTCCATGAACGGCAAAATAAGCTTTTGGTGGAAATCGAATATACCGTTGGTGGTTTTATGTCGCTTTTTAGCGGTTTTCGCATATCCTGCTTAAAATGAGAACGGTAATAG
>CM022877.1:31876432-31890074 GCA_012654025.1 Pachypsylla venusta
ATTAAGGAGCGCGGTAGCGCTCCGCCCCGCCAAGTCAAAAAAATGCGGTAGCTACCAAGAGTATATTATACGCCACAGCTTACATTGCCGATTTCAGCTACTTCCAGAGGAAAAACTACACACCTCAGGATAAAAATGATTATTTCCTACGTATGAGGCGAACTCAGAGACGAAGTATATGAAGTTTCAACAAAATCGGTTAAGTCAAATCGGAGATATAGGCTTCTGAAAAGTGCACTTTTTTTTCTCATCGTCTGCTTCTTCTTCTTCTTTGATCTTGACGCACCTACAGCCAAAACTACTGGACCGATTTTGATGAACGATAGCTCAGGGGAAGCTCGGTGGAGACTAGAAATTTGTCCTAATTTGATTTCTAAACAATTCGGTACAACTTGGAAACAATTCGATTAAGAATTCGGGATGATCGTTGAAACTTCAGGGTAAGTCTAGGATAGAAAGACAGAAGACACACTCCTGGTAAGTCCCATTAAGTTGGCCCGTCTACGGTGGAATTTCTGTGTTTTGGTGAGTGCTATCGTTTGTACCATTCGTTTTACCCTTTTTAGGTGAGTTGAACTTATAACATAATTATTTTCTACACAACGAAATATCAATAATTAAATTTTTTATTTTTTTTAAGGTTTTTTTTTTGTTTAAGGAAAGATTTTAAATAATTTTATTTTAATTTTCGTCTATTGACTTTTTCATTTTAGAGATATAAAATATTTAAAATCTTTCCTTAAACAAAAAAAACCTAAAGTCACCAAAGACATTCCTTTATTATATTTATTGTGATTATTATTATTATTATCAATAATTAAATAAAATATGTATAAATATTTAAATAGAAGTTCTTCATCTTTTTCCTGTGATTAAATCTTCTCCTAGGGATTTCACTACTTACTAAGTTTATACCTTTTCTTTGGATGTAAAACTTATTCAGATAACCAACCCGGGTGACAAATGATCTGTCCCCAAAGAAGTTGAAGCGAGCGAGAGTTTTTAAGTTCTGCTGAAAGTGAATCAAGATTGAATTGAAACGTTTTTATAATGCATAAATAGAGAAGCAGATTCAATAGTAAGCAAGTCAGCATATATGAGACGAGGGGTGTTCTGGTGAGGAGGAAAGTGGTAGTGTCGAACGATGGGGAAGGGGAGGGGGAAGATAAGAATTTTTCCATAGCATCATTATGCAGTAAGATTCGTGCCGTGAATATTTCTCATTCTCATCAAAACTCGATTTTTCTTATTTTAATTCTCTATCGACTTCTTCCCGCTCCACTCTACACGCCATTCTTTATCTTGAAATCAGTGGCGAATACTCATAACCATTAACTAACTAAAAACTTTGCCAATGTGACACATGGGTTTATTATTTTTCTGGCAAAAAATAATAAACCTTTTTTTGGCCCCCAAAAAAAATTTTGGGGGTGGGGGGCAAAAAATCGAGGGTTGGTTCTCGTGACGATTCCAAATATGAGGCGTAATTAGACTCTAAATTTGATATACCTACTAAATTTGAAGTCTCTGGCTCTTACCATTCTCTTTTTAGATAGGATTAATGAAAACCGCTTTAAAGCGGTATATTTGATTGAACCCAAAAGTTTCGGACCTAACTGAGACCCCAAATATGACATACATACAAAATTATAAATCTCTATCTCTTACCATTCTCCTTTTAGACAGCAATACTGAAAACCGCGAAAAAGCGGCAAAAATCGCCAAGGGTGTGTTCGATTGCACGCAAAAGTTTCGGGGTACAATTAGAGCCCAGATGGGACCTATATATCAAAATTAATTCAACTCGGTCAACGCTAAGTGGCAAAAGTGCCCATCCCTGCGTACGGCGGACAAATGGATTCTTTTTTATTAGATTTTTGGATTCTACGTACCTTGGAACGTATAATATCAAATTTTGAGGGGGTACTTTTTTTTCATTAGGTTATTTTGAAAATGTATATAATTGTATTGTCTGCCCAGCATAAATACTCCAAAATAACGATTTTCAAAATAATCTGATTTTACAGCACTTGTTGTATCATCCTAACCATTATTGTAGGTACACATAATTATTAATTTTGTACATTTATGTGTATTATATTAATCTTCTAATTAATATTTCAAATGTCATCATATATGAGCCTATTGATACTCCTCCATCAGTATCAATCAGCTGTCTCATATCGTTCCCCAAGTATCAACAATCAGCTTTTTGTTAATCTTCTGTCGACTTCTGCTATCTGCTAGTGTTCCGTCAGCACTGATCTTATTTATATTTAAAAGGCCTGATCAACGTACAGCCTGAGTGACTGATCACCGTAGAGCCGAAACTATTATTGCTACAGACTTGAAATTTGGCAAGGACCTTCGTTGCACCATGTAAGTGTGCGCTAAGAAAGGATTTTGCAAAATTTTAATTTTAAAGGGTAGAAATCGCGAAAAGTAAACAATCCCCATAAGAAATACATTGAAGCAAGAGAGAGATATGTATGTATATACATACATATAACAGCGTACACGCCTACTTTCACACGAGAACGGCCAATCTATTAGGCCGTAGCAAAGCACGGGCGAAACAGCTAGCCTTATTATAATCTTCATTTTTTTCTCTTACATGTTCCGCCTCCAATATACATTTTGTTTTGTGTCAATCTTCTGTCGGCATCAGCTATCGCTTAGTGTTCCGTCAGCACTGATCATATTATTATAATCTTCATTTTTTTCTCTTACATGTTCCGCCTCCAATATACATTTTGTTTTGTGTCAATCTTCTGTCGGCATCAGCTATCGCTTTCTCCTACATGTTCCGCCTCCAATATACATTTTGTTTTGTGTTCATCTTATTTTTAAACATGCTCCTTTGCAAATGCCTTCCATTTCTTTTTACCTTTTCTCTAAATCTTCAGTTTTGTTCAATTCTTCAGACAGATTTTTTATTTATAAAACTTTACAGTGATGTCGATTTCTGTAACAATGTGCTTTTGATTATTTTTCCTTTCAAAATTACATTCAGGAAGCATCAAATTTTTACAACGATGAGACTAACTAATTTATAGCCTCTCATAGCGTTTCCCTGCAATCAATGAGGGCTACACAGTTGTCTTCACGAGGCCGAATGCACTGCAATCAATGAGGGCTACTCAGTTTTCTTCACGAGGCTGAGTGCACTGCAATGAATAAGGGCTACTCAGTTGTCTTCTCGAGGCTGAGTGCACTGCAATCAATAAGGGCTACTGAGTTGTCTTCACGAGGCTGAGTGCTTTGCAATCAATGAGGGCTACACAGCTGTTTTCACGAGGCTGAGTGCACTGCAATCAATAAGGGCTACTCAGTTGTCTTCACGAAGTTGTGTGCACTGCAATCAATGAGCGCTATTTAATTGTCTTTACGAGGCTGAGTGCACTGCAATCAATGAGGGCTATTCAACTGTCTTCACGAGGCTGAGTGCACTGCAATCAATAAGGGCTACTCAGTTGTCTTCACGAAGTTGTGTGCACTGCAATCAATGAGCGCTATTTAATTGTCTTTACGAGGCTGAGTGCACTGCAATCAATGAGGGCTATTCAACTGTCTTCACGAGGCTGAGTGCACTGCAATCAATAAGGGCTACTCAGTTGTCTTCACGAGGCTGAGTGCACTGCAATCAATGAGGGCTATTCAGTTGTCTTCACGAGGCTGTTTGCACTGCAATCAATGAGGGCTACTGAGTTGTCTTCACGAGGCTGAGTGCACTGCAATCAATGAGGGCTACTCAGTTGTCTTCACGAAGCTGTGTGCACTGCAATCAATGAGGGCTATTTAATTGTCTTTACGAGGCTGAGAGTAGTAGGTAAAAATCCTATTCACAGGCTCCTGGTTGAAAATCCTTGCTAATTTTTGCCCTCTCAACAAAAAAAGAAAAGTCGGCTATGATAGCAGAGGGGGTGGGAATTAAGGGAATCCCCCCGGGCCCGGGTTTTTTGGAGGGTCCCGGAATTCCAAGGAGCTATTTTTTTTTTTTTTTAAAGCTTTNATTTTTTTTTTTTAAAGCTTTTACCACCGCGATTACCTAGTTTATACAGTGTAAAACTTGATTGATTTGATTCATTGATCATAATAGAAGTAATTTAACATCATTAGTTTTATACAGTATGTCCCAAAATGACCGGTCACCCTCTTACCAACTGCGTGTGTGAAGTAATTGAATCTAGTTATTGTTGGAACATCAATTTTTTCAATCAATTCATTATCCACATTCTGTATTGTAGCTGCTAGGAATATGCTATTTGGAATGTCAGGCAATAATTGATTGATGTATTATAAAGCTAAACTTACCAACTGCGTGTGTGAAGTAATTGAATCTAGTTATTGTTGGATCATCAATTTTTTCAATCAATTCATTATCCACATTCTGTATTGTAGCTGTTAGGAATATGCTATTTGGAATGTCAGGCAATAATTGATTGATGTATTATAAAGCTAAACTTACCAACTGCGTGTGTGAAGTAATTGAATCTATTTATTGTTCGATCATCAATTTTTTCAATCAATTCATTATTCACATTCTGTATTGTAGCTGCTAGGAATATGCTATTTGGAATGTCAGGCAATAATTGATTGATGTATTATAAAGCTAAACTTACCAACTGCGTGTGTGAAGTAATTGAATCTAATTATTGNTCTTAGATTCTACCAGTTATATACCTGCACAAGCAACCGGCTTCAGCGAGCCGATAATGAGTCGAGCAGTGTTAATTGAAACCTCACAAAGGTACGTGTCTTCTTTTTCTCTCTGTGATATAATAAAAGTGTCAAACTAATAGTTGTCCGAGTAAAATAAATTACAGTTAAAATAAATTAAAATAAGCAGTCCACTTCTCTCCTATTTTCCTTTCTCCATCAGAGCTATCCATATTATAAAGCTAAACTTACCAACTGCGTGTGTGAAGTAATTGAATCTAGTTATTGTTGGAACATCATTATTTTCAATCAATTCATTATTCACATTCTGTATTGTAGCTGCTAGGAATATGCTATTTGGAATGTCAGGCAATAATTGATTGATGTATTATAAAGCTAAACTTACCAACTGCGTGTGTGAAGTAATTGAATCTAATTATTGCTCGTTCATCAATTTTTTTAAGCAAATTCTTATCCACATTCTGTATTGTAGCTGCTAGGAATATGCTACTTGCTATGTTAGGCAAGAACCCTTTGATTTTTTCATCTCCAGCTATTCTTTCCATTAGAGCTACATTTAGATTGACGTAATATGATTTCGTCATATTATAGTCATAGAAAAACTTGGAAAATTCTTCTGCTTTACTTTCGTAAGCATCATAAAAACTATAAAATGCAAAGGTTTACTATTTTAGATATCAAAAAATGTATTTTGGACCACGTTCGGTCCACGTTCACCCTATGCTAAATCACGTCAGCTAATTGGTCATTGGTTGCTATACTGACCGACTCATAATCAACGTAACTTGACGTGACGTTGGCTAAACGTAGGAACTTAAAAATATTGGACATGACCAATCGGTGGCTGCTTTTGAGCAGATTTATTTCGCCATTAAAGCGGTGGAGTCGGCTTTCGTCGAAAATGAAAATCCAGTGAGTGCAAGTGGTACTTCTCAGAGTGCTAATGGTAAAAAGGTAAAGCTACCTACGATTTCAATTGAACCGTTTTCGGGCGATGTGGAACAATTTCCCTCATTCATTGCGTTATTCAACGAACTTATTAATTCCAATCCAAATCTAACTCCAATTGAAAAATTTTCCTATCTTAAGTCATTGTTAGTTCAAGATGCATTCAAATGCATCGAATCCATTGCCTTTGTTCCCGCCAATTATTGTTTAGCTTATCAAACATTGATTGAACGCTATCAGAAAAAGAGGATTCTTGCAGCGACTCTATTGAATAAACTTTTGAAGTTCAACTCTCTGTCATCTGATAGTCTCGCTAATTTGCGCATGTTTTTGGATACTTTTCAGATATCTGTTTCTTCTTTGAAAGGACTTAATATTGAACATCTTGATGACTTCATGTTGTTACATCTAGGTTTAGGTGTCGTTGATCCCAAGACTCGACTCGAGTTTGAAACTGAGAACAGTCAAACCAATTTTCCATCTTTTGATAGTTTAATTTCATTTATCAAGTTGAAGTGTGCGGCGCTAGAATTTCCTAACCACTCAAATCAAGCTGATACACAGGTAAAAAAGGTGGGCGGCACCAGTCCAGGTGTGAAATCTGGTTTCTTTAGAAATGGAGGCAGATGCTCTGTGTGTCGTGGGAGTGTGCATAAAATTGTGGAATGTCCTGAGTTTCTGAAAATGAACATCTCGCAGAGATATCAGTGTGTTAGATCTCTGGGTCTATGCTTTTCATGTTTGGGAAGTACGCATGGCCGTTCAGGGTGTAATTCTTCTTTTTCTTGTCGTAAGTGTGGCAGCTCCTCACATCATACTTTTCTTCATCGTGATCAACAAATGAACAAACCTTCGTCATCTACGACACGGGATCCTCCCAAGGCTCAGGGCCTATGTGGGGTTGCTGAGCGAGAAATAAATAGTGAACAAGAACTTCGTTATACATCGACCGTTCTTCTGGGTACGGCCGTTATTCGTGTCCAGAGCGCCAGTGGTGCTTGGTATACGGTGCGCGCCATATGTGATGGTGGTAGTCAGGTTTCAATAATCTCGTCTCGTTTGGCTCAACTCTTAAAATTACCTATTAGTAAAGCAAATATGGAAATTTCTGGTATTGGAGATGGTACTCCAATGGTCTCCCATGGGCAATTGACTTTTAATGTGTTGCCTCAGATTCATTTATCGGAAGGGCGTGAGCCATTAAAATGTAATGCAATTATATTACCGAAAATCACTCAGGATCTTACTTCTCAGCTTGATCGAAAAATCTTGATTAAATTTGCCCATCTTCAACTTGCAGATGCCGTTTATCACGACGCAAGAATGGATTCAAATATTGATGTGTTGTTGGGGGCAGAGTTGTATGCATCCATAATTGACCATTCATTGCCCGTCATTTCTGGTACACCATCGGCTATTCTGTCCATCTTTGTGCCATCTTACTTCATCCGGAAGATCAGAAATTCCAACATATTTTCTAGAGAACAAATTCGAAGCTACCTTTGGAAGAATATGCACTAACAACATGTACTTTTGGTTTACCTGCAGTCCGTTTCAGAGTCAGCGGGTGGTGAAACAGTTGTGCTTGGATGAGGGTAAAGATTTCCCACGGGCGGCAGCAGTGGCTGCAGATTCGATCTATGTGAACGATATTGTATTTGGGGCTGCCGATGTCGAGGACGCTAAGGTGTTACAGAGTGAGTTAATCAAATTCTTTCGACAGGGTGGATTCACACTAAGAAAATGGGCGTCATCCCATAATGATGTTCTTGATGAGTTGTCAGAGGAGTTATGCGAATCTCCTCATAATCTGGGCTCAAGGGAGTCCATTAAAGTGCTCGGCATCCAGTGGTGCCCAAAATCAGATATCTTCTTTTATTCGGTGTCAAATGATATTCCAAAAGTTTTGACTAAGAGACATGTATTGAGTCTCATTGCGTCTATTTATGACTTAAATGGATTTCTTAGTCCCGTTACCGTTTATCTTAAAAATTTCATGCAACAATTGTGGCTTGAAAAGGAGTTGTCATGGGACACTCCATTATCGGATACGTTACAGAAACGGTGGTTCAAGTTTACCTCTCAATTCTCTGTCTTAAGCAGCATGGAGATACCTCGTTTCATTCTTCCCTCTAGTGAAAATATTATCTCATCTATTGATCTTGTCGGTTTTTCAGATGGTTCTCAAATCGCCTATGCGGCAGCAGTTTACTTACGTGTTTGTTGTGAAAATGGTGATATTATCAATCGACTCATCCGGAGTAAATCCAGAGTGAACTCGCTTCAGGTACAAACCATAAATCGTATTGAGTTGAATGGTGCGCTCTTGTTAGCGAAAGTGGTTAGATCCCTGAAGTTTTTACGCCAAAAGATAAACATTAATCAGACTTTCTTGTTTTCCGACAGTAAGACGGTTCTTTACTGGTTGAAAACACAACCTCATCTTCTAAAAACTTATGTTGTGAACAGAGTATCGCAAATATTGGAGTTGACGTCAACGTTTCACTGGCGTTATGTTTGATCTCAGGATAACTCGGCTGACTTGGCAACTAGGGGGTTGTCTCCCCCTGAATTGGTAAACAACAGTCTTTGGTTTCGGGGTCCGGACTTTCTGAATGGATCGAGTGAAACAGGGCCTGAGTTACCTGTGTTATCAGGAAGTGATTCGTCGGAGTTTCGACAAAAAAATTCTTTAATAGTGGAAACAACTCGGGAAAACTATCTTTTATCAGTCATCAAGAAATTTTCGTCTCTTACTAAATTGGAACGTGTAGTTGCACTTATCATTCGATTTATCTTTAACGCTCGTCGCCCTCGTTTTGAAAGACGCACGAGTAGTCTGTCGTTATCCGAGTTACGTGACGCTCGGGTCACTTGCATTAGAGCTTGTCAACAGGTCTATTTTAGTAAGGAATTGAATAGTATCCGTAGAAAGTTACCTTTGCAAGGATCCCTTCAGGCCCTTTCTCCGTTTCTGAATTCGGACAATCTTCTCGCTGTGGGGGGTCGTTTAAAAAATGCACCGTTGTCGGAAACGGGTAGACATCCTATCCTTATTCCGAACAAATGTCATTATCTGGTACTCCTGATCTACTATTTCCATCGATTGTCCCTGCATGGAGGACCAAAGTTGGTGCAGTTCCCGCTCCAACAATGTTATTGGATTATTGGAGCGCGTTCTTTAATTCGTAAAATTTTACACAAGTGTGTCAATTGTTTTCGAGTTGCTCCTAAATTAACTCAACCTTACATGGCAGATCTGCCTATCTCTTAGTCCGGGAGCTAGCCTGGCTTGTCCTACCTCATAAGCAGTGTTGGGAAAGCATGGTGAAGGTAACAAAATACCACCTCAAACGAGTCTTAAGAAATCAAACTCTAAATTTTGAGGAGTTTGCTACTCTTTTGGTGCGAGTGGAGGCGGTTCTTAATTCAAGACCGCTGTGTAGTCTCGGAGCTGATCCGGACCACAATATTGGGTATTTGTCGCCTGGACATTTTCTGATTGGAGCACCTCTGTTGGCGGTCCCGGAACTTGATGTTACGGACCAGCCAATATCGCACTTGAGCCGGTGGCGAATGATCGCCCATGCGACTCAATGTTTTTGGAGATCGTAACAAATTCACAAAGCACACTGAGAATATTAAACTAAACGATGTCGTTTTGGTTCAAGGTCAAAATCTACCTCCCCAACAGTGGCCATTGGCAGTTGTGACCAAATTGCTTCTTCTATTATATTTAGTAAAATAAATAAAAATATTATTAAAAAAAAAACAAAAAAAATGTTATACATGGTGGCATCGTCAAATATTGAATTGATGTTATACATGGAGTACAAGTGGAATTAGTAATCCATACTACCCATTCTCAAATAATGAATTGAAGTTATACATGGCGGCATGTACACGTGGAATTAGTACCCCATACTACATACTACCCATCCTCAAATAATGAATTGATGTTATACATGGAGTACAAGTGGAATTAGTAATCCATACTACCCATCCTCAAATAATGAATTGATGTTATACATGGTGTACAAGTGGAATTGGTAATCCATACTACCCATCCTCAAATAATGAATTGATGTTATACATGGTGGCATGTACAAGTAGAATTAGTACCCCATACTACCCATCCTCAAATAATGAATTGATGTTATACATGGGGGCATGTACAAGTAGAATTAGTACCCCATACTACCCATCCTCAAATTATGAATTGATGTTATACATGGTGGCATGTACAAGTGGAATTAGTACCCCATACTACCCATCCTCAAATAATGAATTAATGTTATACATGATGGCATGTACAAGTAGAATTAGTACCCCATACTACCCATCCTTAAATAATGAATTGATGTTATACATGGAGTACAAGTGGAATTAGTAATCCATACTACCCATCCTTAAATAATGAATTGATGTTATACATGGTGGCATGTACAAGTGAAATTAGTACCCCATACTACCCATCCTCAAATAATGAATTGATGTTATACATGGAATACAAGTGGAATTAGTAATCCATACTACCCATCCTCAAATAATGAATTGATGTTATACAAGGTGGCATGTACAAGTGGAATTAGTATCCCATACTACCCATCCTCAAATTATGAATTGATGTTATACATGGTGGCATGTACAAGTGGAATTGGTAATCCATACTACCCATCCTCAAATAATGAATTGATGATATACATGGTGGCATGTACAAGTGGAATTGTTTATCCATACTACCCATCTTCAAATAATTAATTGATGATATACATGGTGGCATGTACAAGTGGAATTGGTAATCCATACTACTCATCCTCAAATAATGAATTGATGTTATACATGGTGGCATGTACAAGTGGAATTAGTACCCCATACTACCCATCCTCAAATAATGAATTGATGTTATACATGGCGCATGTACAAGTGGAATTAGTACCCCATACTACCCATCCTCAAATATTGAATTGATGTTATACATGGTGGCTTGTACAAGTGGAATTAGTACCCCATTCTACCCATTCTCAAATAATGAATTGATGTTATATACATGGTGTACAAATGGAATTGGTAATCCATACTACCCATCCTCAAATAATGAATTGATGTTATACATGGAGTACAAGTGGAATTAGTACACCATACTTCACATCCTCAAATAATGAATTCATTATTTGAGGATAAGTATCGTTTGAGTTTTATCGAAGTTCCAGTAGACAAATCAATCTAAACACATATGAGACCACTTGCTGTTCGATAAATTAACCACGATTTGCCATGTGCCCGGCGACGAATTTACAATATTCGACACGACAATTCGGTATGTTTGATGAAATGCCACGTGCCCGGCGACAAATTTACAATATTCGACACGATAATTCGGTTTGTTTGATGAAATGCCACGCGCCCGGCGACAGATTTACAATATTCGACACGATAATTCGGTTTGTTTGATGAAATGCTACGTGCCCGACGACGAATTTACAATATTCCACACGATAATTCGGTATGTTTGATGCAGAATTTTAATACCTAGCAATTTAATCTCAGAAGTGAAACACTCCTTCATAATGGTTTATCAGGTAACGCATTTTTCTGATAAGATAAGATATGTCATTTCCCACAGCAGTTCTCGAGAATGGCATAGTTATTACGAGCTACGAGTAGATACCTACCTAATGTGCTTGTTTACAACTCTATAATAGGTACCTCATGTACAAGTACATTTTATTCACAACATTTTGCAATGTCTTTTTATCTAGAACCGCCCCAGTTAGCTTTGTAGTTCATAGTGTTAGTGTGTGCTACGAAAACCACAGATCAAGGGGTCGAGGCCAAAGTGCTTTTTCTTTAAGAAAAAAGTAGTCATGACATTATATTGTAAAATTTCTGAACACAGTCAATACAGTCATTTTAATTATTGATTTAATTCTGATCTTCATATGACATAGTTAAAATTACCCAAATTATTACACGATAATTAACGCTGCATTTAAAATTACCTATGTTCCCCAAATTTGAAAAATAGCTGAAGTGATAATGATTACGAAACCAGGTAAACCAGTAAATGAATTTACATCCTACAGACAGATCTCTTTGCTTCCCGTCTTGTCAAAACTGTTTGAGAAAATTCTGCACAAACGTTTACTTGTGATCATACATGAAAAAAAAAAAAAAAATCCCAAACCTACAGTTTGGCTTTCGATCTCAGCATAATTGTATAGAACAAGTCCACAGACTTACTAGTGTAATTGAAAAGGTCCTTGAAGGTAAAAAAGTCTGCTCAGCCATCTTTCTAGACGTCTTACAAGCGTTTGATAAGGTTTGGCATGAAGGCTTGAACTTCAAATAAAAGCAAATGTTACATTGTAATCTTGCAAAAATCTTAGAATCGTATCTCCTGGATCGATACTTTAGAATTAAGCAAGAAGACAACCATTCTGATCTCAGGCATGTCAAAGCTGGTGTACCACAGGGTAGTGTTTTAGGTCCAATCCTTTATCTCCTCTACACCAGTGACATGCCAGAGAATGGAAGGAATATGACTGCCACATTTGCGGATGATACAGCTTTCCTAACAAATGGGGATAACACCCAAGAAACTTCAGCAGAATTGAATCAAACTCTCTCCCTACTTCAAAGATGGACGACTAGATGGAGAATTAAACTAAATGAGAGTAAATCTGTGCATGTCGATTTCACTTACAGAAATCTACCTTACATGCCAATGTACCACAATAATGTAGTAATTCCTTACTCAAACCAGGCCAAATATCTGGGGATGACACTGGATACAAAGCTTAAATGGAAAGAGCATGTAAAAAAGAAAAGGGAACAACTAAATTTAAAATATATTAAAATGTACTGACTAATTGGTAGGTACTCTACGCTACCAGTTGAGAATAAGCTTCTGCTTTACCATCAGGTGTGAAAACCGATATGGACTTACGGCATCCAACTATGGGGATGTACTAGTCCCTCTAATAGATTAATGATAGAACGATTCCAAAATAAAGTACTAAGCTACTAAGAAGCATAGTTGATGCACCCTGGTACATTAGGAACGATGACCTACACCGTGACCTTGGTGTAGAATCTGTTAAAGATTGTATAAATCGTATAGTCTCAGATCATGAGAAGAGGCTGAAGGATCATACCAAACTTGAGGCTGTCCATCTTCTCAGGGTGGATGATTTGTATAGAAGATTGAAGCGGGTTAAACCGCACGAACTAGCCTGAGTGATCACATTTGGCAACCACCCGTCCGTCGAGTTTGCTTATGTTCTGCACGTAAGTTGAAGTTGTTTACAATAGTAATATAGGTTAGATGTATATTGCTCATTAGATTTAAGTATCTAGACCGTANTAGAAGATTGAAGCGGGTTAAACCGCACGAACTAGCCTGAGTGATCACATTTGGCAACCACCCGTCCGTCGAGTTTGCTTATGTTCTGCACGTAAGTTGAAGTTGTTTACAATAGTAATATAGGTTAGATGTATATTGCTCATTAGATTTAAGTATCTAGATTGTAATTAATAATAGTCCCAAGGGACAATATTTAGAGGAAAAACAAAATATGACGCGAACGACCTTGCGATTAACGTCATTTTTTTAAGAATTGTGTTACAACAAATAAGGCCGCCTCCAAGAAGATTACACTTTTATCCACTGAAATTGGACATGCCTTATGAACGGTGGTTGAACAACTGCTAATTCTTCCAACACCAGTTCCACACAAAATAAATTTCCCTACCTTTAGTAGCTATACGATTCGGTCATGCATGGGGTCACAGGTGTCGCATGCATGTCTGTACTGTAATTAGTTCTGTTGTGATAGCCCGACGCGCAAGACACCTTTTTTAATTTTGCCGCAATTATGATTGATATAAACGTTGAGCAACGAGTGATTATTAAATTTTAGGAAAAATTTGGTAAAAGTGCTAGTGAAACTTTTTCTTTGTTAAAGACAGTGTACCAGGAGTCATGTTTGAAAAGATCAACGCTTTATAAGTG
>CM022877.1:31918341-31934267 GCA_012654025.1 Pachypsylla venusta
ACTTGGGTGTCCACAAACGCATCAGAAATATTTTAAGATGAATGAAATAGTTTTCAAAAACGATCAAACAATGATAAATTTGTTTGTCATGCGTTTAAACCCTATCAGACTATATTCAGAGAAATTTTGGTCATTTTTGTGTTTGATATCAAAACAATCAAATAGCGATTTTAATCAAATATAATTTCCGATCACACTGCTTGGTACAGAATGGAGTCGAAAAAAATGACAAAATTTGGATTCATGACAAATAGCGATGTGATACCACCTTTGGGAATACTGTAATAGTAATACCGACAAACATCGTTAAGAGGCAAATTGGGCCTTACCTAAATTTACTTCTTTTGTACAATGTAAGAGGAATTTCGTTTATTGCTGAATGACCGCTCTCAACATTAGGGTATTAGGGACATATTCCATAATGTCAGAACAAACAGAAAACGTAAATTTCCAAATTTGAAAATCCGTAGTTACGATTTTTAAGTTTTTTAACACATAGCGGACTGAGGCAAAAATCGATGTTTATTTAAAAAAAAATCAATGAAGATTCGTGTTCACACGTGTGATCATCGGCCCAACGGAGTAACTCTGTTTTTTTTGTTTTTTTTATCGCGTTTTTTTTGAACACATAGACCATTATGTGGTAAACCCCCCCCCCCCGGNGGGGCCCGGGTTTTTGAAGGGACCCTTAAGAATTTGTTCATTTTAGTAAAAAAGCCCTGTAGGGCCCGTAATTTTTTAGTCCCGGGCCCGGATTTTCTCTCGTCGGCCTGTCACCCTGTATAATTTTCATCAAAATTATACCACCTCACCAATGATGATGATGATGTCAGTAAATCAAAACTCCAAGGTTCTGTTCATATCATCTAATGATATTAAAGAAAAAAATCATTTTCATAATTGGTTTATGAATAAAAATAATTATCCTGGAAGATTGCCTTTGTGTGGCTCCTATGTTTATGCCACGTGTCCCATTATTATATTACACCCCTACCCCCCTCTCCCACCTCTAGACACACCACTAGTGCAAACACTTTCACATGTGTTTTGTTTGTATTAAATGTGGAGGGGGTTGACAATGTGCTCCCGTTAAATCATAATCTTAATTTTATTAGTAACGATTTTGAAAATTACGAATTTTATCAAAAGTTTAGATAAAATTCGTAAGCTTAGGAAAAGTACCTTTGAATTTATATTCTAAATATACATATAAATAGCCAGCGCCTATGGCACGTTGAAGACACCAGTTCCAGTTCGATCACTGAAGTTAAGCAACGTTCAGCGAGGTTATTCCATGTGGGTGTCCACATGGGTTCGCGCCCTCGTGATGCTGGCTATTTTTCCGCCCCAACCCAGGCTGGGTGAGGTCAATGTGGGTAGCCACGAGAAGGGGTAATACCCCCTTTTCGAATGAGCAATAGATGTTAAGCAAAAAAAAAATCATGGTTTCAAACCGGACCTCAGGATACACAGACCCTGATATACAAAGCAATTAAGTTGACAAATCCATCAATTTGCCCTCTTGAACAACGAAAATATCAAAATAAACCCCTCAAATATTTTCCTTCTAAAGAGGTTTCTGTAGAGACACAAGCAAAGCATAATACATTATCTACTTTATGAGATTTCAGCGTTCGTACCCACTATAGTCTAGAACGGTATTAATTTTCCACTGTGGAATGTTTCAGCTTCAACCGCATACCACGTTTTCAAAAATCTCTCCTCTTATTCCCCCCCAACTCCCAGGCCCTCTTTTTTGCAGCCATTATACGTTTATGCTTTCTCTTAATAATTTATGAAGCTTTGTTAAGTTAAGTAAGGTCCAGTGGGGTTGTAACATGTGGGTGTCCAAAAGGGTTCGCCCCCTCGTGATGCTGGCTACTTTTCCGGCCCAAATTCTGGCTGAGTGAGGTCAATGTGGGTAGCTGGTTTGCAAGTTTCGAGCGAATGGAGCTTTGGAACTTTTGTAAAGTTTCTCTACAGAAACCTCCTTCCAGCTTAAAACACCCGTTGATAGTGTAGAACAACACAGATGACAAAACCAGGATGTTATTGTACGTTAATGATGTAATTATATTGCAGTCTCTAAGATTAGATGTATGTATTATCAAAATTGAACACTTTAGCAAAAATTAACTCAATTTTGTTTTTTTTCTTTTCAATTGAAGCGCGTTAACCTTGAGGTCGTTCGTACCGATTCCCTGGTTTACAAGAGTCTAAAACAATGTATCTTCTCTAGAAGGTAATCCAGGAAAGACGGAGGAAGGGTCCTTCCAGCATATGCTGGACGAACAAATAAGTGGCGAGCGATAGATAGGCGAAAGTTGGTGAATAATCTTGATCGAAAAAAGTTAAAATAATAAAAAAAAAAAAAAAAAAAAAAAAAAAAACACCANTCGATAAAAGTTAAAATAAAATTAAAAAAAAAACTCGTTCGACCAATACTGAAATCCGCTAAAAAGAGTTAAAACCGGCAACATATTTAATTGCATGCAAAAGTTCCAAAGCATATTTATGACATTCGGACCAAATTTCAAGTCTTTAGCTATTACTATACTCTTTTTACACAGGATCAATAAAAATCGCTAAAATGCGGAAAAAACTGCCAACGGTACTTTCGATTGCACCCAAAAGTTTCGGCGCACATTAAGACCACAAATGTGACTTATTCACAAAATTTCATTCAAATCGATGAACGCTAAGTGAAAAAGTACCCATCACGACGTACGCGCCGGCGGACAAACGAATTTTTTTTAATTCGATTTTTGGAACGTACATTGAAACGTATAATATCAAATTTTGAGGGGGGTATTTTTTTTTTTCGTGACGTTTCCAAATGTTCATTATTGAAAATAATAAATCAACATAGGAAATATATTCTTAGTAAAGATTCAAAACTAATTTTATTTCCTGAGTTCCAATATTTTTTTTAAAAAAAAAACTTGGCTTTAGGGCGTTAATTGTTTGAAAAACATTTTCCGAGGAAACATTTCGAGGGTACAATGTTTAACCCCCACTACAGCTCGTCACATGGTTTTATTTCAAATGGCAAACTGCTTTGAAATTTATTATGCTTTCAGAGACTGCTGTCCTTTTATTGTATAAGATTTATTTTTATTTTACAGTTTGCAGTTTAAATACATTTTCAAAACTCAAATAAATTCAACGTTACATGTATTCGTAACTCGACTTTGTTAGAATACAAGATACCTACAACTTGCAGTTTGATTTGTTTACATTTCAGTTTGAAAAAATAGTCTCATTAGGCATGTTTTTTTTTAATTTATTAAAAAAATGGTAATAAATCAACTTCTGAGGAAAAAAAGGGAAATTCACTTAAATTATTTAAACATTTTAAGGTCAAGTCGAATTCTAGAAGAGGAGAAAATTTCTGACTTCTCCAAGATTTAACTTATTTTATATCAGTTTTTGAAAATTTTGAATTTAAAAGTGGTGGGCTCTTGTTTTCTTTGTCTAGAAAAAAAGTGGAAAAATTGAGAGGATCAAGTTCAATAAAAAACACGCTTAATTATTTCCATAAGAAAAAAATATCTTACTTGAGATTTTAGAAATGAATAAATATTTAAGGGTGACATCCACACGGACTGAGTTCGCTTCATGGGAAACTAGTTGTCCTATGAAATGCCGAATTCACTCAGATAAATTGAGCATCAGTAGACTCCAGGTGGCTCAAGAGGGCCAAAAAAAAAGGAACAATTCTATGAACATTATAAATATCTCATTTGATCGAGATATCATAAATATCTCATTTGGGTAAGAAAATCTTTAAATTGCCGCTAAGCGTCGTGTTGGATGTCTAAGTATTTGTATTTGGTGTCGCAAAATTCGAATGTTTAATTAAATCAGTCGCTCAACCCTCAGCTACACCGAAAATTCTAAATGGCGGCCTAAATGTGGGATCATTAATAACTGGTTAGGCAAACAAACATTTAAAGAAAAATTTTGGATTTAAAACTAAAGCTCATTTCCTTCACACAAAAATATTTGTCTGTGGGACTGCCATCAAATACGATGATGTCACTATTGATTATTCATGAAGATTTGACCTCTATAGCATTAGAGACATGGTCGTCCTCGTGCTAATATTATATTATTCTATTATTTCGCTTGGAAAAAAAGTAAAATCGGCCGTAACTCAAAAAAGGTTGGACCTGTTTTTTGCAAACTATGTCCTAAGTTAAGGTTTAAAAGCCACCTAAAATTTTCTTGCTCCGAGTTGATATGTGGTCGCTACAAAATTTTAAATATCGGACCGTGACCGGCTGAATTTGGTACAAAATCGTCCGTAACTCAATGTAGGCTGGNTTTTTTTTTTTTTTTTTTTTTTTTTTTTTTTTTTTTTTTTTTTTTTTTTTTTTTTTGCTAACAATTATTAGTGACATATACAAACTTATGTCTATCGTTACATTGAGTTTTATTATTATACAATGCGGACACAAGTTTTCCTTATAACAATGTTCACAATTATCGCACGGTCTTTTCCTTTTTACTTGATATTTTCGCTAGTAATATACCTGAATTGGATTTAATGTTTAAAAAAATAGATAACCTCCATTGAAATCAGATGAAATTTCCACAAATTTAGGAAACAAATGTATTGAAAATTGAAAACAAAATGCTAAATTGGGAAAATGAAGACCGGTTTTCTATTGCTTAAATTTGATCCTCCAGGATGTCTCCCAATTGCTAGAAACATTTTTTTTACATTTTTGACCCCTCCTTGATCAACAAGTGTGACCACACTATGATGACCAATCTGGATATTGGTCCTTAATCCACCGAGATTAATTTTTAATCCAGGTACTTAAAAAAACGAGTTGCTGAATCAATCAAAATTTAGAAATAATAATTAAATAAAAAATTATCTGTTTTCAGAGAAACAATAATATGTTCGTCACGCATTAACATAATGTTTCCCATATGAACCTATACTCGTAAAGTTGAATATTAGGGTTGTTAATAAATAAATATCTTTTCAGTTTTTTCAAACCCTCTGGAGACAGATCAGGTGTGTGAAAGATCTTTCTTGACAACATCTTTTGTGTCATCAGCAATTGAGTTATCTGATAGCAAGAAATGAAACGGGAACAGTTTTTTTTTTTCTTTTCGTCATTCTTTCCTTTATTTAATTTTAAAAAACAAAAAGTTATCTAAGATAGGAAAAGGTACCCAATTATTTAAATTTAATAAATTCATACAGGAGAGTTCAAAAAGAGAAATTCGTGAACTGAGCGTCAACTTTTAAGACATAAAAATCATTATATTGCAGGACCGTAGACAGAAAATCCGGGTCGGGGGTATAAATTTACGGGCCTCTCTATCATTCTTATTCTAAAATCACTGTATGGACAGTAATAATAGTAAAAGTAGGCAATACACTTAGGCCCGATCCTACCACGATGTGTTTTCAGGGAGTTTCATTCCAACACTGAGTCAACCTGTGTTAATACAATACCTAGACCCGAGTGTTTCAAAACTCGTCTTTTGGTAGGACCGGAGCTTAGTTCTTAGTTGATGTGAAAAGGCGTGTACGCTTCTTCTTGGCAACAAATAATTCGATTATTAGATGTTAATGTTTACGAAATATACCAATATTTATGATTGCTGTACAAGCTGAGAGGTCGCACTATATAGTAAAATCAGTGTCCTGCAATAGCCATTTTCCCAATTTTGTGTGTTTGAAAGTTTTTCAAATTCAGAAAAAAACTTGAAAATTTCATTATGATACTTTTCTCACCGGGACTGTTAGGAAATCCCGGGCTTGGGGGGATTCCCCACATTTCTCCCCCTCTCGTCGGGCCTGTTATATTGCAGAATGAGCACATTAGTGATATTGCGGAAACTGGTTTCCGTCATATCACTGATGAATGAAATACCGCCAGGACACATTTGTCATAATGTTGGTTCTCGTCATAATGTTGGGTGCACTCAACTTCGACAGGGCACGGGAGATTGTAAAATAGTTACCGTAGTAAGCAGGGCCAACGAGAGAGAGGGGGGAGGTAATTCCCCGGTTCATTCCAGTAAAGGGGAATCTAGGGGCCCGTAATTTTTTAGTCCTGGGTCCAGATTTTCTCTGCGCAGCCCTAGTAGTAGTAAAATATGATCAATAATTGTAGAGGAAGAAAACATTCTTCCCCATACTTCTAGATGGCCCTGTAATTTGAAATTGAAACTTGTTTTTTAAACATTTTGTCTTGGAAATAAAAAAATTCAAATTAGATTTGACCCTAATTTGCATATCTTTACTTTACTTATGTTTTTATCTGAAATTGACAATAAAAAGCGAAGAAGAAGGAGAAAAAAATGGAATTTAATCCTCAAGAAGTAAAAGTCGACTTTGTGTAGATATATTCTGAAACTGGGGACTGTCCAAAGAACAGGTGTTTTAGTATATCGACCTACGTCATATTTTAAATGATTCATTTGATCGTGCCGAATCAATAGTGGCTAATAGAGGGAAACAACTCTTTAATTAATGATCAAATTTATATTCATGCATATATCTTTATGTCCCCTGTGGATAGGTAAATAACTTCAGCTTACGTGCACATAAGCAGACCCATCGGGTGGTTACTAAAGTGTGATCACTCAGGCTACTTCGTGCGGTTTAACACGCTTCAATCTTTTGTGCAAATCATCCATCCTGAAAATTCACCCTGTATGACTTTTCACATTACATTTCACACAGACACATGTGTGTGTAGTGTGAGAAGGATTTAAGCTAAAAGCAAAGGCCAAAAGCTTCAGGTTAAGTCGGCCCGCGAGGATGTCACCCTCAAGTAACATCTCATAATATCAACATGAGTTTGAAAATTCACCCTGTATGATTTTTCACATTACATTTCACACAGACACATGTGTGTACAGTGTGAGAAGGATTTAAGCTAAAAGCAAAGGCCAAAAGCTTCGGGTTAAGTCGGCCCGTGAGGATGTCACCCTCAAGTAACATCTCATAATATCAACATCAGTTTAACATTACATTTCACACAGACACATGTGTGTACAGTGTGAGAAGGATTTAAGCTAAAAGCAAAGGCCAAAAGCTTGTACCAATCAAAATTTATTACAACAAAGGGAATAATAATCAAAGCGACCCTTCCCTGTCCAAACCTTTTGAAAATTCATTTTCTCTTATTGTTGTTATTTGGAAAATCCTTTGAACTGACCAGTTCCCTCTGTGTGTGCTGGGAGATAATTCTCATATATGAATCAGGAATCTTATCCTTTCAGATACAAAAAAGAAGAAGATGAATTTGATAACGGTGCGTATAAGAAGAACCTTTGAAAGTTTACAGAACAAGATCGTAGTGTTCACACATTTGAATGTACAGAACAAGCTCATAGTGTTCATCCATTTTAATGTACATAACAAGCTCATAGTGTTCACACATTTGAATATACAGAATAAGCTTATAGTGTTCACACATTTGAATATACAGAATAAGCTTATAGTGTTCACACATTTGAATGTACAGAATAAGCTTATAGTGTTCACACATTTGAATATACAGAATAAGCTTATAGTGTTCACACATTTGAATGTACAGAATAAGCTCATAGTGTTCACATATTTGAATGTACAGAATAAGCTCATAGTGTTCACACATTTGAATATACAGAATAAGCTTATAGAACACATTTGAATGTACAGAATAAGCTCATAGTGTTCACACATTTGAATGTACAGAATAAGCTCATAGTGTTCACACATTTGAATGTACAGAACAAGCTCATAGTGTTCATCCATTTTAATGTACAGAAGAAGCTCATAGTGTTCACACATTTGAATATACAGAATAAGCTCATAGTGTTCACACATTTGAATTTTTGAACCTGGTTTGATTTAATATTAATTTAATATATTTTTACAATATTTTTTGTGGCTAAAGAATAGCCACAAAAAATATTGTAAAAAAATGGAAAATGTTTGAAAATTGTAAATAATTATATTCCAAAACTTAAATAATTATATTGTAAAAATGTAATTTAAGACTGATTCAATCGCTACTTTTTTTGCGGTACTTGGCCTACATCCGAGATTTGATAATTCCATGGCATCTAATGGTCATTCGAGACGGGGGTTTTACTCTCCATTCGCTGGAAACTTGCAAAACAGGCCAGCCCAACCCAGCGTGGGTTGGGCTGGCTCGTGATGCTGGATCACGAGGGTGCGAACTTATGTGGAGACCCTCATGATACAACCTCGCTGGACATTGCTTAACTTCAGTGATCGAACGGGAACTGGAATGCTCGTTTTTTTCCGGCCCATCCCAGGCTGTGGGCGAGGTCAATGTGGGTAGCTTGTTTCTAACTTTCCAGCAAATGGAGGGTAAAAGCCCCGTCTCGAATGACCAATAGATGTTATAGAGACGTTATGCCAAAGTCTATTTTCTCTTTTTGAGTGTTTTTGTTTTAAATATGAATGAACTTATTCATGTAGGTAAAAAGGATGCATTAACTTTCTCAGGAGAAATGATATATATCTCACAGGATGTGTGTGTAACACAAGTTAAAATTTTCTTAGGAACTGTTCCCCAGAGAATTCTGACAAGTACCACCATCTTTTTTATTTATTTAAATAAATACATTTGGACTGGTCGTCTCTTGATGATTTGGTTCAAACAGTTTGTAAAGTTGATGGCTACATGAGTTGAACAAAGTTACGTAGTCGGTCGGTTGGAAATTTGAGAAAATTCGTATTTTTTTTTTTAAAAAAAAGCTTTTATCTGATTGATAAAAAATATTTTATACCTACATTCATTGTGAAGATAGCTGTGATGAGGGGGTAAAAATTTTACTCAAGGATCTAGGTGAGAGTTTAACAAGATTGATGGGTGTTTCCAGTACCGGATTAAGGATGTGGGCCCAAGCGTAGGGATTTGTGTGGGGGTAGATACAATTCAACGTATTTTCTGTAATTATATATGGTTAGATAATATATTTTTGCACATAATGCGTATTTTAATTTGTAAATAAACTAAATTCTTCAATAAAGTCTTTTTTTTTTAATTTGGCCTAACNCGCGAACCCACGTGGACACACACGGGAGAATCACCCTCGTCACCCTTCCTCCTCCCTTTTCATTAGCCCTGAATATAATTTTACATCAATACTCCTATTTCAGCCTTTTTTTTTAAAAAATTGGCTTAACGTCACTTTAACATCTATTGGTCATTCGAGACGGGGATTTTACCTTCCATTCGTTGAAAACTTGCAAACCAGCTACCCACATTGACCTCACCCAGCCTGCGTTAAACCGGAAAAATATCCAGCATCACGTGGGAGCGAAGCCACATGGAAATCCACATGGTTCAACCTCGCTAGACGTTGTTTAAATTCAGTGATCTAACGGAAACTGGTGTATTCAACGTGCCATAGACGCTGGCCCACAATAAAGTCGAATCTCAAAGCATTGTCAAAATTCGAAATTATTATTTTCATGTGATCGTCATGTGGGGGCAATCTAAATGTGAGTGCCCCGATCGCGGCCCCGTCGGCCCATACACTAATCCGGCAAAGGCCTGCTGGGTGTTTCGAATTTTTAAATAGTTTTCATTTCGGGATGAAAAAAAAACTAACCTAGATCCCGTATAGATTCGATCACAAATTTTATACTTAACAAAATGTATGTTCGACAATGTCCGATGAGGTCCTAATGTGAAGAAGTTAAGAACATTACCTAACCTATTCATTCCTAGTAATTTATTCTGGTTCGAACCCAAAAACCTATCAAAAGGACGGGAAGACGTTGCTTAACTCTCAAGGGTCATAGTAAAAAATGACGATACAAAA
The DNA here is from genome assembly GCA_012654025.1 of Pachypsylla venusta. NCBI lineage: Eukaryota > Metazoa > Arthropoda > Insecta > Hemiptera > Aphalaridae > Pachypsylla > Pachypsylla venusta. The sequence goes on from CM022877.1 coordinate 31,928,158, forward strand.
TAGTCTTGTAGCTCAGTAAAACAAGGGTTTGAAAAATGAATTAAATGATATAGTTCTCAAGTTCTTTTTAAATGCATATTGGACCGTCCTTTAAATAATATCCAAAAAGATCATGATGTGTGAGGGGTCGGTAACAGGCCGCCATTTTGAATTTAAAATCCCTTTTTTGCGATTTTCCTTAATAGCTCATAAACTATCAACTCTAGGTTCACCATTCAGAAGAACAAAAAGAACTACAACTGAACTTGCTACAAAATCAATTCTTACATTTTTTTGTAACTGTTTGCGAAATATGTGCAAACAGAAAAATTCAATGTTTCGGTGTCGGAAAATTGGGTCTATAACATTTTTATTCGTCAAAGAACGTCAAACATTGGGACGATTGTTTGTACGATATAAAAGTCGTGGTATAAATTTAAAAAAAAAAAAAAAAAAAAACGTCCATATAGCCCAAACCTTCATCTTATGTTTGACAAAACTCCCATTTGAAATACGAATATCCCACCTATATATATGATAATAAATATCAAAAATTTTCTTTCTAAAATATATATATTTTTTTTTTTTCATTTCATTCAATATAATGTCGAAGAACATTTTGTTTGTGATATTGAAATCTGTCTTGTGACAGAGATCTATGTTTTTTGGGGGTTTCAAAACCACATTGGCAAACACTTTACCACGCTGAATTGAGCAGTATTAACTTTTAAAATAAATTAAAAACAAAACAGCTACCAAAAACACTATTTATAATTATGTATGAAGAAACTAGTTTCGATTCATTATCAGTCTAGTCGAAGGATGGAAGTTGACAACCTTGAGTTTCAGTGTTGATGTTCTTGATGATGTTGTTGTTCTTGATGTTGTTATTGTTTTTGTTGTTGAGGTTTTTTTGGTTGTTGATGTTGTTCTTCTTGATGATTTTGCTGTTGTTGTTCTTAACTTTGTTGATGATGTTGTTGTTGTTTTTGTTCTTGAGGTTGTTTTTGATGTTGTTTACTTCATAATTATACGAGGGAAGTTTTTTTCAACCTTCGATTGGCTATAAATAAAAGGCAAGTTCATCTAAAACAATAATTTTATTACCAAAAGATTAGTACACTTACAGTTACTTTACGACATAATCACCGAAGAGATTGAGGCATTTGTTATATCTGTGGACAAGCTTTGCAATACTCTCTCAATCCTTCAACCATTTTGAAATAGGTTTGAAGGTCGTCATTGGTTTGAAAACGCTTCCCACCAAGCCACGTCTTCAGTTCAGGAAAAAGATGAAAGTAAATTGTTCGCGAAGCCGTTGAGTTGCTCCAGCAGTGTGTGGACGGGCATTGTCATGGATCAGAACAACTCCAGCTGTCAGCTTTCTTCTTCGTTTGTTCTGAATGGCTCTACGCAAACGTTGTAAAGTTTCAATATAGACAGCTGCAGTGATTGTGGTTCCGGGCTCCATAAACTCCACAAGCAACACACCTTGTTGATCCCAAAACACTGTAGAAACTACTTGAATTCATTGGCGGCAACTTTCTTTGAAGAGGATATTTCAAAGCTTGTCCACAGATATGGCAAATGCCTCAATCTCTTCGGTGATTATGTCGAAAAGTAACCGTAAGTGTACTAATCTTTTGGTAATAAAATGATTGTTTTAGATGAACTTGTCTTTTATTTATAGACAATCGGAGGTTAAAAAAAACGGCCCTCGTACGTATAGAGGTAACATAATTAGGTAATATATCAAGTGAAGTAGCCACTACTTTGTTACATTTGGTTTAGGTCAGCCCAGCCCCCCTCCCCCAGAAACAAAATCCTAGTTACAGCCTTATCTTCAAATGAGAGTTTGGAGTTTGAATCATTGAATTGGAATTTGTAAAAATGAATAAATTCAAATTATTCTCCCATATAATAGGAGGAGTGTATGAAGGAAATCTCTTTTACAATCCTTAAACTACTATTTTGAACTCGTGATTAATGACAGGGTAAAGGTTTAGCGGGAGGGGAGAACCTCAAAATGTAATTTATGGGATTTGTTCAGAGATGAAAAGGAATTTAATACAGCCCAAAGTCCCAGAGATTGTAATTTTCTGTTTCTTTACTTTTAGCAAATTTTTGAGAAACATTTGCAAGAATGTTGTGGCTTTTAATTTCGAGATTAATACAAAAGTTGACAGCGTCTATGGCACGTTGAATACACTAGTTCCCGTAAGATCACTGAAATTAAACAACGTCCAGCGAGGTTGTACCAATTGGGCGTTCACGTGGTTTTGCGTCCTCGTCATTCTGGCTCAACCCAAGCTGGTAGAGGTCAATGTAAGTAGCTCATTTGTAAGTTCCCAACGAATGGTCAGTAAAATACCCTTCTCTAATGACCAATAGATTTTAAGAAGACGATAGGCAAAAATAAAAAATAATAATAATACAAAAGTTAAGCCAGGGTAAAAACATTTAAACATTATCTATCCTATTTTTAAAAGAATTAGGGAGGAAATCGGGGTTGACTTACTTTCAACAGATTACATCAAAAATCTAAAAAGAAAAAAAGAAACCGTATTTTGCAATTATAGAAAACAAGCCGTATTTTGCATTTATCGAAAACAGGCCGCATTTTGCAATTATCGAAAATAAGACGTATTTTGCATTTATCGGAAATAAGCCGTATTTTGCAATTATCGACAATAAGCCGCATTTTGTAATTATCGAAAACAATCCGTATTTTGCAATTATCAAAAATGAGTCTCCCGTTTCATCATCGTACTCGATGGTAACAAGATAATACTTATCACATTGCAGATCTAGTCTCTTTAATAGATCCAACGACATAGCTAATAGTAGTGCTGTGACCTGTAGGTATCATCCAAATTATGGGCCACTATTTCTCATGAAATCTAATCGGCCATTTTTATGAATATAATGGATATGTAAACAGCAAAGCTTGTCAAAATGAGCAAAACAATCCAGCTTCATTAGGTGACGGTCCTAATCCCGTTTCAATACAGAAGGTTTGGTGTTAGGAAAGGCGCCCAGCCTTTAAAAATAATTCTGTTTTACACCAATGATGAAATCTTGAGCAAAAAGCTAATTTCTATAGATACTGTGGGGAGCTAGGGTTACCGTTCCAGGAAAGGGTTTTACAGCTAAAGAGAATTAGCACCGAACAAAAGGTTGTGGCATGGTAAATTTAAGGAAAGGATGTGAAGAGTCCACGAGAAAAATGATGATTGTCCACTTTATTTCATTTTGAGAAGATCGCGTTTTAAAATTTAAAACGCATTTGCAAGATAATAACAGTTGGAATGTGTGTTTTTTTTTTACTTTCTCTTCCATAGAAGATAAAGTATTGTATTCGTATATTTTACTAATATGTTGAGAATATGACTGAAAATATATCTTTTGTTGAATGGAGAAATAAGCACTTTTAGAAAAAATTAAAAAAATCCATTTNAAAATCGATTTGTACTCAAAGGTCACAAAAAAATAGCAATAAAGATGACAGTCCAGGGTTAAAATTAGACCTCCATCTTTTTTGCTTTGGAAATCCCATTTTTTTGTTTTCATGCAAATAAAACAAAACAAAGTATGTGTTTATTTTTACCTTGAGACATGAGGGGAAGTTGGGAGAAATATCTTTGCGGCCCGGAAAATAACAAAACAAAGGGACAGGCCTAGACAAGAGGGAACAAACTAAACAGTGTTTTTTGGACTCCCGTCCTTCTTGCCTTGACTCAACGACATTCATCTTTTTTGTCGTGTACAAGGTTTTTTCAAATCGTTCTAGCTCTGTACCCCCATTCTTTTTGGTATTTTTGCCTTCAAAAATCGATACTATAGGTGGTATGGTACCTTATAACACCCTTAACTCATTTTTTTTTTTTTAAATGGACCTTCGTCTTTTTTCCCGTGGACTCTTCATGTGGTATAGACTCTTGCATCAGATTTTAAATTATTGCATTTAACAATATTAAGTAGAACGAAGAATTCTAGTTATACATCATCCGATCTCAAAATGTTATATCGACATGCCAAGGGAAGTTAAACCATATTAATTGTTTAGAGGCATATAATACGAAATTGCTATTGGCTGGACTCAATATCATCAGCCAATAGATAACCAGGAATAATCCTAACGGTCGATCTGAAAGAAGAACTTCAGATCGAACGGCTATTAACATAATTCTGATTCTGGCATTCGACGAATTAACATCTTAAACTATTTTATCAATTATTTCTAAGTCCTGAATTCCAATAGAGGCCAAATTCGTAAATTCTAATCGTTGGTAATTTTCAACATTAACATCTTGTTGTTTTTATTTCTATTATAGTTTTCTCTCTCAGGTTGGGGTCTATCTTAAAAAGGAGTTTATAGTAACTCTGAAACGGATAGACGGGGAACAACCTATTCCATAGGAAAACCAGCTTCCCATACAAAAATATAGCCAATAATATTTCTCAACCTTAAGATAAGTTAGCTCAACCCCTTCCCCCCAATATCAGTATAACAATCTGTAAAGTCGTCTTACAAAAGGCTTCTTATCTGTATTACTTACTATGTTGAGTATCATGTTACTTATGCTTTACATCTTCGCTACGCTCCAAGCATAATGAATTCAGCAAGCTTGGCTTAGAGTACAGTGTTCCATTCAGGAAGAGAGATTTTGTAAAGCGAAGAAAGTAAATTTTGTTTTGGCTAAAGTTACAGAAATAAATAACGAATTAAGAAATGAGAATATGAGAGACTGAGTTTGTGTGAGGGAGATAGTGAGTGAATGAGTGATTGAGAGGGAGAGTGAGTGAGAAGTTGAATGATTGAGAGAGAGAGAGAGAGAGAGAGATTGAGTGAGTGATAGATAAAGAGAGGGTTAGTGAGAGAGATAGAGTGAGTGAGTGGTTGAATGATTGAGAGAGAGAGAGATTGAGTGAGTGGTTAAATGATAGAGAAAGAGAGAGTAAGTGAGTGAATGATTGAGAGGGATAGATAGATAGATAGAGAGAGAGTGAGTGAATGGTTGAACGATTAAGAAAGGGAGTGAGTGAGTGAGTGATAGAGAAAGAGAGAGAGAGAGAGAGGTGAAAAGAAGAAGAAGGTTATAAATAGCATCGCACTTTTTCCTTTCTGTAAAGTTAAATTCTACACTAACACAGAAGCGTTTTCTCCACGTCAGCCGACCACGTATCCCCAAATGTACAAATGTTAATATGAGCGTAGCCAAAAAAAAATCAATTCGACTTTTCCATACTTATTAGACTGGATGTGTATGAGGGTAACTCAGCCTCTTGAGGACACATGATTAGATATGGAAATTGGCAATGACGACAAATGAGCAGTTTGAGTTACACCCCGTAAATCCGGTTCTGTCAAAATAAATGTATTCACACCATTGATTAAGATTTTTTTTTTTAATGAAGATACAAAAATCTTATAATTTTTATAGAAAATAATTGCCAAACGGGCACGGTATCCACTAGCAACTGTTATTTCTGTCGTTTACATCCCATAAATCCGACACTGTCAAAATAAATGTATTCACACCACTGATTAAGTTTTCAAAAAAGGTTTGTCTCGTAATAATAGTATTTAGTCAAAAGTTTAATTTGTAAATTGATGTTGACATATTTTAGTCATCAGATTGGGAAGGTGAAATCTACTTGTTGTGTAGATTACATTAGGATGCTAATCAGAAATTCAGGTTTGTGACAGTTTTTAGGGTTCTCGTTAGTTGCTTTCTATACATTATTCTTTTATTGGTATGCTTTCAACCCAAAATCTTAGAAAGGGACTAAAATCCCTAAATCTTAGATAGGGGTTTTAGAACCTCTCTAAGATTTAGGGGCTTTAGTAGATATACCTATCTAAGATTTTGCGGTTTTAGTACCTATCTACGATTTAGGGGTTTTAGTACCTATCTAAAATTTAGGGGTTTTAACATGCGCGGATATAGGGGAGGGCACAGGGGGCACGTGCCCCCCCCCAGTTTTTTTAAGCGGGCGGTATTTCTCACTTTTTTGTCATCACCCTTATAAAATCGCTTATCACCCTTATGAAAGGTATTTGTGGTGAGCTCTACAGCTTTTAACAAATTAGGTATCGTACCTCGATAAACATTGCATTAAAAAGTACT
>CM022877.1:31935657-31984371 GCA_012654025.1 Pachypsylla venusta
ATATATATATATGTAAGGAGCCAGAAAAATCAGTGAGAGTGATCTCGCGGTGATTTTATTAACACCCGTCAGTCTTCGTGCTCGACCATTTTTCATGTCAAATCACTGTGAAGATCACGGTACAGCGTCGGAGAGCACTGTCACTGACATTTTCAGTGTGTAGTGTGAATGTTCCATTGTCTTATCTGTCTAGGTTAGCAGGTGCCTAATAACACTTAAATCGCCTGTTTTTGTGGACGATATTATACATCTTCTAAATATTATATATGCTGCAAGTTGACGCACAGAAAAATGTACGATGTGGTGGTGGGGGGGGGTCTATGCGACTAAGTTTAGAGTTCCACTATTCTGAGGTCTTTCAAAGACCACTCGCAAAATCAGTTCTAATTCACCATCTGCCCAGTACTTGTCAAACTGTGAAATTAAAACTATTTCACGATTTTTTCGTCAAAGACCACATCTTCTAAAATATACGCTAGTGCATAGCGGTACATACCTTTCTAAAATATGCACTAGTTCAAAATGGTACATACTTCTTTATTCTAAAATATCCATCTCCCAAGCATTCACAAATAATAATATAATATTTTTTGTTACATTATTTTTCAAACAAATAACACACGCGGTTTGCATACGTAAAATTCACTTGGGATTGAAAAATAGTGCAATTTTACTAATGTACAACGAGCACAGAATGAAAAAAACAGAAAACAAAAAAAAATAAAACCTCTTTTGTAATAAAAATTTGAATATTGTAGGAGACATATTATAATGGAAGATTTTTTACTGGATACGTGCTTTTGTTTGTCTTATTTCATAAGTAAACATGGTCGATAGCCTATGAAAACAAAAATCTTTCTGAGTTATTTTGGCACAATTTACTAAGGCTATGTTCAGATGAACGCGCGGTACCGCGAGGTACGACGGACCGCGCGGCACAAGATCTATCTAAATAGTGTATATTGTCTACATGACCGCGCGGTACTAGTTCTACATACTTGTATCCATTTGTTCATTGATCCCGCACGGTCATCTGAACATAGCCTAAAGCCAAAATTTGTTATACTTGTTGAATTTGGGTCCCTATCACACTATTTGATGAGACTTTTAGACAATATTCTTAACTTTCTTAACTAAAATTTTATTGTAAACTAGCATACCCTTACCCCCGATCGCGGCTTCGCCCGCGCATATTTTAAATGATGTATCATTCTATCTCTCTCGCTCCAATGTATTTCTTATGAGGATTGTTTACTTTTCGCGATTTCTACCCCTTAAAATTAAAATTTTGCAAAATCCTTGCACACTTACATGGTGCAACGAAGGTCCTGCCAAATTTCAAGTCAGTAGCATTAATAGTTTCGGCTTTACGTTGATCAGTCACTGAGGACATTGCTTTTATATATAAAGATAGATTATAGCACAGCAACCAGATATTTATCTGTAATAAATATGCAGTCGCCAGGCTTGACTTGGAACTTGGCCTGGCACACTGCCGTGCGTCTAGATAATTTTGATAGTTTCTATTTTACCAATACGATTTATGATCAGAAGTTAATTTAGTTTTTCTTCACTTGTGTATTCTCCATAATTGAGGACTTGGTTGTCCACAGACGCCTAAGAAATATTTTTTAAAAAGTTAAGATTAATGAAATAGTTTTCAAAAGAGATCAAACATGACAAACGTGTTTGAAGCCCTATCAGATTATTAAGAAAAAAATTGGCCACTTTTGTGTTCGATATTAAAGCAATCAAATAGCGAATTCAATCAAATATATTTGCCGATCACACTGTTTGAGGCTTAGTATAAAATATTTAAGGAGGATTCCATTTTCATTTTTATTTCAAACAAAAAATTTAAATTACAAAAATAACAATATCAAAAAACGATTAAAACACAAAGGTTTTCTGGAAAGTGTTTTTTTAATAACCAATAAAAAAGTTTAAATGAGAAAAAATTCAAGAAGAAATTTTAATAAAAATGTTTTTTCCACCAACAATAAAAGTACACCTACTTAGTGATAAATTGAAGACTGAGGAGGGAGTATGGCCCAACCTCCAACGTTTGCAATGGAGAGAGAAAAAAAACATATTTCTTTGTGTTTTGTGTCACAATGTTTTTGGGCATCATAGCATTACCAGGTATTTTCAACATTCACTCTAATATCACTAAGCCTAAGCTACAATTTAAGAATTTTGACCTTATAATTCTACTACTTGGCGCTATTATCTATAGCTATTCAATTATCCTCAGGAGGCTGATTTACCCCCAAACATAACCAGACGTTGTAGAAAATTCCTTTTTCAATTTTTCGACCTGTGTAGGAATCGAACCCGGAACCTCTTTGGTGCAAATAGGGAAAAACAATAAAAACTTTTCCGTCGTTTGGATGTCGATAAATAGAAATTTGATCAAGAAAGTGGAATCGATCAAAAAATGTATGAGATTTGAAAGCTCTTTTGAAAGCTCCTACCACATATGTATCTAACAGTGACCAAAAAATACGGGGCACAACTAGACCACAAATGGATCCATCTGCATACATCAAAATCAGTCAACCTTAAGTGGCCAATGTACATCTCACGACGTACGGCGCATCAACGGAATTTTTTATTAATATTTTTGCAAACCGTTTGTTAAATTCATTGCGGTCACAGTAGACTTAACATCTGAGATCACTCGACCAGCTACCCACATTGACGTCTCTCAGTCTCAGAATCGTAGCTCAACTTCTGGCACAGATTTCTCATAAGATGATTTGGACATACCTAGAGCTCAAATAAGGCCTCGGCTACGATGAGAGCGTCAAGCGTCAAACGAATTTCCCCGGCTACGATAAGAGCGACAAAGGGTATAACTTCAGTTACATTTTAACCATGGATTGAGAGGTTCAGTGAAAGTAGTGTTCTTTTAAAACTTCGGTTATTAAGGAGGAAGAGAAAGTTTGGGGTACATCCCATAAATAAGGAAAGGGAAAGGCATGGAGTGTATCACCGTCTATTTCCTCAATTAAGACAGGATGGAAATCGATTTTTTGAATATACTAGATCTAGAATGTCCATTGGTACAATTAATTATGTTTTAGAATTATGTAAAAATCAAAATCAGAGATCCTATTTTCCAAGATCACAAAGACTGAAATTCCTTCAGCGAATTATTTTATTTCTAAATAGTGTCGAGCTTCAATTCCAAAATGTAGAGCGTCAAGCGAATCGACCATCGTAGGCACTTTCAAAGTATTTACATTGTGCTCAATGAAAACAAAAAAATCAAGTTTTGACGCTTGACGCTCTCATCGTAGCCGAGGCCTAAGGCGATGAGAAAGAAAAATAAGTTCAACCTTTGTAAGTATATACGCTAGTAAAGAATCCTACGGCCATGTGTGCCTTTGTCCTTTGCATTACGCCTTGCTACTCACCTCTATTCTTGTTAGTGATACTTCATTATCTCACTCACTATTGTGAAGAAATATAGCAAATGTGGTTTCTTATCAATCAGCTAAAATGACTGTCATCTTCTTTAACTTCTTCACCCTTTTACTATTGCGTTGCTATCCTTAATTCTACTATGCCACAATCTTTTGTTCGGTGTCTACTCGCTTTAGCTGTAACGTTTTTCTGACACAGTAACCCTCGCTTGCTCCTCACAGTATCAACTCCGTAGAAACTCGCTTTTTGCGGACGACTTTTTTAAAAATTATTTATTTGATAACGTTATAAATTTCGTTTAAATTATCTTCTTCCTTTCCCAGTGTGCTCAATACTGATACAGCGTTACCTCTCTGTATTGCCAGGCCTATTCTTTGTCCGAAATACTCCCCCGCACGTCGATCCCTGGTCTCATGGACCAAACCATGAAGCTGGTTTGCTCCCCTCAGTGGCTATATTTTAAAATGGCCACCACGAGGTCCCAAAACTCAGCAAATTGTGTGAACAACATAAATATCGATATTCAGTTTTATCAAAATTGGACAAGACGTTCGTGGACGGTACAGAAAAACGCTGGGATACATTTTTTTAAAAAAATTGGCTTAACGTCTCTTTAACATCTATTGATCATCAGAGACGAGGGTTTAGCTCTCCATCCGCTGGAAAATTGCAAACCAACTATACCCATATTGACCTCACCCAACCTGAGTTGGGCGGGAAAAATAGCCGGCATCATGAGGGCGCGAACCCTCATGAACACCCACATGGTCCATCTTCGCTGGACGTTTATTAACTTCAGTGATCTAACGGGAACTGGTGTATTGATCGTTCAACAGACGCTAGCTTAAAATACATTTAATTACCTACATAGCTCTAAGAAATAAGAATAAAGTAATATAAAAACCCTCAAAATAAGTTTTAGATTTTTTTACATCAATCTCCGTAACCAAATAAGAACCAGACTGTGAGACCGAAAAACTATCAAATTTTCACTTTCAATAAGTCTACTTACGATAAGCCTATAAAAAGGAAAGTATTGTAATGAAAATTTCCATTACGAGTTTTCAATGCCAAAACACGTTTTGAGGTCCCCAAAGCCCAAATCTCGTGTTTCGGCCATTGGTCCGTGAGTGTGTGTCCTACTGTCCGTCTGACTTTAAAAAATATATCTCAAAAACTGAGACCTGAAGGGCTGAGGGGGGTCCCCAGAGCCCAAATCTCGATTTTCAGCCATTGGTCCGTGTGTATCTCTGTTTGTTCGCCTGTCTGTCAGCAAGATATCTGAAGCACGGTAAGTGACCTGAAATTTCATATGTACGTCAAGTTTATTGGCATTGAAAAATTTCGACATCTAAAATTTCAGTCCATTACAATACTTTCTTATTTTGGTTTATTATTTTCAATAATGAACCTTTGGAATTGTCACGAGAAAAAAATTACCCCCCTCAAAATTTGATATTTGAAAGATCCTTGTTCCTATTTTCTAAAACATGAGCAAAAGTTCTGGTCATTAATCACATATTCAGACACTTACATTATGTTCTGACATCAAGAAGCAAAAACATATTGAATTGTAATTTCTGAAAGGCGGGCGGATATTGTCATGAGATCAAATCGTTTCATATCTAATACGCGTAATTATTATTTCTTATTATTGCATTATTTCAATTGATAACCCCTTCCATTTAAGATAATCTCCCTCCCCATTTTGAGTACAATAAGCACCCCCCATTGCACCCTACTTCTCAATAGTATACTGTGTGCAGCTAGAGGACGCTTTTCCCTGAAGTAATGCGAAAGCGGTTCTGAATCATAACTCTTTTTTTAAAAAAAAGACCAAAACTTGATATTTTTTAGGCGCTGTTTTTAAAATTCAAAACACTTTCAATCGTCTAGTTTTTTCAGACTAAATTCAAATTGAGCAAAGTCCGCACTTGCACATGAAAGATTTCGTACTAAAAAACTCATTTTATATTCTTGTAATGCTGTGATGCAGGTATTTGGTAAGTTTTACTTTTTTACTATCTTATAGCATTATATATATAAAGACAAAGCGTATTTTTACTTTCTCTTCCTATAGAAATTAAAGTATTGTAATAGTGCAGAGAAATTTGACATTTATTATTGATATTTTACGTTTCAACGTAAGTAGAATCCAAAAATCGAATAAAAAAAAATGCTTTTTTCCGCCACACGGTGTGTGAGCGTGTGATGGGCACTTTTGCCACTTAGCGTTGACCGAATGTATGAAATTTGGTATATAGACTATCTGAAGTCTTATTGTGCCCCGAGTTACCGTTTACTGTTTTTTCCGCTTTTTAGCTGTTCTCATTTAATATCTTGTCTACAGGGGGAGCTGTGAGAGCTAGGGACGTGAAATTTAGTGTGTCATATTTGGATTCTTTACAAAATTTTGGGTGCAATCGAATATACTGTTGGCAATTTTCCGCTTTTAGGAGTTTTCTTGTGTAAAAAGAGAAAATCAAGAGACTTGAAAACGCTAGAGACTTGAAATTTGGTATGTATGTCCAATTTAAGGTCTAATTTTTGGGGTGGGGGTGGGGGGGAGTATTTTTTTAGCCAGTAAAATAATAAACCCAAGTGTCACATTTGCAGAGATTTGAGAATCGATTATCGATATTGTCTTTTTAAATAATTTATCCATTTTTTGCTACACCCTGTTCAATACTTTATCAATAATAATTTTATTTTCTTACTGATGTTTGATAAAGTAGAAAGCTCAAGGGTCAAATTTTAATCTCATGGGAGCTATAAAATTTTAATAAAATTTGACATTTTTCTCCAAATATAACCCCATTCTCCTTCCCCATAGAATAAACCATAAATTATCCGAAATAAGTATTGAGAGTAACGCAAAATAATTCCAAACTAATATTATGCATTATTATCAGAGATTTGATTACTTTTTAGTCAAAGAAAGACAACCTATCAAATACAAGAAATGAAAATGATAAAAAAACACTTGACTTTATGTTCTACAATTTTAATATAGGTATTATTCGATACGCGTATTTCGGATTTTACTCCATTATCAAGAATGAACATTGTATTAAGATCTTATATATAAAAGATAAAAAAAGGTTTTTTTTTTTTTTTTTTTTTTTTTTTTTTTTTTTTTTAGTNTTTTTTTTTTTTTTTTTTTTTTTTTGGCTCAACGTCCTTTAGTGAGATCTAAGGGGAACTGGTGCATTCAACGTGCCATAGACGGTGGCAAAAGAAAATCTGATATCCATCTAATTGAAAAGAGGAAGCAAATTTACAATCAACATATTAGATAAAATAATGGAATTAATATACCTAAATCAATGGCGGTAAGGAATTGTTTTAGGTATATTATTTCCATTATTTTATCTATGTGTTAATTGTAAATTTCCTTCCTCTTTTTAATTAGATGGGTTTCAGATTTTCCTTTTTTTGTATCTTCTATGTACAAGTTAGTCCCTAAGAATCTGATGTTCATTATTGATAATGGAGAAAAATCCGAAATACGCGTATCGAATGATATATTAAAATTTCTCGTAGCTGTAGAGGGACGTGAAAAGTGCATTTTTCTGAGGTGAAGTAATATATCACTTGTGCAACGCTTATTGTATTTGACTTGGCGGGCGGAGCGTTGCCGCGCTCCTCAATTGTAGAACATAAAGTCAAGTGTTTTTATCATTTTCATTTCTTGTACTTTTTAATATTAATGTTTGGTATTAATTAAGGAGCGTTCACACTACAGAAAGATAGTCTCAGTGACGCCAAAACTGTGATCTTCACAGTAATGTGCTATGAAACAATAATGGCTGAGCACGGAGAATATAATGACGGGTGTTATTAAAATCACTGTGAGAGCATTGTCACTGACACTTTCACTGTATAGTGTGGATGTTCCGTTATTTGGATAAAACAATATAAATATTTAAATAAGATCGTAGCCAGCGTCTATGGCACGTCGAATACACCAGTTCCCGTTAGATCACTGAAGTTAAACAACGTCCAGCGAGGTTGTAACATGTGAGTGTCCGCGTAGGTTCGCGCTGTCGTGATGCTGGCTATTTTTCCGGTCCCTCTAAGGAGACGCCTAATAGAAATAAGAATTACAGTTTGAATAATTATAATAATTATTTTATTATTAGTAATAAATAAATTAAACTCAAAATAAACAAACGAAATAAACAAAATAATAGATTATAAATAATTAAAGAGGATGAGATCTGTACACATTAATTAATAGGTAATTAAAATAAATTATTATTTACAGGACAATATGGACTACGAGATTAATTTACAAACAAATATGTACTTTGTATCTGTTACAGGGTGTGTGCCAATCATGGAAAAAATAGTTTATTAAGTGGAAGGTTGCCACGGGGCGAGGTAAATTTTCTATCATCTAACCCCCTTAGAGCTCTATTTTTATGAGGAAAAAATTCTGCCCCTATTGGGGAATTTAACTCCTGTTGACGGGACAAGCGTTAAACCATTGAAATATCCTGTCATATTCATGGTGATTCCTTTACTATTTTCAATTGATTATTTATATTGTAGATTAACGATTCCCGACCTGGGAACGATTGCCCCCCCGAGGGTGGTATGAGATTTTGAGGGGGGGCGTTAGAGAAAAGGAAGCGGGGAGAGGGGCGGTAAGGGGGCGATTAGAATCTCGGGGGCTATAAGTCGGCGATAATCATATTTTATTATTTCGGTCAACAGGTAGGTCGTTCATACAATAATATTGTGTGGGTAAAAGTATACCTCGGTACTAATCGGTAAGTGTACAATTATATCAAAGCAGGGATCATTTTACGTTTCTCTCCTTGATTGAGAATTCATATTTTACGAATAACTGCGAAAAAAAGAAGTAGAGAAAAAAACCAAACACATCCTGAACATGCTTGAAGTTTTTTTGTTTACGTTTTGTGTACAGGACGTAACNTCTTGAACATGCTTGAAGTTTTTTTGTTTACGTTTTGTGTACCTATTGACAGGGACGTAACTAGGGGGCGCGAGGTTTTTGGGGTGCCAAAACGAGAGTAGCCCGTTTTAGGGTTTAAATTTCGTTACTAAAGGAAGGCGTTTCGAGTAATGTTACTTCGCAAAATCNTACGTTTCTCTCCTTGATTGAGAATTCATATTTTACGAATAACTGCGAAAAAAAGAAGTAGAGAAAAAAACCAAACACATCCTGAACATGCTTGAAGTTTTTTTGTTTACGTTTTGTGTACAGGACGTAACTAGGGGGCGCGAGGTTTTTGGGGTGCCAAAACGAGAGTAGCCCGTTTTAGGGTTAAAATTTCGTTACTAAAGGAAGGCGTTTCGAGTAATGTTACTTCGCAAAATCTCTAAAAGCGGTCGATCATTGGAAAGCAGTTGGGAAGCATTATTGTAGATAACCTCACTCAGTAAAGAGGATAACATGATGACCCTGTTGGTTATTATGTTAGCACAAAACTATTCTATTAATCTAGTAATTGTCTATAATTTTTTATAAAGAAATGTGCCAGCGTCTATGACACGTTGAATACACCAGTTCCCGTTAGATCACTGAAGATAATCAACGTCCAGCAAGGTTGTTCAGGTATGGATATCCATATGGGTTCGCGCCCTTGTGATGCTGGCTATTTTTCTGACACAATCCAGTCTGGTTGAGGTCAATGTAGCTAGATTTGCAAGTTTCCAGCGAATAATGTAAACCTCCGTCTCTAATGACCAATAGATGTTAAACCAAAAAGAAATATAACCAGTGACCACACCAGTTCTTGTTGAAAGTAGAAAGATTTAATGTGGGAGATTGAGTTATATGACGGGAATCCGGATAACTGAAACTAGCTGCCGTTAAAATCCAGACCGCATCGGTCCTGTCCAGGTCCGTATCCAGGGGGGGAGGCCATGTAAAGGGAGTTTTACCATATAGGGATTATAGGAAAAATCAAACCTTTTCAAAAATTTCGGGGGGGGGGGGTTAAACCTTTATAACCCTGCCCTGTCTATTACAGCTTTGTATTTTCCTCATTTTTGTTGTGTTTCTCGTGAGGACATCGGACATTCTTTTGATCAAAAATGAACGGTTAATTACCCTGAGCCTCTCTAATATTAATTTTTTTTTTTGATATCATATTTATATCGTCGTATTTCAATAATGAACCTTTGGAATCGCCACGAATCTGTTATCGCGGTTGCCCAATAAATGATATATATTTCTGTAACGAGATTTTTTTCTTTTTCATGTCTCGATACTGAGTGCTACAAAATGACTATTATTATAATCTACTCCTATACTCTCCACTAAATCATCTCTTAAGCTTTGTGTTGACGAGAGAAAATGATTACTCCGGCATTTCTATCTGATACATGAAATTATTTATGGCACTAAAAATTTGAAAAGACCAGAATCAAGACCAGAAAAAAAAAAATCGGAAATTCTCTGATGCTATGAAATCAAGAATATAAGAAGTTATCACGGAGAAGGCGCACTGGACAATTGCGTCGCTCCGTGATATTAATTTATCATTTTTAATTCTCAATTAGAGCCCAGATGGGACCCTTATACCAAATTTCATCCAAATCGGTCAATGCTGAGTGTCAAAAGTGTCGACCGAAAACGGATTTTTTTATTCGATTTTTGGATTCTACGATCTTCAACGTAGGATATCAAATTTTTTTTTTTTGGGGGGGGGGGTCGTGACGATTCCAAAGGTTCATTATTGAAAATAATAACCCCCCTCACAATTTTATATTTTACGTTTTAAGGTACATATAGTATAGAATCCGAAAATCGAATAAAAAAAAATCCGTTTGTCCTCCGTGATGGGCACTTTTGCCA
This sequence comes from Pachypsylla venusta, assembly GCA_012654025.1. Classification (NCBI taxonomy): domain Eukaryota; kingdom Metazoa; phylum Arthropoda; class Insecta; order Hemiptera; family Aphalaridae; genus Pachypsylla; species Pachypsylla venusta. Next base: position 31,945,916 of record CM022877.1, read on the forward strand.
CTTAGCGCAGACCGATTGGGATGATATTTGGTATGTAGGTTCTGATTGGGGTGTAATTGTGACCCGACACTTTGGGTGCAATTGAAAATACCGTTGGCGTATTTTGACTCTTTTTAGCGGTTTTCACTTATCCTCTAAAAAGAGAATGGTGAGAGCTAGAGACTTGAAATTTGGTATGCATATTCGCTGGCGGTATTTACCTCTTTTTTTAACTGCGAAACTGTGACCTTTGATGCGAAATATTATTATCAATAATACCTAGAAATGAATTCTCCTATAGCTAATGAAATCAATTCTTTATTGAGTGATCTATCTGTACATCTGAACATATTGCTAGGATACAGGTCTCATTTCAGTATGTTGAGTTTCTTTATGTCTTCTTAGATCAACTTTCCTTTGGAAAGCCCTTCCACAAAGGTCACAAGCAAATGGTTTGAATCCGGTATGTTTCCTACTGTGCGTTATTAGATTGGATGATTGACTAAAAGCTTTTCCGCACACTTGACATTTGTGAGGTTTTTCTCCTGAAATCATAAGAAAAATGGTGGAAATTAAAATTTGATACCTTTAAGATCTATGGAAGCCAGCGTCTATGGCACTTTGAATACACCAGTTCCCTTTTGATCACTGAATATAAGCAACGTCCAGCGAAGTTTGTTCTATGTAGGTGACCACGTGGTTATACGCTCTGGTGGTGCTGTGGCTATTTTCCGGCCCAAACCAGTTTGGCTAAGGTCAATGTGGGTAGCTGGTTTGCAAGTTTCCAGCGAATGGAGGATAGAAGCCCCGTCTCAAATGATTAATAGATGTTAAGCCAAAAAAAAAAAAAAAAAACTTTATAATGCTACCACTTGTCGCTATTACCCCCAAACACACAACCAGACCAAGTAGAAAATTCGAAAAAACCTTTTTTACCGAAATTTTTGACCGGTCTAGGAAACGAACCCAGTATCTCCTTGGTGGAAAGCCGATTGTAATGCACACTCTGCCACGGAGATAGATACAACTTTAAAAAAAATGCATTTCATTTCGAATATTAACATACAATACTGTACGTATTCCACGCTATCATCATAAGCATGCACAATACTATCAAATTGTGTATAGTGTGGTTGCCAAGGTTACCATAATAATACGGTGAGGGGGCGGAAACATTTCAAATCAATCTGATGAACGCCTACAATGGAACGACGAAACGATGATGATGATGATGATGAATGATTTTATTAGAAGGAAAAAGCGTAGAAGAAATCAAGAAAATTATTTTCCTTTTCATTAAAAAGAGAAATTTGTACTTTTTGGAAGGTGAATAAGGAAGGATGGGGAGATAGTGGAAGGATGGAGAGATAGTGGAAAGGCATGATAAGGTGGAAGAATGGAGTCTTACTGATAGCATAGCGGGGGAAGGTTTTTATGTATTGAGATGTGTGCATCAGATCGCCAATCATATAATCAAGAAGATGATGATGAAGGAGACTGAGGCAGTCTAAAAATGGCACTTTTCAAATGTTTTTTTTCTCAATGTTCCCGTATTTTTTTTTTCAAACTATTGATTTTATCTCATCATCTCATTATGAAATATTAAAAAAAAAGTCACTTCACATATCTTTAAAGAGGCTGTGAGAGACCTGAAAAGTGCACTTTGTGACGTGAGGTAATATATCACTTGTTTAACGCTCATTCTGGTTGACTTGGCGGGCGATGCACTGCCGCGGTCCTCAATAAAACTGGGATAACTTTCTTCTTCCAAATATCATCACCGCCTAAACCCCAAAGCTACGTCAGTTAATTACTCAGATATGAGGAGTCCTCCAGGTCTAGTGAGTATCTCACAGGCATTACACATGGGGGACCCGGGTTCAGAAAATTTTCGACTTTGTGCTTCGGGCTGCCCTCAGCCTCGTGAGGACGATTAAGTAGCTACTTTAATGTAAGTAGCGACCAGTGGCGGTATTACCAGAGTAAAAATATTAGTAGATTGAAGAGATTATTAGTGCAGGAGGCTCTTAGTAATTCTGTAATACCCAAAAAACCAAAAAGAAATTCTACATTTACATTTTACTTGGATATGGTTCCGTTCGGGGACACCATATGCCGCCGATTTTTCGAGGTGCATTTAAACTTGTGAGAGCAAGCTTTTGCAGCAAAGGAAGCTATAACTTGTAACATATAAAGGGGATCCTTAGATGCTAAAAAAGAAAACATTTAATGTTAAAGTCTCTTTCTCCCCCCATTCTAACGCGGCCTGGGTTGGGCCGAGAATAGCCTTAACGCGTCTCTTTAACATCTATTGGTCATTCGGGACGGGGGTTTTAATACCCTCCTTTCGCTGGAAACTAGCAAACCACGAGCAGCAAACCCATATTGACCTCACCCATCCTGGGTTGTGCAAGCATCACGAGGGCGCGAAACTACGTGGTCACCCATTTAGTAAAACATCGCTGGACGTTGCCTTCCTTCAGTGATCTAATAGGAAGTGGTGTATACAACGTGCCATAGACGCTAGCTAAAGTTTCTTTAAAAACTTGTCTGTCTATTCCATGATAACTCTCGAACGCTCCATCCAATTTGGTGAAACTCTCTATGCCCATTTTATTACTTCATAAAGTTTGCTGATTAGTTTTTGTCTCACATTAAACCACAGACATGAGGCAGCTATTTTAACTGAGTGAGTTCTACAGTTCAAAGAACTAATATGACAAATGAATGTCGTTGTGGTCAAATGTATCAAATGAATGTAAAGTATAGCCAGCGTCTATGGTGCTTTAAATACATCACTTCTCGTTAGATTACTGAAGTTAGGCAACGTCTAGCAAATTTGTACCATTTGAATGTCCACTTGTGTTCTCGCCTTCATGATGCCAGCTATTTTTCCGGTCCAACCCAGGTTGGGTGAGGTTGCAAGTTTCCAGCGAATGGAGGGTAACAGCTATGTCTCGAATGATCAATAGATGTTAAAGAGACGTTAGGCCAAATAAAAAAAAATTTAAAGTAGACTCCAAAATAACATCAATGACCGAACCTGGATAATAAATATAAAAATGCGCTAAACAAACGGTTTGAAGCAAACTATTAACCTATCAAGAAAACTGCGTTTTCAATATTTTATCTTTTCTAAAAAAAGCAATCACTTTTTAAGGGAAGTTAATAAAATTTTCATAGAAAGTGAAAACAGATTGGTGGTAGATAAATCTGAAATGTACAAAACGTGCGAAGGAGTACTTGTAATTTCAATTTTCTTTCTCAAAAGATATTTTCAAGTGTAAAAACCATTCTTCGTGTTCTAGATTAAGGGCTGCTGCTTACTACAAAACATTTTATTGGACGACTTAATGGACGCGCCAACGTACGTCAGTTTGCGCACTGTATAACAAATTTTGTTAATTTGTCTTATCGTCTCTTTAACATCTTTTGGTCATTAGAGACGGGGGTTTTTACCCTCCATTCGCTTGAAACTTCCAAACCAGCTAGCCAGCATCACGAGGGCGCGAACCCACCGAGGCACCCTCATGGAACAACCTCGCTGGACGTTGCTTAACTTCAATGATCTAACGAGAACTGATGCTTTCAACTTGCCATAGACGCTGGCTAGATTCGCTTGTACAATACCCATGACTGGAAGATTCGTTTGCAAAAGTATTGGAATGTGTTGTTTTTCTTCTCAGCATAGGATTTTTATCTTCTTAAGATTTCCTCTAATATTATACTCTCCTAAAATCTGATCTGGGCTTCAAATATCTTGAAATTCTATCTTTCAATCTTATATCTTGTCTTATGACTCCCTTTCTCCCCAACCTCTTCAGATATTTGATATACCTTCGCACAGATAGCTTTTTTCCTAACTTTATATATGAAAGTTATGTCGCAAGCAATTCTCTTTCAATGTCGAATATGTCGGAAAAATTTAGGTAATTTCAGTATGATTTTCATTGGATATGGGGAACACGATGTTCATGGGCGTATCCAGGACAGGGTTTCATGGCTTCAACCCCCCCCCACGAATTAACATCCTGTTGATGATCTTCTAAAAGTTCTCACTCATTCTTCGCAAAATCAAGATCGTTTATTTTAGATGTGTGTATCAGGGTTCAATTGAATCTTTTAAGGATTGTAAAGTTCATTTTTAACTCCACATTTTTTGTTTAAAGTTTGTATGTTCGTTCATTCTGCCTCAATCTCGAACGACTTGTCCGAGTTTGATCAATGTAGGTATTCCTTGTTCAAAGTCTTGTTGAAAAATATTGTATCTTGTTGAAAGATATTGTGTCTTTTTAAAGATATTTTGGCTCTTTGAAAGACATTGTGGGTCGTTGAATAACATTGTGGTGTGTTCATGCGCGGATATAGGGGAGGGCCCAGGGGGCACGTGCCCCCCCCGTTTTTAAGCGGGTGGTGTTTCTCAAATTTCATGATACCTAATCACGTAAATTTTTTTAAAAAAATCAAATGAATGGTGATCCGCTGTGTCTTTTATCCCATTGAGAGGGGGGGGGCACGGGCCCCTAAATAATTCCCAATCCTGAGACTAAATAAAAATACGTAAATAAAAAAATCTGTCATCCTTCAGGGCACTTTTAATAAAATCTTGTATCAGCCTTATGAAAGGTATTTGTGGTAAGCTCTTCAGCTTTTAACAAATTAGGTATCGTATGTCGATAAACATTGCATTAAAAAGTACTGCCTAGGACTCGAAAAACCCGGTCTCCAGGTTAGGAGTCCCTCCCCCCTCCAAATTTTCTATTAGATATATTGTGCGATTGTGCCCCACCAAAACAAGAGGGCTATATCCGCGCCTGGGTGTGTTGAAATACATTGTATCTTGTTGAAAGATATTGTGCCTTGTTGAAAGATATTGTATTTTGTTGAAAGATATTGTATCTTGTTGAAAGATATTGTGCTTTTCTAAACAATCTCTCGAAAACACTGGATATAATCCGTCTGTCCCATATAATAATTGGCTCACAAAGATCTTTACAAATTTAAACATTTTGATTTTCAAACCTACCCCCATTAAATTGGAAGGGTAAGTGTTGAACACATTTCAAGTGAAACATTATTTGGTAAGTAAAGCACGTTCTTCAAATAAAATTGAAGATACTCACAACGAACCTTTGAAAGTCCTGCTTCGGGTTTATTAATAGAAGAACTGAATAAAGGTACAGCAGGATTTTTCAAAATGAACAATCTTTTGGGAGTAGTTACTTGATAATATTGCCGAGATTAAAAGGATTTCGATGATGTCAGAAACCTTTGATACTTGTGTCTACTGTACACTCCCATTTGTGTCAACATTCGATTAATATTGTTGGTTGTGCAGTGGAAAGACGCTCTGACTGGTAAACAGTAGGGCGTGGGTTCAAACCCATGAATTTTATTCTCATGAATTACAGATATTTACCACATAATAATAGCACACAAAAAATGGAGGTGACAAGGGATTCTTCAGTCCTATTCGATCAATATAAATGAGGACTAATAATATAAAGTCAAGATTTTGGGTTGAGAATAATTTGGCAGGCTAGGCTTTTCTGGCCTGAGTCTGGTGAAAGAGGATTTATTGAAAATCGATAACGATATAATATACAAGTCATAAAATAAGAAAAAACACGAAATTAAAGCTATATAAAAATATATATCAAAACAATATTAGGAAAAATGCAATCTCAAAAGTATATAACAATATTAGGAAAAATGCAATATGAAAAGTATGAAATTTGAAACTCCCAAAAATAAATAAAAACGAGAAGTTAGAATATGATGGCTACAAGATGTTGGGAATCTTTAACCTTCTCGTTAGCTTACCAATTAGCGTTTAGCGAAATTAATGTGCATTTTTTTTTTAAATATGTTTGGTATTTTACGTCTCTTTAACATCTATTGGTTATTTGAAACCAATAGATCATACCCTCCCTTCTCAGAGAACTTGCAAACCAGCTATCCATATTGACCTCACACAGCCTGGGTTGGGCCTGAATAGCATCACGAGAGCGCGAAGCCACCTGGCCACGTTTCTTAACTTCAGTGATCTAACGGAAAACTGGTGTATTCAACGTGTCATAGACGCTGGCTAATGTGTATTTGGTGTGACGATTAATTGTACTGGTTGCTTGCGGTTATCGTATATCTTCACGCTGAAAATTTGGGCTTGACACCAAACCAGAAAATGAACCAAACCACGTGCATCGCTGGCAGTGTTTTTTGAATTTCTCCAACCACAGAATATCTGGAATGTTTGGTTTATTAATTTGTTCAAATGAAACTTTTTTTTCTTTCAAATTATTTTAAACAATTTAAATATATAAATGGTTTTCCAAATGTTTAATCACACAATATTTTGAAAGAACAAAAATGTTCTGAATTCTCAAATTGTAGAGAATTCTTATTATATATATATTTTTTTTTTTTCTCGCAAGACGTGACAATTACAGAATGAAATTTTTTACACATCTAAATCTATACTTATAAAACGCAAAGCCCAGTTGGTATACTGACATACTGACTAACTGGCAAAGCCCAGTTGGTATACTGACGTATTGACTGACTGACTGATAATCAACGTAGCTCCACGATGGCTAAACGTAGAGACTTGAAACTTTGCACAAAGGTTCCTTTTAGTATGTAGGTGCGTAATAAGAAGTTCAAGTGGAATTTTTTTCTGGGCAAACTAAAAGAGATAACGAAAAATGACCAAGAATAGACCCCCCCAAAATCGTATATCAGGACCCTATAAAAAATATGAAATTTGAAATTTTCCGGTTTCTATCCGATTTATGGACGGTTTTCACCATAAAAAAATCGGAATTGAGAAGTACCACTTCGGGATGAGAAAATTCAATATTTTATAAAATATTGAATTTTCTAACCATAAGCGGTGCTCACTCTGGGGGTCGGTTCCACCAAAAACCCATAGTTAAGAATTATCACTTCGGATTTAGCGAGAAAGCTGAAATTTTATAAGAAGGTGTTCCGCAGTGCAAAAAGTAATATCTTTGAGTAAAATATTGAATTTTCTAAATAGGAGCCGTGTTTACTCTGGGGGTCGGTTCCACCAAAAATCTGAAATTGAGAAGATTTAATTCCGCGATCTCGAAATTGTTGTTGAATTTTTTTTTAACTGTAGCGAAGCACGGGAAAACAGCTAGTATAAATATAAGGGGAAAATTAATCCTGTGTATTAAAGAGGATTGCCTCACTGGATGCACGATAACGGTCACTGGTTACAAACAGGTCCAAGTGCTCCTGGTAATTATTGAATGAATATTTGTTTCATTTTTATTAAAGGAGAGTTCTCATAGAGATGATGTTTTATACGAGGCAAAAAGAAGAATTTATTATGAGGCCTCTGTCTATTGGACGGAAAGTGGAATCCGAATTCATTTAAAATATTTGGGGCATCTATGTAACCGTTCATCAGTTTAAATATGAATATTAGGTGGAAATAAATAAATCTGTTTTCTTGAGTCAATAGATTGAGATTCTCAAGTAAAGATTTGTAGGATAAGGGTTCAGGAGAACTGGGATAGAACCCATTTTCTTTTAAAAATAATTGTTTAACGAAACGTTATTGAACTTTTACAATTTGTTTTTTTGTTTTCGGGGACCAAATTACAGAAGCATATTCCATTTTTGAACGGACATTGGTGGAATAGTGAGAGGAATGTTTGGATATTTTTGAAATTTTTTGCAACTCTCATAATAAAGCCAACCCTTTGAGAGCAAGATTCCGTTACGCTTATGCGTATAGGTTCCAGATTTTTAACCAAAAGTTTGAGTAAATATTTCTTATAAGCTTACAGACTATCTTCTTTAACTTCTATTTGGGGTCGGCGGTGCTTTCCTTAATTCTACCATGCAACAACCTTTTGTTCGGTGCCTAATACTCTCTTTAGCTCTATCTCTTTCCTGGCACGTTAACCCTAGCTTGCCTCTCATAGTATCCATAGAAACTGCTTTCTGCTCATTATCTCTCATCATTGGTTTTTAAATGTTTGATATACCCCTCTTAACACCAAACCTTCTGTATTTACACGGGCCTAGTACCGTCACCAAATAAAGCTGGGTTGCTCCCTCGGTGGATAAATTTACATTATCATTATCTATAGTTAGAAAAAACATAGAACTAAAAGGATGCATATGGTTTAAAAGACTTTTACAGAGGATTTAACAACTCAACATTAATGCTGAACACAAAACTTTACTCTCAAAACCCCTTTTGTGTATGAATTTAATTTTCAAAAACTAATTTGTACCTTTGCTTATTTTTTTTTTCAGGAAAAATGCAATTCTTCGTACATTAATTTTCTATTTTTCAAAATTAATCTACCTAGGTACTCTATTTTTGTTTGAATCTAAATTTTATAGAATAAAGGTGGTATCACACTATCTGTCATGATGCCAAATTTTGTCGTTTTTTCGACTTACCAAACATCGGCAAATATATTTGATTAAATTCGCTATTTGATTGCTTTGATGTCAAACACAAAAGTGACCAAAATTGGTCTAAATCGTCTGATAGAGTTTTAAACACATTTGTCATGTTTGATCGTTTTTGAAAACTATTTCATTAATCTTATAATCCGTTGAAATGACTTTTACGGAGCTTTCGCAAAAAAGATCAACAAAACAATTGCTCCTTAACTTTACAGTTATAATATTCTTCAGCTTTCTACGTTTGGTAGACGCAGATTTATTGTAGATGGGACAGCAAAACATATTAGGGTGCTACGTCAGCAATTACACTACTTTGTCGCTAGGCCTGTCATTTTTATATCCATAATATCGAATATCGATATTACGGTTTCGATATATAATCTATATTTTACATCGATATTCGACCATCCTGTAATATCGCTTATCGATAATAAGATTTCGATTATATCAATATCGGTAATATCGATATTCTTCTCTCTATACGGCAACCCTAGTACTGATTTTATTATTTATTAAAGTAGGTATTGTGCCCTTCGGTATCGAAACAAAAGAAAATATTAAAGTATCTACGTCAGAAATTACACTGCTTTGTTGTTAGGGCTGTCGATATTTACATCGATAATTTCGAATAGCGATATTAATGTTTCGATATATCATCATCGGTAATATCGATATTCTTCTTTCGATACGGCAACACTAATTCTAGAGATGGCATATAGGATGTTTGCAGTCATTATGAAATATAAAAATAAATTTCAAAATAGAAAAAAGTTTTGTATCAACTTCAAGTAAATTGTTGAGTCACGAGCGCTTTCGTCTGTTACGACATTATCAAGTAGACTACTTGATAATCTCGTAACAGACGAAAGCGCTCAACAATTTACAATTTACTTGCAGTTGATACAAAACTTTTTTCTATTTTGAAATTTATTTTTTATAACACTAATTCTGATCATGCCATGTCCCCGGTTTCATTTATTAAGGCATTGTGCCCTTTCAGTGTGGACAGTCCTAATATTTCATCGTATAAAACACTGATTGAAAGTGAACAAAAATTCTGTAGCCGAGCTTTCATTTTTCCTTTATGGTTTGTACGTGACGGGAGAAACAAAATTAAACTGAATCAATAATAATATTTAACAGAAAAAAGCTTTTCAAACTTTCGACTTGAATATCTTCCCTGAAGTAAAGTTTGGTACAGAAATAAGTATCTTTGCTCACTCTTAAAATGAAATTTCTCTGCTTACTCACAAAATCAAAATTCACGTTGGTATTGTCAGAGGGAAGCTTAACTCCCTCTGTTAAACTAGATCCAAAGTATCAGTAAAGCAGAGACACCTAGTTTCTGACTTCCTGAGAGAGGGGATCAGATCAGTTTCAGGGAGATTTCCTAAGAAGGGATCAGATCAGTTTCAGGGGGATTTCCTAAAAGGTGATCAGATCAGTTTTAGGGAGATTTCCTAAGAAGGGATCAGATCAGTTTTAGGGAGATTTCCTAAGAGGGAATCAGATCAGTAAAGGATAGGAAGTGCACAAGCCCCGAACAATCGAGTCCTCGGACCTCTTAGGAAATCTCCTAGGATTTTATACTGCTATCGACCTTCATCTCTGGCAATATAATTTCTCTTGTTTATGTACCTTGCCATGTTCGAGATGACGTCGTACAGTACCTCCCTATCTTAGTTCGGCAGTGACTGGATTACTAGCACATCATCAGGTTGAATGAAGAGCAATCCTCGTTCAACCAAGATCTGATCTACCTCATTAATGTAAAGGAATGTATTTGTGTTAAAGCTAATACTTTGTCACAATACACTTCTCCATGTTATTACTAAATTTTATGCCTCCACTTTGATTCAAATCACAGCCTCCGAGTTACAAATCCGCCATTCTTAGCAACTGAGCTACTGAGGCTTACCTCATTAATGTACCTAGTATTTAGGCTCATGCTTTCGATTTCTGATGTTTTTTTGCAAATTAAGCTAAAGGAAAAGAGAAAGCCGCTTTAGACAGCCATGATAATGATGAAGTACTGATTTTTTTTTTTTGGCTTAACGTCTCTTTAAGATCTATTGGTCATTCGAGACGGGGATTTTACCCTCCATTTTCTAGAATTTTCAAACCAGCTACTCATATTGACATCACTCAGCCTGGTTTTGGCCCGAGGCCCGAACAGACGTGGATATCCACATTTCCAATTCTTCTCTATGACATAATGTACGTGGTAGTTTTTTCTAATTACCGTTAAACGATTTTAGCTCAACCTGATCTAGTTCGTGCTCATTGCTGGGTGTTACCTAATTATACCAGTCCCATTAAAGGGGTTCCGTAGTAAAAAAATAAAGGAGGCATAGTTCGGAGCCCAGATTTCAAAAATTCGTTTTCGAGTTATACTTATTTTTTGGTGAAATTCAGTAAGATAAAGAATTTATCGTAAAAAGAGTATCTATCGTAAAAAGAGAGTAACTATCGTAAAAAGAGTATCCATCGTAAAAAGAGTATCTATCGTAAAAAGAGTATCCATTCTAAAAAGAGTTTCTATCATAGAGCTTGTCGTAAAAAAGACAAGAAGCAATGAATCATTGCTACAACAAGAATAGAAATAACAATAATTAATTCTAAAAGTCTTCAATTTTGATGTTCTTAGAAGCGATCCGTCTCTTTCCAGCTCAGGTTACCTTCCAATATAATTAACAGGCATAAGGGCTCTCTCATAAAATTTAATTAATTAAAATTTATTGATTCATTTTTCTGTTTAGTTTGTTGATTTAAAAAAATGAAAAAAATATGAAGTTTGGAGAAGTTTATTAATTTTGTTGATGTCGGAGAAAAATTAAGGCGTCAGTTTGACGTCAATAGACAAATGAATCTTAACCTTAGTTGTTCAGGTACTCTCAACGTTTTTGATTTTTGTTTTGTTGGTGAATTTGTAGTCTCGACTACACACTCAAGCTACAGTGCTACTACGAGCAACAAATCAAGCTCCAGGAGGATTTGAAGCTTGTACCGTGTAGTCACTTGAGTTGATATATCCGTGGTAGAGTTCGCATTACACATTGCTTGCACCAAGGAGGTTCAGGGTCCGATTCCTGGATATGTCGAAAGGTTGTTTTAAATTTTCTAATACTTAGTTGTGTTTGCAGGGTAACTCAGCCCCTTGAAGATAAATAATAATTGAATAGCTATGGCAATATTGACTAATAGTAACATTATAAGGAAATTCGTGCCATAGACGCCGGCCAAAGATGTTGGCTCTAGAATTTCTTTAAAACTATTTTCATTGTCATTTCTATCTAATTTGAAAAAGTTGATCCGACGAAAATATTTAAAATTCTGACTCACTAATTCACTGATAATCAACGTAGCTCCACGATGGTTAATCCTAGAGAGAAATTTGGCACACAGGTTCCTTTATGTATGTAGGTGCGTAATAAGAAAAGAAATTTCAAAAGTTCATGTGGCAGCAAATTACCGCCAAAAATGTCGCTTTAAAGAGAATGAAACCCCCCAAAATAGTTTATAAGAACCCCACAAAAAATATAAAATTTGGAATTTTCCGGTTTCTCCCCGATTTATGGCCGGTTTTCACCGCCAAAAAATCGGAATTAAGAAGTATCACATAGGCATGAGCGAGAAAGCTGAAATTGCATATTAAGGTGTTCCGCACTCCGCAGTACAAAAAGTAATATCCTTAAGTAAAATATTGAATTTTCTAGATAGGAGGCCATGCTCACTCTCGCGGTCGATTCCACCAAAAATCTAAAATTGGGAAGCTTTATTTTGCAATCTCTAAATTGTTCTTGAATTGCGTAACCGGAGCACGGGAAAACAGCTAGTAATGAATAAAACACAAACATTATTTACAACTTTTATATAAACTGTGGGGCTTCAAACTTGCACACTTCACATAACACAAAATGTGGTCCACATAATCCGAGTTTAAAAATTTAAACATACATTTTGTTACTTAATACAACATTATTGTTGGTGGATCAAACAGATTATACAGACGTTCTCAAAGAGAAACCACAAACAAAATGTTTAACTTTTGAATGTATGTTAAGATAGGAAAAACCACAGAAATAAGTTTAACGAAATTACATGTGTGTGAAAGAAAGGGACAAAAGAATTTTGAGCAATATTCTAAACATTTCAATTTATAAAAGAATGCTTTTAAGATTTTTTGGATTTTTTTTCAGAAACCTTCGAGGGTAGGGATGTCGTATCGGATCAAGAATATCCATATTCCCGATATCGATACTATCGGAAGCGTAATATCGATGTCCGATATTTATCGAAACTTTAATATCAGTATCCGATATATCGGATGTTTCGATATTTCCATATTCCATTATTTCCTTATTCCATTGCCCATTAGTGTAGGACTGTAGGTGTAGGTCTGCAGGTGCATGTAGGTATGCATTCTAATTCGATTGTGATTCCTCCTACCTTTAGGTTTTTAGGGTTTAGGTTCATCGTAAGGCAAGTATTTTTGCCTTCCTATTCACGAACAACAAATCAAATCAGCCCCAGCCTTCAAGCAGTTAGTTCGTTGGTTCGATTCCAGCCTGGGGCAGACATTTAATCAAATTTGAATTCTTGCGGTCTTGCCACTTGCGTTTACATTAAAATGAATAATGGACTGAAAGTGAGGGAATTTTTTCAAATTTTTGAAAAAATTCCCTCACCTTCGAAAAAAATTTCATATAAAAAAACCCTAATCCTGTGTTAAAAATTTAAAATAATAAAATCTAAAGCGGGGAAAAATCTTGCTATTCGATACCGATATTTTTTTCCGATATATCGATAAATATCACCATACTCCCTCAATCATTCTTAACTAATTTAATTAACATAGAATCATCTTTTATTGCTGAGAAATGGTCTTGAATATAAGATACTCGTATTATATTATAAAGAACATACATTTCCACAACATTAGAAAACATGAAAGTTCGCGCAGAAATAGAAATTAATATTCTTGATTTATTTCGTGTTACTTTACGAGCGAAAAGGTAATTTAAATAAGTAATTAAGAAAAACTGCTCACATCTCGTAGTTATTATTGTACATTAAATTTAAATAATTGCGAAATAAATTAACAAGAAAGATGTTTCCAAGGGTCTGGTATTTTTTTCTACAAAGCAAATAATAACATTATTTAAAATAATCAAAGGCAGTTTACAGCTAATAAGTTACCGTGATGAAGGTAACATTCAAGAAGATTCATGGGACTAGTTCAACCTTTTTGAAATTATAACACTCCCCCTGGGTTTCTACAGTTGTCCACAAATTTTAATATATTTTGTAAACACATACATTTGACATATATACATACCAAAGTCTCTAGCTCTTACCATTATCTTTTCAGACAAGATAAATGAAAACCGCTAAGAAGATATTGATTTCAATATTTTTTCTTTTTAAAAAAATGGAAAAATTGGCATTTGATTTTTGAGATTTAACAAGTTTTGTAATTTCGCGAATTTAATTCAAGATTAACAAAATTATTCAAATTTAATTCTCTGACTTTTGTGATTGAACGTCGTTTTACAAACCAAAATAGTTATGATTTACTGAATATATCAATTTGAATAAGATAATAAGATAATAATTTTTCAAATTATTATCATATAAATTATTATCATTAACAGATTTTCATCTTTTTTCTCCCAAATTTTAGATTTTTAAAATGAAAAATTAAGCAATTAAATGAGAATCCTTCTTTGGACATGTCTTATAGGGCGGCTCATTTTCAGATTCAACGAGACCTGCCTTGGTAGCTCAGTGGTTAAGCGCTCGCCTGGTAAACAGGAGGGCATGGGTTCAATCCCCAGCAGAGGCAGGATTTTTTTCTCATTAATTTGAGTACTTGACCACATAAAAATCGAGCTCTAAGGGTTAGGTGGTAGAAAATGCCTTTGGCTTTAACCTCGCCGAGTGGTAACCTTCCACTCAATTTTATATCTATATATATCTCAAATATGCATATAAGTACCAAAAATACAGATTTTTGAATTTCACGTAAGTACATTTTTCGTCTTTTTTTGAAAATAATAAAACGATCTTGCTATATTTGTATACGCTCAACATAGTTTGACTTCAAAGTACCAAATTTTAATACCACAGAAAAAATGATAAGGTACTCTCATCATAGGGCATCAACCATGGAACTGGTTTGCAACAACTCGCCTTGAGTTGTTGATACTTGAAATTCCTTACGGATATCGTTTCCGACCCTTCCTCCTGTCGCCTTTTACGACCGACATGGACTTGGGTGCCTTGGAAGTATCCTTTTTGAGTCCCCCTATCCACAGGGAAGGTACTCTTTCCAACAAATATTTTCAAGCCTTTGTTTTATTTAAACCACCCTGTCTATGTTTGTTTGTAGAGGAAGAGTAAAAGCAAGGAAATTTTATTTACATAAACGAACGCTTTTGAAGTTAAAAAAAAAAGAGAGAAGAAAAATGGCTACGAACAAACATGTCTTAATATAATTCTGGAACGATAATGAAAACAATGCATTACCCACACTGGATGGTCTCCTCTCCTATCGCACATTGCAACACTTATTCAGCAAGAAATGTAAATGATAAAAAACACTTCACTTTATGTTCTAAAATCTTCTAATATATGTTTTATTCGATACGCGTATTTCGGATTTTACTCCGCTTTCAAAAATGAACATTAGATTCTTAAGGACTAACTTGTATATAGAAGATACAAAAAAAGAAAATCTGATACACATCTAATTAAAAAGAGGAAGGAAATTTACAATTAACACAGATAAAATAATGGAATTAATATACCTAAAACAATTGCCTACTGCTAAAGACCCACCGCAATTGTTTTAGGTATATTAATTATATTATTTTATCTATGTGTTAATTGTAAATTTCCTTTCTCTTTTTAATTAGATGAGTATCAGATTTTCCTTTTTTTTATCTATACACCTATATAAGTTTGTCCTTAAGAATTTAATGTTCATTCCTGATAATGGAGTAAAATCCGAAATACTAAAATTGTAGAACATATAATATATTAAAATTGTAGAACATAAAATAATTTTCATTGCTTGTATTTGATAGTTCTACCAAGTGTCCTGTTTTACTTATTTAGCTTTTGACGTCTCCGTTGCAGAGTGTCCATCACACTCGGGTCTCGAATGACCAATAGATGTTAAAGAGAGAGAGAGAGAGAAAAAAAAAAATCTGGGTACCTCGCACGATATCATATTTGGTGTAGAGTACACTCGAAAATTGTAATAGGATTATATTTGTAATTTAAAATTTTCACTTAACGAGGAGTGAGTGATGTGAAATTTAAAATTTTCTAAAAAACTTGTTCAACGCTGGAAAAATATTATTGTAAGCTTTGTTGATATTAAACCCCTACAACTACAACCTTTTCCTCGATGCAATCTAAAATTTTATATGTATTACGCCCAACGTCCCCCCTTAGCTTCTTTTCTGTTTACTCTTTTCACAAAAGTTTCACAAGTGTTATTCTTGTGATTGTTGGTTTGCTTCCATTTTCTAGAGTTCTTTTTTTACCTCTTCATATAATTTCAGGGGTTCAAAATATTAGATTAATATTTGCTGCTCGAAAAGTTTCTCCCTCAAGTAAAACCATAATGCGGTAGGTATAATAGGTACTCAAGCTTCACTTGGCTATAGATTATTTTTTACTTTCCTTATTCTATAAAAAGAAAAGTATTGTAATGGGCTGAAATTTTCGATGTCGAGTTTTCAATGCCAAAACAAGTTTTGGGGTCTCCAGAGACCAAATCTCATGCTTCAGCCATTGTTCCGTGTGTGTGTGTCTGTCAGTCCGTCTGTCTATGAACAAGATATCTCAAGATATATGGTGGAAATCGAATATACCGTTGGTAGTTTTATGCAGCTTTTTAGCGGTTTTCGCATATCCTGCTTAAAATGAGAACGGTAATACATAAACCAGAATGGAAAGAGNACCCCTATACAATAAATTGCCCAATGTTTCGTTTATCTGTAATCTGAAACATTAAACAATTTATTGTATAGGGGTTCCCAAAACATGGCAGCTTGCTTCATGGAGAATACAGATTACAGTTGGACAATTTATTGTATTGTATAAAATGAAAGACAATTTATTGTATAGAGAACCCCTATACAATAAATTGTCCAATGTTTCGTTTATCTGTAATCTGTGCCCTCCATGAAGCAAGCTGCCATGTTTTGGGAACCCCTATACCTTAAATTGTTCAATGTTTCGTTTATCTGTAATCTGTATTCTAGATGAAGCAAGCTGCCATATTTTGACAACCCCTATACAATAAATTGTCCAATGTTTCGTTTATCTGTAATCTGTATTCTAGATGAAGCAAGCTGCCATGTTTTGAGAACCCCTATACAATAAATTGTCCAATGTTTCGTTTATCTGTAATCTGTATCCTCCATGAAGCAAGCTGCCATGTTTTGGTAACCCCTATACCTTAAATTGTTCAATGTTTCGTTTATCTGTAATCTGTGTCCTCCATGAAGCAAGCTGCCATATTTTGAGAACCCCTATACAATAAATTTTCCAATGTTTTTCTTAACGTTCAAGTGAAAGCGTTTGAATTTAGACAGTTCAAGAGTTTTGTTTATTTTCTGAGACCAAATTTAATGAAATTAAATTTTCAAAAAAAAAAAGATTGTGGAAATATTTATTTTTTAGCTCTTTGCATCTTGCTGAAGAGTGAACCTAAATTTGTAAGAGCCCATGTTCCTACACACAAAATAAACAAAACACTGCCTTGGAGAATCTGACAGATTATTACTGATTGGAGCTCGATGTTTATTTTTTTATTAAATATTTCTTTTAATTTTATAGCTCTAATTCTTCTTGTTTAGTTTCGCCCTTTCCCAATTCTAATTCGGGTAACCGTTGCTTTCCTTTTTCTACCATCATGCTTTTGCTAACTCTCTTTAGCTGCAACTCTTTACTGGATCTTTCCAAAGCTATAAAATAACTTTATATATAAAACTAGCATTTCCCGATCGTGGCTTCGCCCGCCCATATTTTAAATGATGTATCATGCTACTATCTCTCTCCCTCCAATGTATTTCTTATGGGGATTGTTTACTTTTTGCGACCCCTTAAAATTAAAATTTTGCAAATTATTTCTTAGTGCACACTTACATGGTGCAACGAAGGTCCCTGGCAAGTCTGCAGCATTAATAGTTTCGACTCTGCGTTAATCAGTCACTTAGGATATTGCCTTTTGGATATAAAAATGTACTAAAATTCAAGTGATAATTTTTCATGTATTTATCCAAATTTATTCAAAGTAGTATCCAAATTCATACAAAGTATCTAAAGTAGTATCCAAATTCATACAAAGTATCCAAAGTAGTATGCCAATTCATTCAAAGTATCTAAAGCAGTATCCAAATTCATACAAAGTATCTAAAGTAGTATCCAAATTCATACAAAGTAGTATCCAAATTCATACAAACATCAGCCATACAAAAACAATCCTGACTAGCTTTTTATTAAAATAATTGGTGCATATGCGACTTCTATGTCTTCATGAAATGGATAAAAGAGAAAAAAGTACAAAAATCCGATGAAATAGAATTAAATAAAGAGGAAAAATGTAGACAGGAAGAGAATGGCAACAAAGAAATGATGATAATGATGGTGACGTATTGATTGAATGATTGGTTGGGGAAAAGGGAATATTCAAGGCGAGGAGGAAATGTGGTCAAGGGATGGGCAAATCTTCAATGACTTCTGCCAGAGGAGCATTCACACTACACAGTGAAAATGTCAGTGACAGTGATCTCCGATCACAGTGATGGTGATGTATTTATTGATTGAATGATTGGTTGGGGAAAAGGAAATATTGAAGGCGAGGAGGAAATGTGGTCAAGAGATGGGCAAATCTTCAATGACTTCCTTATCAATGTACTAACATAAATTTATTTTTTTATACTACCATTTCATAAATTATCATTAATTATGAAGAAATGTCCCTTGTGTATAGGGGGGGGGGGGGGGGGGGNGGAGAGTTAAAAAGAATTGTTTCAAGGTACCCAAGTCCATGCCAGTCGTGAAAGGCGACTAAAGAAAGGGTCGGAAACGATATCTTTTCCATTACCCATGCAGAAAGCAAGGAGGAGCTACTGCATTAGGCTATGTTCACATGACCGCGCGGGTAGAATGAACAATTCGATACAAGTTTGTAGAACTAGTCCAGCGCGGTCATGTACACAATATGCACTATTTAGATAGATTTTGTGCCGCACGGTCATGTGAACATAGCCTTATCCGTGGGGATTCTCAAGTATCAACAACTCATAGCGAGTTGTTACAAACCAGCCCCATGGCTGTTAACCTATGATGATGATGATGAAAAAGTATATGGTAGGAAATTGAGATTTTTTTTAAAAAAAAAATAGGAATTGGAGATGGTGTAAGGTTATTAATTTGAGACCCCAGCCACGGAGATGCTCACAATTTAAATATACATTATCTGTAAAAGATTAACGATTACATTATTTAGACGTAGGTACCTGCGCAGAGTGAACTACCTTTTATCCAAGATCTTATTTCTGTTTTTCAACTCTCATTCACCATTCACTCTTGAATTACACAAATTTGTTTAATATAATTTATGAACAAAAAAAGAGTAAAATGTGCACAGAGGTGTGAAAATCTGATGCTAACTCCCTTCTCTGTCCACGCATACGTCAGGCTTTTCCTTGACGAAGAGTGTGGAACTATAAACTTGCCTCCAGGTTTTCACTGATTGCTACTCTAGCGTCTAGGTTTCACTTTAACTTCATTAGGTTATTCTTTATTCTGTGAGGCTATATTTCATTGATTTCATAACTTGTAACAGCTTTACTAAATCTTCAATATTAACTTTTCCTTCATTTACAAAAAAACAAACAGAATGTGATTCTCTGGCGGCGTTTATTGCAAGCATAAAATGAACACTCTCAATCATATACGTCAGCCCGCGTCTATGGCACGTTAAATACACCAGTTCCCGTTCACTGAAGTTAAACAAAATCGGCAAATATATTTGATTAAAGTAGCTATTTGATTGCTTTGATGTCAAACACAAAAGTGACCAAAATTTTGTCTAAATAGTCTGATAAGATTTAAACGCATGTCAAAAAATTTGCTATGTTTGATCGTTTTTGAAAACTATTTCATTAATCTTCCCTTTGAAAAATATTTCTGATGCTTCTGTGCACACCCAAGTCCTAAATTATCGAAAATATACAAGTGTAAAATCTAAATTAACTTTACACCAGAAATCGTATTGAAAAAATAGAAAATATCAAAATTATATTTTCTTATTACAGATAAATATAAAATTGCTATGGACTAATACACAAAAAATTTAAAAGCAAATAATTTTTTCTGAAAGTATCATCAAATAGTGATAGGGGCAAAAATATATTTGGTACACACAAATTCAACAAATATAAAAATAAATTGTGCCAACATTTTGGAATCATAACAAATAGTGTGATACCACCTTTACAATACGTCCGATGGATTTTATAAGTGTAAAAGATCCACTGTATAAAATTGGTGATATGTACTTACGGATTGCCCAAAAAATGGTTATGATTGGTTTATTGACCCACCCTCACATTTTTTTTTATCCCTCAGATGTCCAAAAAGCTTAGGAAAAATAGCTTAGCATATACCTATTTTCCTTTTAATTAAATTTTTTTATTGTGTTTCAGAGGTGTCTAACCTCTGTCACTATACAATGGACACATTATATTCAAAATAAATCAAGAATTGAATTGAATATGAACATACGAGCATCTATATTTTTAAAATAAAATTGTTCCAGAGAACACAGTAAAAATTTGTACTATTTTCTCTATTTTTATAAACCAGATGACAAATGCCGTCAATCCAAACGTGTGCGACAAGTGGCATTCCCACACCCTTTTTTTCACAAAATAATTGTAAACTGGGAATTGAATCATTTCAGGATTTTTGAATACAATTTTAGTAATCTAAATAATAATTTTTTGTTATTTTTATTATGAAAATATTTAGGGTAGAATGTTGGGTGGTGTTATAACACTTGTTCTGGATGACAGAATGTCAAGTGTACTCTTGAACAACTGTTTGTTGGTAAACTGAAGAGAGCTGAATGAGTGGTCGAAATTAAATTATTATTATTATTATTAAAGTAAGCAGCTTGAATGGATTATTACACAATAGTTGCATTAATAAAATATTGAAATTTGTTATGGATTTGCATTTGGCTCCAATAACTATCACCATATAAATGGTGTTCGGAAGTTATATGAGTTAACTTTGAGGTGTGATTTATGGGATCAAATGGAGTTTTAATAATCAGGTGACAGAAAAGAACATTATTTTGTGATACAGGGGTTCAACGGCAGTTATAGTGAAAAAGAAAAAAATATTGTCACCAAGTTTGAGAAAAAAAAAAGAGAAACTGCTTATAAAAATTTCATATTTTTTTTTAGAATTGTGGATTTGTAATTTTATATTGAAAAAAGAAAAAAATCTGCAACAAAGCTAAATTCATTTAAAAGTGAGCTCTCTGTATTTGAAAATTTCCTACTGATAAGTTCTAATTATTTTTAAGTATACCATTGCAAAAAAAAAAAAAAAAAAAAAAAAAAAAAAAAAATCGAGCGCCTATTTGTAGTGAGCTATGTAGAAATACTGACGCTATTTCCTTTTTTATGGGCCACTGTAATTGAAGAGTATGGCAGTGCTCCGCCCGCCAAGTCAAATACAATGAGCGTTTCACAAGTGAGATATTACTTCACGTCACAAAGTGCACTTTTCAGGTCTCTGTAGCGAGTCCAGAGCCACGGGAAAAAATATGTGGATATAAGTGCAACCAGTTTAAAGAGAGTGAAATTTAATTCAAAGCTAATACACCAGAAAGTTTTGAAATAATATCAAACAAGATAACCGAGATTTTAAAATATTTGCATACACTTAAGTTCATAAAAAGTTCCATTTTCCTGCGGTACACAGTTTAGAAGAATCAAAGAGACTTTTAGAATCTACATTCACTGACATCCTTTCATTTACTAGACCGTCATTGACCTACCTCGGTATCCAAACAAATAAGCACATTTTTTAATTGTTACAGAATAGGCATCAAAAATGTTATATCTAAAAAACCTTAAACTTCTGTTTATCTGGAGGGCTATAGGTAGTACCCTGGAGAGAATATTCGAGATTTTCGGGAAATCTCGAATGCGGGTCCCTTTCAAAATTCAATAATTGTTTTCTCTACATTTTCCACCTTAGTTTCGTAAGAACGAATTGCTTAAAAAAATCATTTCAAAATGAAAATAGACTTAATTAAACTATTAGAATCTTAATATAAATATTATACTCAGAGCTCCATAGCATATATTTTTGTGTTACCATATTATGTTCTATAATTCAAATCATAGCAATAAAATATAATATGGTAACACAAAAACTATGTTACGGAGCTCTGGTTGAATTATAATTTACTATATTTTTTTAAGCCAAAAATTTCTGAAATTACTCTCGAGTCCGGGCCCCTCTAAGAATTCCGGGCCCGGGTAAAAAGGGGATCCTCCCCTCTCGCTGCGACTGTTTATAGGCATGGCCTTTCCGCTTGGTATGCAGTATGATATGGATTAATATTTTGCTACTGACAGAATTTATAAATGATTTTGTATACACCACAAAATTAATTTTAAATTTGATCACACCCTAGTAATCATATTGGACTGGTGGTATTTGACGGTACATAATTCTAAAAAACCCAAACTTCTGTTTATCTGGAGGATTATAGGTTATAGGCATGGCCTTTCCGCTTGGTATGCAGTATGATATGGATTAATATTTTGCTACTGACAGAATTTATAAGATGATTTTGTATACACCACAAAATTAATTTTAAATTTGATCACACCCAAGCAATCATTTATTATTCAATTCTAATTTCTCTAATAATTATTTATATTTTGTTTGGATTATTATGTATTCAAAAACAGGATTACAGATAGATTGGTGGTATTTGGAGGTACATAATTATTATCTCACACAGGAAATATGGGTGTCCGAGGAAACACGAAATGGTTTCTGTTTTAGACTGCCCTTCTATGTTTTGGCTGTCGTACCCAAAGAATAGGATGTACCTCAGTATGTCTTTTCCCCAATTTTCTATTTGGGGTTGGCGTTGCTTTCCTTAATTCTACCCTGACATAATCTTCTGTTTTATGCCTACTCTCTTTGGCCGCACCCTTTCCTGACATGGTAACCCTGGTTTGGTTCTCACAGTATGCATAGGAACTGCATAGAATCTGCAATTCGCTGATGACTCTCCGCATTTGCTGGTTTGAAGCAGAGTTTTTTTTAAAGGCCGGATGTCATTCATTACACCATTTACAGTAATATTTAGATGAACAGTATAATTTTTCATTATTTTTAACAATTATAATTAACATTAAATTTTTAATTGCTTAACGTCTCTTTAACATCTATGGTCATTCTAAGACTTTGTCTTCAAAATTTAATGGCTGGATGCCCTTCCTAACACCAACTCTTCTGTATTTACACGGGCTTAGGGCCGTCACCTAATGAAGTAGACTTGCTCCACTTGGTGGCTACATTCACATTACTCCATCAATTTACTATTTAATTAGTGTAATACTTTCATTTCTTGTAGGTTTTAGGCAGCCTCTTTCACTGATTGTAACATTCACAGCTTTACAAAAGGGCATTTCTCCCCAAAAATCTGCCAATGAAAATACATCCACACGTTCTTTACTTACTCATTCAGAATAGTTTAGAGGCGCATGCGCTAAGCTTTGTGATTTAATCCTTTCACTATCAAAATAAAGGGAAATCACTAATCAATAAATAGTAAGTGAAATGAAAATGATTAAAACACTTGACTTTATGTTCTACAATTTTAATATATTATTTTATACGCGTATTGCGGATTTTACTCCATTATCAAGAATAATATACTCGTATTAAAATTGTAGAACATAAAGTATATATAAAATAAGAACAAAATATTGTGGATTTGTAATTTTATATTGAAAAAAGAAAAAAAAATCTGCAACAAAGCTAAATTCATTTAAAAGTGAGCTCTCTGTATTTGAAAATTTCCATCTGATAAGTTCTAACTATTTTATGTGAGCCGGACTTTCTATATAGAGTCGATAGTTGATATTATAAAGTCAAGTGTTTTTTAATCATTTTCATTTCTTGTATTTGATAGTTCTACCAAGTGTCCTAAAGGTTTCCTTTCTTTAAATAGTAAGTTTTACTATATTTTTAAAACTAATAAAATAGGAAGGTAAAGAAATATTTTCAACTACAGAACCGAGGTTATACATTATCAACATCGAGGATATTATAGCCTCGAAAGGGAACAAAATATCACCCTGTATGCAAGAACTACCTGTCAGTAGATAGATAGATATATCTATGTACTGACAGGTACTGAATTTCTGATGAGATTTCCACATACATGTTGACGTCAGTGAGATTTTGAAAAACATGACAGCGAGAATTGAAAACATTATAATTATTATTTTCCAACAAATGAAAAAAAAAAATCCGGACTTTCTAATCCACAGGGATCAAATAGTGGAAATTTTAATTATTTTATGACCCAGTCCACAAAAGACAGAGGAGGTGAAGAGTTTAAAATTCCTCACTCTAGTGATGCTAATGATTTCAATAGTTGCATCATCCTGTCCGATGGTAGCCAAATGTATGAGAGTGCAGTTCTAAATAAGTTGTTGTTTGCTGATAAAGTTTTGAATTGTCATCATACATCTGATCTTGGAGGCTGACAATTGACATGGGCCATCAGAACCATGACAATCACTGTAATACAATCATGGCAGTAACGCAAGAGTTACAAAACAATATGATTTTACAAGAGTCGCTTTCTGTGTTATTTTACACCATCAGCTCAGGTGGACTTGGACCGTGAGGATGTCACCCTCAAGTAACTTCTTAGAATCTCAAGTATGATTTACTTTTTCTCATGTAAAGTTAGCAAGGCATAAATGAATTGGAAGAAATTAGGCGTTCTGTCTTTTTTTGATTTATTTTTGTAATGATGGTTTACTAATATAAATGTACTGATCTACTGAATGATCTGCTAGCTTTAAATGAGTATTTGTCTCTTGCTCAAGTTTTTGGTAGGTGAATATTTGAAATGGGTCCTCGGATTTTTTAAGAAAATAATTGGATCAATGTTTACACTCAGTCCCAAGTGAGATGAACATAAAGCTTCTTCACAGATATACGCTAAATTTATCTCCCCATGGATTTCAAAAGAGCAATAAGTGTTAATTGTTGGGGAGGGATTTCAGAGGGGAGTGGGAAGAGAGTTTCAATTAAGAGATGAAAAAGGGGACGAATATTGTATTTTATACTTCCTTTAGAAAACAAAAAAAATATTTTGATTTCCTTTTTTTGTCTTCTTTCGTTTAATAAATTTTCCAAACAGGCTCCGCCTGTTGCGCTAGGTACCTTGAATTGGAGAAAATTTTAACCTTTCTGTACCGCCTAAGGCTCGTTGAATACACCGGTTTCTGTTAGATCATTGAAGTTAAGCAACGTGCAGCGAGGTTGTACCATGTGGGTGTCCACTTGGGTTCGCGACCTCGTGATGTTGACTGTTTTTCCGTCCCAACCCAGGCTGGATGAGGTCAATGTGGGTAGAGCTGGTTTGCAAGTTTCAAGCGAATGGAGGTTACCCTCCATCTCGAATAACCAATAGATGTTAAAGAAACGTTAAGCCTAATTAAAATAATAATATAACACTTTCTTTGTAGTCTTTGTTAAGTTTATTCATATTTTAACATTATTCGTTTGTATTTATATTGACTTTACTTGTACTTACGATAGCAAACAAATTATAAGTTTCTCTGTGGTCCAGGGGTCCCAAACAAATCAGAATAAAGGGTACGGAAAACCGTACTAAACTTTATCTTCCTTTATTCTAGAAAGTTGTAGGGCTCCAGATGATGTCGTAGGTATTTGATGAAAATATTATATCAATTAGTAGCTCTAGTAAAATTATTATATGAATTTTACTAATTTTATAAACACAAACTCATTTATATCTATAAATGCGTTTTCAAGTGGGGTACCATATTTCTTTATTTTATTTTCAATATTGTATATTTACTCTCATCCCCAGCAGAAACAGCACGGATAATTAAAGAGCTCAAATCGAAGAAAACTCCAGGATATGATCTCATCACAGCTAAAGTGTTGAATGAACTGCCAAAGAAAGCAGTAACATTTTTAACTACACTCTTCAATTCTATTTTGAGAACTGGTCATTTTCCGCCACAGTGGAAAGTGTCTCA
Source organism: Pachypsylla venusta (assembly GCA_012654025.1). Taxonomy (NCBI): domain Eukaryota; kingdom Metazoa; phylum Arthropoda; class Insecta; order Hemiptera; family Aphalaridae; genus Pachypsylla; species Pachypsylla venusta. The sequence continues at coordinate 31,971,712 of CM022877.1, forward strand.
AATAATAATGATACCCAAACCAGACAAGCCCGAGAACAAAGTAGCATCATACCGACCAATAAGTCTACTACCAATATTATCAAAAGTCTTTGAAAAAATGCTCCTGAAAAGATTAAAACCAATTTTGACGGAAAATGAAATCATTCCAGATCATCAATTTGGCTTCAGAAATGACCACGCAACTATCGAACAAGTACACCGAGTGGTTGACACAATCACNGTTTATTATTTTTAATAATGAACCTTTGGAATCGTCACGAAAAAAAATTACCCGTTTCCTCAAAATTTGATATTTTACCTTGAGTACGTAGAATCCAAAAATCGAATAAAAAATCCGTTTATCCACCGGATGCTACTTAGCATTGACCGATTTTGTTGAAATTTGGTATGTAGTATTGTAGTCCCATCTGGGACCCACATTGTCCTACATACCAAAATTATAATTGTGCCCCAAAACTTTTAGGTGCAATCGAATGTACCTGTTTTTCACTTTTTGTCGATTTTTACTTATCCCGTTTAAAAAAAATATGGTAAGAGCTAGAAACTTGAAATATGGTATACATGCTATATTTTGGGTCTCAGTAAGCTCCGAAACTTTTGGGTGCAATCAAATTTAAAGCTAGCGGTTTTTATCACTTTTTACTTCCTTAAGGAAGACTCGCAAAAATTTATACGTTGGGAAAAATCAACACGGAATAAAAATTATAATATGAAAAGGTAGATGTGAAAATTATTTTGGTAAGGAGACAATTGCAAAAAGAGCAATAAATGCCCTTTTGATTAGTGATTGGGTATAAAATACAGGGTGTCCCAAAAGTCCGAGACCGCCTGAATATCTTTTGAAGAGCTTTATGTGGAGTTTTGAAATTTTGCATGGTATTATACCCCAAATTAAACCACCTGATGGTGTGACCAATTTTTCAGGACAATGATTGTGTCATGTGTTACACAAAACATTTTGATGAGTGTGTCATGTGCCGCACAAAACATTTTGATGATTGTGTTATGTGTCACACAAAACATTTTGATGATTGTGTCATGTGTCACACAAAACATTTTGATGATTGCGGCATGTGTCACACAAAACATTTTGATGATTGTATCATGTGTCACACAAAACATTTTGATGATTGTGTCATGTGTCACACAGATTCTACGTACAATCCAAAAACCGAATAAAAAATCCGTTTGTCCGTCTTACGCCGTGATGGGCACTTTTGTCAGGTTAACCGATTTGAATAAAATTTGTAGAATGGTCCCATTTGGAGTCTAATTTTTCCTCGAAACTTTTGAGTGCAATCAAAGGTACCGTTGGCGGGTTTTTCCGCTTTTTAGCGGTTTTCATTTGTTTAAAAGAGTAATGGTAAGAGCTAGAAATTTGGTGTGTATGTCATATTTGAAGTCTCATTGTGCCATATAAATTTTAGGTGCAATCGAATATACTGTTTGCGCTTTTTACGCTTTTTAGCAGTTATAATTAATAGTGTCTAAAAAGAGACATGTAAGAGCCAGAATCTAGAAATTTGGTATTTCAAGTATAAGGCCTAATTATGACCCAGAACACTTTCTGTTGCGGGGGGGGGGGGGGGNTTGGGCGGGGGGGGGTATTTATTTAGCCAGTAAAATAATAAACCCATGTATCACATTGGCAGAGTTTTTCATTTGTCCAGAGTAAAAATATAGTACCTTAAAAAATTGTGTACCCATTTTGTTCAGGTTCGTAAAATTGACGTCCAGGAAGAAAGAAGGGAGAGAAAAAAAACCTGTCTTTTGTACTACGTGATCTCCTTATCTTGATTACTCTATGTAATTATCTGAAGTTTTTTTTTTTAAAAAAAAAAGTTCACTTTATACAAAATTACAACAGCAAAAAATAAATAACAAAAAACAATTGCTCTTCATTTTCTGAAGTAAAAAAAATGTTCAAATAACAACAACATTATATCATTTTTAATTACATTCAAAAGGTCTGACAGTAAAAAAAGTCATTTATAATTATGTTCACCAGAAGACAGATAATAAAAAAGTCACAATTAAAAGTGGTAATTGTTATCTTTTACCAACAACAGAGGGCAGGGCAAAGGCCAAGAAGAAGAAAAAATACTTAAATAAATGAGTTTTCTTCTTATTATTGTTATTATTTTAAAGAAAGTAAAAAAATTCACCGCATTTTCCCTTGAGAGGTTTTAGGCTCGATTTCTGACCATATTTTTCTTTGTTATACAAAAATCTATCTCATCGGCGCCTGAATGAAGATGAAAGATCGCGGACTAATGGCTGAAACTCCAGATTTGAGACCAATGGATGAAAGATTTCAACCAAAAGTTTCGTGGTTCGTTTCGGGCATAGACTTGACGTACATATATATTTCAAGTCTCTAGCACTTACCGATCTTTATATATCCTTTTTTACAGACCGACAAACACACACTCCCACACACACAGACGGAACAATGGGTGAAACTCGAGATTTGGGACCAATGGATGAAAGATTATTTTAACCGGAAGATTCGTGGTTCGTTTCGGGCATAGACTTGACGTGCATATATAAAATTTCAAGTCTCTAGCAATTACCGTTCATTAGATATTCTGTTTACAGAACGACAGACACACACATGGACCAATGGCTGAAACNATCCTGTTTACAGACCGACAGACACACACATGGACCAATGGCTGAAACTCGAGATTTGGGTAGTAGGAATCTCATNGTTGGAGCTGCAGCCCCATCAGCCCCCGTACTCAAACCAGGGCCACCGAGAGGAGGGGGGTGACGGGGGTAATAACACCGGACTTTTGGAGGTGTCCTTAAGAATTTGTTCATTTTAATGAAGGGGGCCCAGAATTTTTTAATCCAGTGCCCGGATTTTCCCTCACCAGAACATTATAATCAATAGAAATGGCTGCTATGATGTCGAATCAAAAGATATCCACATCAAAATACATTCCTGGCTTTAGGGTTCCAATAACACTGAAATGTCACTTTTCTTATTTATAGAATTTCCTATACATATATTTTAAATTCTGACTAGTATGATTTTGGTTTATTATTTTCAATAATTAATCGTCAAAAAAAAAAAAAAAAAAAAAAAAAAAAAAAAAAAAAAAAAAAAAAAAAAAAAAAANTTTTTCCGCCTTACGTCGTGATGAGCACTTTTGCCACTTATAGTTGACCGATTTGATTGATATTTGGTATATATGTAGTTACCATCTGGGCTCTAATAGTGCCCCGAAACTTGAATACACTCTTGGCGGTTTTTGCCCCTTTTTAGAGGTTTTCAGTATTGCTGCCTAAAAAGGAAATGGTAAGAGTCTAGAAATTTGGTCAAATTTAGTCTAATTCTTTTTTTGAGGGGGGGGGAGGATATTTTTTTGGCCAGTAAAAGATTAAACCCATGTATTACATTGTCAGAATTTTTATAATCTTCTTTCCGATTAGTATGATTTTTCTTTACAGACTCCTAAATAATGGAACCACATAATTATTAAGTTTATATTTATAGCTTGGTCACAAAGTTGTCCCTATACCGCCACGTCGCGTTCACATGAAAAGATCATAATCATAATAAAAAAACATAGGATAGTGTGATTGCAAATGAACACGCAAAGTCAATCCCAAGAGTTTCCTTGAAACGTACGTCGCTCTGAACCATGTTTTATAATTCATGAAGATTCTACCCTCACTACTTTTATTTTTTAAAAAAATATAGATTATAAATCTTCAACGAGCACGCAGACTATTTTCCGAATTCTAAATTTTTAATAAATTATGCAATGATAGTACAGGAACATGGAGGAACACAGAAATTAATAGTAAATATCGGTGACCAGTGGTGGAGAGTATTGAAGAAAACTCCGCCAATGTGACACATGGATTTATTATACTGGGGGAAAAAAATACCCCACTCCCAAAAGTCCAGAACTAAATTACACCCGGAATTTACCATAGATACCAAATTTCAAGTCTCTATCTCTTAATATTCGTTTTTTAGACAGCATCAATAAAAAGCAGCAAACACCGCCAACGGTACCTTCGGCGATAGTTTCGGGGTAGAATGAAACCCCAAATGGAACCTATATACCAAAATTCATCCAAATCGGTCAACGCCAAGTGGCAAAAGTGTTTTCTGACGACAAACGGATTTTTTTCTTCGGCCTTTGGATTTTACGTACTTCGAAACGTAAAATATCAAATTTTGAGAAGGGGATTATTGTCGTGACGATTTCAAACGCTTTCATTATTGAAAATAATAAACCAAAATATAACCGTACTAAAGACTGTCTGCCCGACAGTGGCAGTTTTTTTTAAGAATTTTCATTTCCGATAAAGAAATGAGATTTGTTGTGACTTCAATGGTGGACATTAAAGGTGGACGTTTTATTACCTCGGTAAGAGTACAACCCTTTTTGAAACACACCTACAGAGTATTAAAACTCAATACTGCACCATTTATACAGGGCGTAACAAGTTCGCATCCCTCTAGCTCTATATATTTTTTGAAAAACTACTCGTAAGAAAAACTACTCGTAATTATTCATTAATTTATAGTGATTTTTATATGAGATATTTTGGAAGGGGGGTAATTTTTTTAAAAAGATTCCAAAGGTTCATTATTGGAAATAATAAATCAAAAAATCTATTTCAAAATTTCAATAAACCGAATCTTTTGCCCAAAAAACGCAACTTCCGATCTGGATTTTAACCTAACTAATCTGGATTTTAACCTAACTAATGGTGATCTGTACAGAATTCAAATTACCAGTCGTTTGAAAGTTAAATACGCGGACAGGACTTCTCAGACATTTTGTAAAATAGTTTAAAGATATTTTTCCTTCTCTGAAAACAGATTCGCCCTTAAGAATGATCTCTAAGTTTACACCCTTAAAAGTAAAGAGAAAGAAAGTTTTATGAAATCTTTCAAGGAAAGAATTTATTTCTCAATAATAAAGTTGAAAAATTCAAACCAAGTTTGAAGAACTTTCGGAATATAAGCAAGAATTTGAAGAAACTTACTGAATAAGAAGGGCGGTATAATATATTTCAGCCAGAATATCGGAGAGGGGATGATGATAAGGAGGGGATGCGCTTCCTTTTCACAAAGAGATTTGTCAGTAATTAGTGCATAATTCAGAGCACGATTAACAATAGGGAAAGCGCTATGGATTGTCTGCTTTAGAGCTATTAATCACAATGAGAGCTGGGGGTGTGATAAGTATAGTTATATATATATATGAAGCATTTTGTCCTCCCCCATCCCCCACCGCTTTATCAGCAACTTTGACTTGGAACATTCTTCTAGTCATGTCGGCTTTTGTTTAAAAATCTTCATTGACTTGAGCAGATAATAGATGCGATTTGAAACAAATTTATTGGGCGGAGCGAAGCGTAGCCTTATACTCCCTACAAACTGCAAATATTTGTTATCCTACTCCTCCGAAACTACTCAACCGATTTTTACCAAATTTTTTTTGTTCATATTCTACATGTACCCAAGGGTGCATATATATAATTCCAGAACGATTTTTTTTTATCAAATTCTGAGAGTTATGGTCCGATATCTTAAATTTTGTCGCGACAACATATCAACTCATAGCGAAAAAGTTTTAGGTGGCTTCTCAATACTTAATTTAGGACATAATTTACTAAATTTTGACAAACCATTCCAGAGTTACAAGTTCGAATCCGGGATCGGGCAAAATAAAATTTAGGAAATACTAATTGTTTATCCAAAACGGTGAGAGATATCGAATATATACATATTTATTGGGCGGAACGAAGCTTAGCCTTATACTCCCTACAAACTGCAAATATTTCTTACATTACTCCTCCGAAACTACTCAACCGACTTTTACCAATTTTTTTTCTTCATATTCTGCATATACCCAAGGGAGCATATTATATCTATTTTCCGGACCTACTACTCAACGGCACGATGCAACCAAAAAAGTTGCGGTATTTTCAAAAAATCTTGTCTTAACGGAATAATGGAGCAATATGCTAAAGTTTATTTGGTGCGCGAAAATTCGAGGTGAAACGGATGGCTCCGCCCGTTCTTGTCCACGGACACACCTAGTTATTGCAATATGCTTTTAAATTAATGTACATATTGCCAGCGTTCATGGCTCATTGAATACATCAGTTTTCGTAAGATTACTGAAGTCAAACAACGCCGTAAGATTACTGAAGTTTGTACCATGTGGGTATCCGTCGTGGGTTCGCGCCCTCGTGATGCTAGCTATTTTTCCGACCCAACCCAGGTTGAATGAGGTCAATGCGGGTAACTAGTTTCATTTTTATTGAACATTTATAAAAGAGCTTTATTTTTACCAAATATTTATTAAAGAGTTTTATTTTTCATTAAATATTTATTAAAGAGTTTTATTTTTATTAAATTAAATATATTATGGGGTCTTAGTCGAAAGCAATCGCTAAACGCGCAGAAAATCTCGAGTTCGATATCTCTTTGACTCATTGTATGTATTCCAAAAAGATACATTCTGGATCTCCATCTACTCTTTTCGAACATTGGGCTGTGTAAACAAATTAAAGGACATTCTGAATCCGCACAGAGTGTCCTGTTAAGCCGTTAGCACTTTCAATATTAAGATACAAATGAAACCTATACAATTTTTATTCATTTAAGAAAAAATAGACAACACACTCTGACAAGCCGCCTTTCGCAAAAAGATTTAAATTTATGCAAAATGGTGAAGCTCAGTATATTTGAAGATATTTGAAACATTTCTGCTTTCAGCAGACTTTTGAATTAATCTTCATTCTGAATGCTAAATTGTTTTCTTAACTTAGAATCTGCTCGAATCTGAAATTCCTGAATTCAGAACAGAGTTGTAGTCACTCAATAAAAAAAGTTGGAACCTTTGACTGAAGGGTAGGTAAAGGCAAGGTGTATTTTACATTTTCCAAACACCTTTCCTATTTGTCATGATGCCAAATGTTGTCATTTTTTCGATTTCAAACAGTAACAAACAGTGAGATTTGATGAAATCAATTGAATTGAACTGATGTAATTTGAATACACCAGTTCCCGTTCTGAAGTTAAGCAACGTCCAGCGAGATTGTTCACTGTGGGTGTCCATGTAGATTCGCGACCTCGTGACGTTGGCTATTTTTCTGGACCAACCTACGCTGGGGGAGATCAATGTGGGTACGTGGTTTACAAGATTCCAACGAATGGAGGGTAAACCTCACGCCTGAATGAATGAGGAGGTCAGTGGAGAGAGTGGACGATCTTTTGAATGTCTTCCCACATTGTTTACACTAAGATAAAAATTATAATCTTTTCTTACCTGTGTGTATGTAGGTGTGTTTCTTCATATCCGACTTCTGGTGGAATCGTTTGCCACAATACTGACAGGGATAAGGTCTGGTATCTGAATGAATGAGGAGGTGAGTGGAGAGAGTGGACGATCTTTTGAATGTCTTCCCACATTGTTTACACTAAGATAAAAATTATAATATTTTCTTACCTGTGTGTATGTAGGTGTGTTTCTTCATATCCGACTTCTGGTGGAATCGTTTGCCACAATACTGACAGGGATAAGGTCTGGTATCTGAATGAATGAGGAGGTGAGTGGAGAGAGTGGACGATCTTTTGAATGTCTTCCCACATTGTTTACACTAAGATAAAAATTATAATATTTTCTTACCTGTGTGTATGTAGGTGTGTTTCTTCATATCCGACTTCTGGTGGAATCGTTTGCCACAATACTGACAGGGATAAGGTCTGGTATCTGAATGAATGAGGAGGTGAGTGGAGAGAGTGGACGATCTTTTGAATGTCTTCCCACATTGTTTACACTAAGATAAAAATTATAATATTTTCTTACCTGTGTGTATGTAGGTGTGTTTCTTCATATCCGACTTCTGGTGGAATCGTTTGCCACAATACTGACAGGGATAAGGTCTGGTATCTGAATGAATGAGGAGGTGAGTGGAGAGAGTGGACGATCTTTTGAATGTCTTCCCACATTGTTTACACTAAGATAAAAATTATAATATTTTCTTACCTGTGTGTATGTAGGTGTGTTTCTTCATATCCGACTTCTGGTGGAATCGTTTGCCACAATACTGACAGGNAAAAAAAAAAAAAAAAAAAAAAAAAAAAAAAAAAAAAAAAAAAAAAAAAAAAAAAAATATTAATAAGAAAAAGAAAATTCAATGATATTTAAATAATGTATAGCCATCTCCAAGTTAAAGGTAGTAAATTTGGAAAAAAGAGAGATATAATCTTTAGTATTTTAGATAGATTAATGTCACTAGTAGCCTTCCTGGCCTTGTGGATGTCACTCTGGCTTTAAACGCGGGAGACCCAGGTTCGAATTCTGGAGAAACCGGATTTTTTCAGAACTGTGCTTGGTTGTTTGGGGTGTGCTCAGCCTCATGAGGACAATTGAGGTGCTACTTTAATGTGAGTAGCGACAAGTGGCGGCATTACAAGAGCAAAGAAATAATATGTAGTGCAATGATAGTTTTGTAGTGATGTGATACCTACAAATATATGATATGACAATGCAATACTGTGCGTTAACATAAATATTAACACATTTGGATAGATAAATGTCACCTTATCACCAGTGGCCTTCCTAGCCTAGTGGGTGTCACACTGATTTTGCAGGCGGGAGACCCGGGTTCAAAATCGGGTTCCTCCAGATTTTGAATTTTTATATAGATAAATGTTTACCTACTATAATTAAGCATCTCATACTAACCTATGTTGACTCAAACTAACTTCCGCACCGAAAGTTTTATTGCACAATTCACAAGCGTATGGTCTTTTTCCATTATGAGATCTTCTTGCATGAACTTCTAATCCATGTGGTGTTGGGAACATCTTTTCACATTTGATACAAGAAAATATATCACTTAGATTGCCATTATCCCCCCCACTCCCTCTCATAAAGAAATGATGATGATGATTGTCCAAACCAGAGTGGGAGGCTCCAGCAAGTAGATGTTGTCGAAGACGGAATAATTCTTCTGCGGATGGAGAAGAATTTGGAGGCATATTTGAATGAAAAAACGAATGGTGAGAATTATTTCCTGAAAGCAAACAAAAATTTCGTTGTAGAGACAAGACAGAATATGATTCATGGACAGTATAAGATTCATGGACTCGACTTTTTCAAATAGAAATTTGAAAAAGTCGATAGAAATTTCCGGAATATTGATTTATAGCAATGAATGAAATAAATAGTGTGCTATTGGGAATCTCTTCCTTGAAGAACGACTCTCAACATTGCGTTTCATACTGAATCCCTTTTTTTCTATTTTTAAAACTCCCTCTTAACCCTTTACTCTGCTGTTAATATTCACAGTGTAAGCTTTAATTGTCAACTGAAGATCTTTATCTGCCGCGTTACAGCAATGAATAAATAGTGTGCTATTAGGAATCTCTGAACATTGCATTTCATACTGAATCTCTTCTGTTTTTTTCCCATTTTTCTATTTTCAACTCTCACTTGACACTGATGTTGATATTTACAGTTTAAGCCTTGACCGTCAACTAAAGACCTTTATATGGCCCGTTACAGCAATGAATAAATAGTGTACTATTAGGAATCTCTTCCTTGAAGAATGACTCTCAACATTGCATTTCATACTGAATCTCTTCTGGTTTTTTCCCATTTTTCTATTTTCAACTCTCACTTGACACTGATGTTGATATTTACAGTGTAAGCCTTGACCGTCAACTGAAGACCTTTATATGCCCCGTTACAGCAATGAATAAATAGTGTGCTATTAGGAATCTCTTCCTTACAGAACGACTCTCAACATTGCATTTCATACTGATTCTCTTCTGTTTTTTCCCCATTTTTCTATTTTCAACTCTCCCACCTTAACCCTTGACTCTGATATTGACATTTACAATTTAAGCCTTGATCGTCAACTGAAGACCTTTATATGCCCCGTTACAGCAATGAATAAATAGTGTGCTATTAGGAATCTCTTCCTTGAAGAACGACTCTCAACATTGCATTTCATACCTACTGAATCTCTTGTGGGTTTTCCTTTTTTTTTCTATTTCCAAATCTCCCTCTTGGCCCTTCTAGAAGATATTCCTTATGTTCTGGGTTGTTGATTTCTATTTCCTCTATTTTTCGTCTTTTGTTTCCACTCCTCCTCTCCACACTTTCTTTGCTTTCTTCCTCTTTCATTTCTTTTTCACAAGAGAATTGTCAGAATCATTTCTGTTTTGGTTTTTATGAGTTGAGGGTATTTAATCTTTAAACTTTCTTATTTTATGATTCCAAATTTTTTTTCTTCTTTCTCCCTTTTTTTTGTTCCCTTCAAAAACTAAATTAAATTGTCAAGATAAAAAAAGTTGTTATTTTCTGTTTCAATCTTCTTCTTGCTTTCTCTATTTTCTTCTCCCAGGTCAGATTTTGTGATATCAAATAGTTACCAGCATTCTATTTATATCAATTCTGAGATATAGGAGAAATAAATAGTAAATACAAATCACAAAGACTAGATTGTGCATTTGAGAATTTTAGCACTTGCCATATACTTATATATAACTTATATATGTATACCTTTTAGAGTCAACGGTTATACATTGACGCTTGACGTTTTCTAAGATCCAATTTTTATGTTAGAGTGCAGACTAGGGACCATGATACGAAAATGAGGCAAGGTACACCGCCGGCACAAATTAGTCAAGTTCTACTCATGACGTTAAAAGTGCTCCAGCCAGTGTCTATTGCATGTTGAATACACCAGTTTCCGTTAGATCGCTGAAGTTAAGCAACATCTTGCGAGGTTGTTCCATGAGGCTGCCCACGTGGGTTGGCGACCTCGTGATGCTGACTATTTTCTGGTCCAAATCAGGCTGGGTGAAGTCAATGTGGGTAGGTTTGCAAGTTTCCAGCAAATGGAGGTTAAAACCCTCGTCCCTACCAATAGATTTAAAGAGACGTTAAGCCAAATTAAAAAAAAAAGATATACATTATATTCTAACATCTCACCTTTATTTATATAGATATATTGAACTTTTTAGGGTTCCGAAGAGTAAAACAGAATAAAGTTTAAATATCGATTGTTTCCATTTCTTACAAATAAATTGCTATCAACAGTTTTACCTATTATTATTTATTTTATTTGGCTTAACGTCTATTTAACATCTATTGGTCATTCGAGACGGGGGTTTTATTTTCCATTCGCTGGCAACACGCAAACCAGCTACCCACATTGACCTCACCCACTACCACGAGGGCGCATTTGTACAACCTCGCCGAACGTTGCTTATCTTCGGTGATATCACGGGAGCTGATATATTCAACGTGCCATAGACGCTGGCTGTTTATAAATTATAATAAATTCTTTGGGGAATCTCTTTAGTCACTATTCTTTGCACTTTTTCAGAAAACATTATTTTTGTCTTCTCACTGATATCAAATTTCATTCACCACGACACACTGTTCCGAGCAAAAAAAAAAAAAAAAAAAAAAAAAAAAAAAAAAAAAAAAAAANAAAAACTTAAAAGAAAACTTTAAGGGCATTTTATGGAATACTATGAGGGGTGTGTTGGACTGTTGAGAAATATTGTGCATCCCAAGAGGGAGGGTAAGAGTTGGTGTGAATATTTTCTTTATAAAAGTTTTTGGTGAGCGTCATATGTATGTATACTTTTGAAAGTATAATAGCATCAATTTATTTGGAGGATGTTTATCTTGCAAGTTGTGGGAGCTGCAAGTAATAAAATATCCTTGAGAGATCTGATATATGACAGACAAAGGACAATTTGGATTTAAAAACATTGTCATTTAGTAACAAAAATGAATTGGGCAACAAGACGCAAATAAACCATTCCAACATGCCAATAAAACATTTGAAAAAAAAGCAGAAATTCTAAATTGGATTGTAATAAAACTGAACCGAGGCAGATTCTAGTTTAAAGAACAAGGGACTTACCAGTGGCACACTCGGGTGGGGGAGGTCGAGTCCGCCCCCCCGAATAAAGAAAAATCAATTTTTACAGTGATTGAACCCAATATTACCTTGTGCAGTTGTGCACGTTTAGCGACCAGTGGAGGCATTACCAGAGTAAAAAGGTTGAAGAGATTAGGTATTAACAAAATTTACAAAAAGACAATATCGATTCAGATTGAAATGATTATAAGGTGAACTTTCAATAGCACTCAGGCTATCATCCTCAGGTCAGTGTTGACTCTATGATGTTCAGAAGTGAGCGTACGTTTACTTTTGTTGATCGAGTAGGTGCTGGTGTATTCTTATATTGTTTCTCACATCGCGTTTATAATTATTGATGGAGTTGAGATTTTGATATATAAAGAATGCTTCAAGTATTTATATATACAGGGTGTCCATAAAGTCTCACCCCACCCCCCGTATCTCGAGAATGGCTGAAAATATAAGAAAACGCAAAAACACGTATCCCTTAGATTTTAGTTTTATGATCCTAAATAAGTTATTTAGTAAAAAAGATGGTTGTCCCGCCCACTTTGACCGCGGAAATCGAGCCTTCTTAGACCAAACCTATCCAGCTGTTTTGATAATTTTGGTCTAAGAAAGCTCGAACTCTGCGGTCGAAGTGGGCGGGACAACCATCTTGTTGGAACACTATTTTTTACTTATAGCCGTTTTTCTGATTTTTGTAAGTGGAATCATAGAATACTATTA
>CM022877.1:31985612-31996556 GCA_012654025.1 Pachypsylla venusta
CCAGCCTGGGTTGGGCCGAAAAAATAGCCAATATCACGAGGGCGCGAAACCACGTGGACAACACATGGTACACCCTCGATGGACGTTGCTTAACTTCAGTGATCCAACGGGAACTGGTGTATTCAACGTGCCATAGACCATATAGACGCTGGCTTCTCGTATGTTTATTACGTTGATTATGTGTGCTTTGCGTTTACATCTATAATAATAAAACTCAATGTAACGATGGATGATCTGTATGTATCACTAATTGTTTAGCCAAAACGGTAAGAGATAGGAAAAAATTGATGGGAATGGGCCACCAACCCTCCAAAATCATAGGCCGGAACACCGGAAAAAAAATTCAGAGTTCAAAAATGTCGAACAGACCTATTTTTTGGTGAAATTCAGTAAGTTAAGCCCAGATAGCATGAAATGTAAAACATAATTTATCAACTCAAAGCGAGAAAGTAATATGATTGAAAAAAGTAATGGAAAAATTAAATTGAACTGTGGCGAAGTACTGTGGGTGCACCTGCTAATATTAAAATAAAACAACAAAGAAATTGAGTACCTAAACTAAGAATTAAATAAATAAAATTTATTTCAAGATAAAGATGAGTTTTTATGTCGTAACTGCATCTTGCATCAATATTGATTACTCCTCCAATTGATTGTTTGAAAGGAGTGCTTTATGAAATGTTGATTGATTGAAATATTATGTTCTTTAGGAGAATGGTTGGAGACAATAAACAACTTCAGAATTAGGAGGCGCCAGTGTCTATGGCACGTTAAATACACCAGTTCAAATTAGATTTCTGAAGTTAAGCAACGTCCAGCGAGTTTTGTATCATTTGGGTGGCCACGTGGTTTCGAGCCATCGTGATGTTGGCTATTTTTGGATGTGGCCGGCCAAATGTGGGTAGCTGGTAGTTGGTTTGCAAGTTTCCAGCGAATGGAGGGTGTCTTGAATGACCATAGTGTATTATAACTAAATTGATCTGATTTGACTTTGAAATTGTTCCGGACCACCAAAATATGGGTGAGCTTTAATTATCATCATCATCATCATCATAGGTTAACAGCCATGTGGCTGGTGGGCAATAAATCGCCATGAGTTGTTGATACTTGTGAGAATACTAAATCCTTACGGATAATTCAGTAGCTTCTCCTTGTTTTCTACATGAATAATGGTAATGGAAAAGATATCGTTTCCGAGCGTGCTCTCAGTCGACTTTTACGACTGGCATGGAGTTGGCCTTGGAATTATTCTTTTTAAGTTCCCCCATCCACAGGGGACCACTCTTTAATCATAAAGAGATTGAAATAAACACTCGCCAAATGCGTTTTAATATAGAAGAACAAATTTGCGTTAACATAAATCTTATATGTAGATTAGGTTTATGAAATACTACCTGTTCCGCCCGTGCTTCGCTACGATTCTTATATTGCTATTTTTGTTTTTTAAGGACAATAGAATTTGGGGGGGGGGGTAGTGTCAACCCTGTTTATTGCTACCTTTAAAAATCAAGATTTAAACGTTTCGCCAGACGCCTTAAAGGCACGGCCATTATGACTTTTTAGTATTTTCTAAATTTTATTTTACCCGGTCCTGGTTTTGAACTCGTAACTCTGGAATGGCTGGCCATACCTTTGTAGAAAATGTCCTAAAAAGGACTAAAGAGACACCTAAAACTTTCTCGCTTTGACAAATTTTAAGATATCGGACCGTGACTGTCCGATTTCGGAGAAAAAATTTGGAAATTTTGCCGTAACTCGAAAGCGGCTTGACATATTTTAGTTCTGATAATTTTCCTGGGGTCGTTGACCATGTTTTTTTTTTATTCCCATTTTTTGATATCTGCTACAGTTTGGGCTGTGGTATTGTAACAGATAACCCCTCATACTTAGTTACATAGGTACACACATATTTCTGATTTCTTAAAAGCTCTAAAAGCTTAGGAAAAGTACCTTTGTAAATTCAATTAAATAAAAATAAATGATTAATATATTTAAAAGAAAAAAAATATATTAAGATTAGAAGCTTGCATTATTAGAAGCTTTATACAATTTAATAGTATTTGGCATTTATTAAAATGGAACGTCTTCCGCTTATCATCTCCTCGTAAATTCCAGATGAATTTGTTTACATAATTATGCCATAAACACCAAAATGGCATGATGAATGGCATATTGATTGATAAGCAATCAAATATTTTATAGCATACGAGTATGTTGTCATCACTCTTATTATTATAAAATGAATATAAAATGGATAAGCTATATTATCACATATACCATTATACCGACAGCTGCTAACTCTTCTTGTTTTTTTGGGGGAAAAATAATGAATTTTAAATCAACCAATTTCTTTGGGTCTTTTCTGACAATAAATCAAATGTAAATGTATATTTCTTTGTGTTATTATGTCACAATGTTTGTGGGCAACATAGCATTACAAGGTATTTTCAACATTCACTTCAATATCACTAAGTCTAAGCTACAGTTTAACAATTTTCACCTTATAATGCTACCACTTGGCGATATTACCATAGCTACTCAATTCTCCTCAGGAAGCTGAGTTACCCCCAAACACAACCAGACCAAGTAGAAAATTCGAAAAAACTTTTTCAAATTTTCGACGCGTCCCGGAATCGAACCCGGAACCTCCTTGGTGCAAGCCGAGTGTGATGCGCACTCTGCCACGGAGACGTCTTCCGACAATATTTCCAGTTTTTTAAAGAAAAAACTGGAATGTTTTCTCTTAAAAAACTTCATGTTTTTGGGGAGAAAATTGCAACTAGATTTTTTGAGTATTTTCTGACAAAATTCCAAGTTTTTTTTTTTTTTTTTTTCAAGAAAAAATACAGGACACATATACAGGCAGCTGCTATGTTTTTTTTGGGGGAAAAAATTGAGTTTTAATTCAACTAGATTTTTTGGGTATTTTCTGACAAAATCCGAAGTTTTTTAAAGAAAAAATCCAGAGCATCATGACATTCCATTTTGTCCTCATGTCTCAGTATTTTCTCCCCAAGTCTCCTGTCTGAACATTATTTCCAAATGAATGATAAATTGGATTAGCCATTTCAAATGTATAATAGTCGCTTATTTATACAGCCCGAATAGGACTGAAGAGTCCTTTGACACCGCCAGTTTCTTGGGTGCTATTATTATGTGTTAAATATCTCAAATTCATGAGTATAAAATTCCATGTTTTGGCTGGGTTTGAACCCACGCCTTACAGTTTACCAGTCAAAGCGCCTTACCACTGCACTACCAACCCATATATTCTGTTAAGAAAGACACGTTTGCCTATCTCCGCCTAGATAAACGTGTTGTACCAAATCATGTGTTTAATGAAATTGTCATGAGACCATGAAAGAGTTTAGTAGCCGAAAACATAATTAAAAATATGTATTTAATTACTTACAGTTTTTTCACAACCGAATTACTAACTTTACATGAGGAAAACATACTTGAGATTCTAGGAAGTTAAATGAGGGTGACATCCTCATGGGCCAAGTCCACCTGACAACAACAATAATAGTGTGGAATCTGCTATTGCAGTTGCAACAACAATAATGGTGTGGAATCTTCTACTGCAATAGTGAAAACAGTAATAATGTGAAATCTACTACTGCGGTAACAACAACGAGAGTGCGGAATCTGCTACTGCAGTAGCAACATCAACAATAGTGTGGAATCTGCTACTGCGGTGGCAACAACCGCAATAGTGAGGAATGTGCTACTCCAGTAGCAACAACAACAGTGTGGAATCTGCTACTGCAGTAGCAAAAACAATAATGGTGTGGAATCTTCTACTGCAATAGTGAAAACAGTAATAATGTGAAATCTGCTACTGCGGTAACAACAACGAGAGTGCGGAATCTGCTACTGCAGTAGCAACATCAACAATAGTGTGGAATCTGCTACTGCGGTGGCAACAACCGCAATAGTGAGGAATGTGCTACTCCAGTAGCAACAACAACAGTGTGGAATCTGCTACTGCAGTAGCAAAAACAATACTATTGAATCTGCTATTGGAGTAGCGACAACAATAGTGTGGAATCTGCTTCTACAGTAGCAACAACAACAGTAGTGTGAAATCTGCTACTGCAGTAACAACAACAATAGTGTGGAATCTGCTACTGTGATAACAAAAACTATAATAGTGTGGAATTTGCTACTGCAGTGGCAGCAAAAATAATGTGGAATCTGCTACTGTGGNATAATAGTGTGGAATCGGTTACTGCAGTGGCAGCAACGATAATGTGGAATCTGCTACTGCAGTGGCAGCAACAATAATGTGGAATCTGCTACTGCAGTGGCAGCAAATATAATGTGGAATCTACTACGGCAGTAGCAACTACAACAATAATATTTGTTCCGGCCATCATCAGCAAAACAATTTTTTGTGTAAGCACTGTGAGACGTTCATAAATAATAACGTATCTCTTTGTTTTGTTCACAATCCTTTTTCTTGAAAGAAAAAGCTTGAAGTAAGAAAAAACTTAAGCAAAACAGGATAGGAAAAAAGAGGCAAGCAAAAAGTTAAGAAAGTTAACTTAATTAAAGTCTCGTTCAATAAAAGAAAATGACAGCTTGCAGACGGAGAGAAGCAGCTTCAACACTTTATTGAAGAAGATTAAACGTCACTTCATACTTTGTATCTGTTGCAGTGGAGAAGCAGCTTCAACACTTTATTGAAGAAGATTAAACGTCACTTCATACTTTGTATCNATCTCACAGTGATACCCGACAGAGTTTTCTCCGTGCTTAGCCAGGAATTTTTCATATCAAATCACTGCGAAGATCACGGTACGGCGTCGTCGGAGAGCACTGTCACTGTGTAATATGAATGCTCCTTAGTTAGCATCCATACTACACAGGAAAGTGTCAGTGACCGTGATCTCACAGTGATACCCGACAGAGTTTTCTCCGTGCTTAGCCAGGAATTTTTCATATCAAATCACTGCGAAGATCACGGTACGGCGTCGTCGGAGAGCACTGTCACTGTGTAATATGAATGCTCCTTAGTTAGCATCCATACTACACAGGAAAGTGTCAGTGACCGTGATCTCACAGTGATACCCGACAGAGTTTTCTCCGTGCTTAGCCAGGAATTTTTCATATCAAATCACTGCGAAGATCACGGTACGGCGTCGTCGGAGAGCACTGTCACTGTGTAATATGAATGCTCCTTAGTTAGCATCCATACTACACAGGAAAGTGTCAGTGACCGTGATCTCACAGTGATACCCGACAGAGTTTTCTCCGTGCTTAGCCAGGAATTTTTCATATCAAATCACTGCGAAGATCACGGTACGGCGTCGTCGGAGAGCACTGTCACTGTGTAATATGAATGCTCCTTAGTTAGCATCCATACTACACAGGAAAGTGTCAGTGACCGTGATCTCACAGTGATACCCGACAGAGTTTTCTCCGTGCTTAGCCAGGAATTTTTCATATCAAATCACTGCGAAGATCACGGTACGGCGTCGTCGGAGAGCACTGTCACTGTGTAATATGAATGCTCCTTAGTTAGCATCCATACTACACAGGAAAGTGTCAGTGACCGTGATCTCACAGTGATACCCGACAGAGTTTTCTCCGTGCTTAGCCAGGAATTTTTCATATCAAATCACTGCGAAGATCACGGTACGGCGTCGTCGGAGAGCACTGTCACTGTGTAATATGAATGCTCCTTAGTTAGCATCCATACTACACAGGAAAGTGTCAGTGACCGTGATCTCACAGTGATACCCGACAGAGTTTTCTCCGTGCTTAGCCAGGAATTTTTCATATCAAATCACTGCGAAGATCACGGTACGGCGTCGTCGGAGAGCACTGTCACTGTGTAATATGAATGCTCCTTAGTTAGCATCCATACTACACAGGAAAGTGTCAGTGACCGTGATCTCACAGTGATACCCGACAGAGTTTTCTCCGTGCTTAGCCAGGAATTTTTCATATCAAATCACTGCGAAGATCACGGTACGGCGTCGTCGGAGAGCACTGTCACTGTGTAATATGAATGCTCCTTAGTTAGCATCCATACTACACAGGAAAGTGTCAGTGACCGTGATCTCACAGTGATACCCGACAGAGTTTTCTCCGTGCTTAGCCAGGAATTTTTCATATCAAATCACTGCGAAGATCACGGTACGGCGTCGTCGGAGAGCACTGTCACTGTGTAATATGAATGCTCCTTAGTTAGCATCCATACTACACAGGAAAGTGTCAGTGACCGTGATCTCACAGTGATACCCGACAGAGTTTTCTCCGTGCTTAGCCAGGAATTTTTCATATCAAATCACTGCGAAGATCACGGTACGGCGTCGTCGGAGAGCACTGTCACTGTGTAATATGAATGCTCCTTAGTTAGCATCCATACTACACAGGAAAGTGTCAGTGACCGTGATCTCACAGTGATACCCGACAGAGTTTTCTCCGTGCTTAGCCAGGAATTTTTCATATCAAATCACTGCGAAGATCACGGTACGGCGTCGTCGGAGAGCACTGTCACTGTGTAATATGAATGCTCCTTAGTTAGCATCCATACTACACAGGAAAGTGTCAGTGACCGTGATCTCACAGTGATACCCGACAGAGTTTTCTCCGTGCTTAGCCAGGAATTTTTCATATCAAATCACTGCGAAGATCACGGTACGGCGTCGTCGGAGAGCACTGTCACTGTGTAATATGAATGCTCCTTAGTTAGCATCCATACTACACAGGAAAGTGTCAGTGACCGTGATCTCACAGTGATACCCGACAGAGTTTTCTCCGTGCTTAGCCAGGAATTTTTCATATCAAATCACTGCGAAGATCACGGTACGGCGTCGTCGGAGAGCACTGTCACTGTGTAATATGAATGCTCCTTAGTTAGCATCCATACTACACAGGAAAGTGTCAGTGACCGTGATCTCACAGTGATACCCGACAGAGTTTTCTCCGTGCTTAGCCAGGAATTTTTCATATCAAATCACTGCGAAGATCACGGTACGGCGTCGTCGGAGAGCACTGTCACTGTGTAATATGAATGCTCCTTAGTTAGCATCCATACTACACAGGAAAGTGTCAGTGACCGTGATCTCACAGTGATACCCGACAGAGTTTTCTCCGTGCTTAGCCAGGAATTTTTCATATCAAATCACTGCGAAGATCACGGTACGGCGTCGTCGGAGAGCACTGTCACTGTGTAATATGAATGCTCCTTAGTTAGCATCCATACTACACAGGAAAGTGTCAGTGACCGTGATCTCACAGTGATACCCGACAGAGTTTTCTCCGTGCTTAGCCAGGAATTTTTCATATCAAATCACTGCGAAGATCACGGTACGGCGTCGTCGGAGAGCACTGTCACTGTGTAATATGAATGCTCCTTAGTTAGCATCCATACTACACAGGAAAGTGTCAGTGACCGTGATCTCACAGTGATACCCGACAGAGTTTTCTCCGTGCTTAGCCAGGAATTTTTCATATCAAATCACTGCGAAGATCACGGTACGGCGTCGTCGGAGAGCACTGTCACTGTGTAATATGAATGCTCCTTAGTTAGCATCCACACTACACAGGAAAGTGTCAGTGACCGTGATCTCACAGAAAATTTAATAATACTCGTCAGTGTTTTCTTCGTGCTCAACCAGTAATTTTTCATGTCAAATCACTGCGAAGATCACGGTACGGCGTCGTAGAGCACTGTCACTCACACTTTCACTGTGTAGTGTGAAAACTCCTTTAGTGTTTCGGTCTATAGAGACTCTTGCTTACTCCTCCATCATCAATATCATAACATTATTGATTTTATTTTTTCCTCTCAATTATTAATTAAGGCCATCTCAAATATCATAACGACATCGGTTAAAATAAAATTCTAATAAACCACAGTTAGCTCCTGAACGTCAGATAAGGATCATTGTGTGCTACCTCCCTCTCCAAATTGTAAGGACCCCACACTGAGCTGGGATTAGGGTTATGGAGGGGATAACAGTAATTGTATCAGATCATAAGCCAGAGTGAGAGAGAAAGAGGGGTGACTTAAAATAATTAGAGGGCTCAACAGATGTTTACCCCCCTTAAATAATTCATGACACTATTATGGGATGGAGTGGGGGGGGTAAAGAATACAGGGTGTTCTAATGGTACAGAAATGTAGATTTCAATAAGAAAATGACTATCACACTATATCCAGACAGCTAAAAACGAGAGCGTTGTCAATGTTATATCGATCATATCGAATATTCGGTTTTTGATATAATTGATATTTTATATCGATATTAAGATTTCGATGATATTGTTAATATCGAGAAAAAATATCGGTATCGAAACAAAAAAATATTGGGTTACCTACGTCAGGAATTAGGGCTGTCAATAATTATATCGAATATCGATATTAAGTTTACGATATAAACGATATTTTATATCGATATAACCAATATATTATATCAACCTGTATTACGCAGGCCTATATATTTTATATCGATATAACCCATATATTATGTCAACCATCCGATAATTTCGCTTATCGATATGCAGCTTTGGATAATATCGATATTCTTCTTTCAATACGGCAATCTTAATAAACGATATAACCCGGTGACTCAATACCTAATTAATCTACTATTTGTATTGCGCAGGCCTATAAGGCAATAATTATTCCACTTCTTATTTGATATTTACATTTCTTATCTAGATTACTGAAGTTAAGCAACATCCAGCCAATTTAACATGGTGGGTGATCATGTATGTTCGGCTCCTCATAATGCTGTCTATTCCCAGCTTAGTGGTTTGACCCAATGTGGGTAGTTGGTTTGAATGGTACCAACGAATGGAGGGCAAAAGTCCGTCTTGACTGACCATAGATGTGAAAGAGACGTTAAAAATAAAACCGAGAGAAGAGTATTGTAATAAAAGGTTTAACACAAATGTAGAGATTTACCTCCAAATCCCGTAAAAATATGTCTTCGTTTGGGAATGAAAAAACTATTTTTGCCTCGATTTCTCTCAGCATAGTACAGGAAGTGCACGCACTTTACGGTCTTACGTTATATTCACACACGTCAATAGTCTCCTGTGGATAGGGGGACGTTAAAATAATACTTCCAAGACACCCAAGTCCATGCCAGAAACGATATCTTTTCCATTACCCATGCAGAAAGAAGGTCCAAACATAATTTTGTGACCCAAAACATCGGCTCCCCGAAAGTCATGTCAAAAGTCGGGGGGTCTATGTCTTAGCCAAGAGGATGGGTTTTTAGTGGGTCGGTGAAGCTCTTTTTAATCATAGAACATCTTAAACAGCACTATCCGCATACTCCTCACTAAGGNAAAAAAAAAAAATATAAAAAAAAAAATAACCCATGCAGAAAGCAAGGAGAAGCTACTACATTATATCCTTCCTATGTCCCCTGTGGTTAGGTGGAATTCAAAAAGAATACTTCTAAGGCACCCAATCCAAAGCCAGTCGTAAAAGTCGACTAAGGAAAGGTCGGAAACGATATCTACTCCATTACCCATGCAGAAAGCGAGGAGAAGCTACTGCATTATCAGTAAGGATTCTAAAGTATCAACAACTTATGGCGAATTGTTGCAAACCAGCCCCACGGCTGTTAACCTATGACACCAATAGACTGTGGAGACCGTATAATTTTTGGGTTACCCAGTATATTTATGTTTAACAAAAGAAAGGTTGATTTTGAGAAAACAGATCATCGATAAACATTAGGGGTGATGATGACGAGGAACAGCTTAAACTTTTCCCCATCAGTCTCATTTCTATGTTCATCAATTGAAATGTTTTAAGAGCTGATCTGCCCCTTTTCTCTTTACCAATATTTCCTCTTTCTTTACATTTTTTTCCTTCGTTTAAAAAAAAAATAAAGCGTTTAGATATGGATTAGGTTTCTGGACAGTTAGTCCAGAGATTTGTTCACATTGAACCTTTAGAATCGACACGAAAAAAAATATACCCCCCCTCAAATTTTGATATTTTACGTTTGTTTCAAGGTACGCAGAATCCAAAAATTGAATAAAAAAAAAAAAATACGTTTGTCTGCCCTCCGCCGTGATTCGTTCTTTTGCCACTTAGCGTTAACCGATTTGAATGAAATTTTGTGAATAAGTCCCGTTTGGGGTCTTTTTTTTTTAATTTGACTTAACATCTATTGGTCATTCATGACGGGGGTTTTACCCACCATTCGCTGGAAACTTGCAAACCAGCTACCCACATTGACCTCATCCAGCCTGGGTTGGGCCGGAAAAAGAGCCAACGATACGTGGTGTTCCCAAGCGGTCACAAATCCAAGTACTGACGGGAACTGGTGTGATCGTTGGGGTTTAATGGTGCACCGAAAGTATCTGTGGCGTTTTTTTCACTTTCTAGCGGTTTTCATTGATCCTATGCAAAAAGAGAAAAGTAAGAGCTAGAGATTTGAAATTTGATATGTAAGTCATAATTGGGGTCTAATTATGCCCCAGAACTTTGTGAGGGGTGGGGGGGGTATTTTTTTAGCCAGTAAAATAAAAAAACAAAGTGTCACATTGACAAAAAATTTTCCATACCGTCTCAATTATTATTGATATTGAAGGTTTTCGCTCATGGCGGCAAAATTTAGATGTTGAATTTACGTGTTTAGAATCTAGATTTTAGTTAGTTAATTTATTTTCCAATGATGAAATTCTAAACTAACGATTAATATCATTCTAGCCAACGATCATACCACGTTGAATACACCAGTTCCCGTCAGATCACTGAAGTTAAGCAACGTCCGGGCGTGGTCAGTACTTGGATGGGTGACCGCTTGGGAACACCACGTATCGTTGGCTTTTTCCGGCCCAACCCAGGCTGGGTGAGGTCAATGTGGGTAGCTGGTTTGCAAGTTTCCAGCGAATGGAGGGTAAAACCCCCGTCTTGAATGACCAATAGATGTTAAAGAGACGTTAAGCCAAATTAAAAAAAAA
>CM022877.1:31998097-32047234 GCA_012654025.1 Pachypsylla venusta
GGGGGGGGGGGGGGGGCAAAAGATCATTCTCAACTTGAAAGGGTTAATAAAGAGTATTCACTACAAACAAAAATTTTATATTGTAAATTTAATATTTAAGATTAAGCATGAAATGAAAAATGTTCTCTATTTGATTGTATGAAATTTCTAATAACAAATATATGATGATTTATCATTGAGGACATCACAGAGGGTTTAATGATTATTGTTTTCTATTTAACAATAAATAAATAGAGGGACAATGCGCTTCCCTTTGCACTCATAAAAAAATAATTATTTGAATTTCATGGACATGCATAATTAGAAGATATAATTAAATAGTTTAGATGGTGATTTGTTTTATGTGATTTATAAAGATTAGGTACAAATAAATTATTATTTATTTTTAAATTAAACTATAACAAAACACTTACCGGAAATAATATATATATAATTATTTATATCGAAACTAGTTTCGAATCATTCGATTCATCATCAGTCGAGTCGAAGTCGAAAGATGGGAGTCTAGTCGAGACTTCGAAAAACAAATAATATAGTCTGAATCNATTTATTAACACTTATAATTAATATGGTATTTAAATATTTAAACAAATATATTTGAGCATAATATGATTTAATACAAAAAATAGTAACTTAGTATTTGTCTATACATTTGAATTTAAATTTCCAGTTCCCGTCAGATCACTGAAGTTAAGCAACGTCGGGCGTTGTCAGTACTTGGATGGGTGACACCACGTATCATTGTCTCTTTTTTCCGGCCCAACCCAGGCTGGGTGAGGTATATGTGGGTAGCTGGTTTGCAAGTTTCCAGCGAATGGAGGGTGAAACCCCCGTCTCGAATGACCAATAGATGTTAAAGAGACGTTAAGCCAAATATAGATATATAAAGAAAGGTATCTGTTTATGTATTTGTACACACTTCTTCAAATTACACAGCTTCAAATTACAAAGACGTTAAGCCAAATTAAAAAAAAAATCAAATTCAACATATATTATGTTATATTTGTAACATTCGCGGGTACAAAAATATTAAACGGGGCCAGCGTATATTACATCTTGAATACACCAGTTCTTATTCGATCACTGAAGTTAAGCAACGTCCAACGAGGTTGTTCCATGTGGGTATCCACGTGGGTTCGCGCCCACGTGATGCTGGCCCAACCCGGGCTGGGTGAGTTCTATGTGGGTAGGTGATTTGCAAGTTTCCAGCGAATGGAGGATAAAACCCCCGTCTCAAATGACCAATAGATGTTAAAGAGACGTTAAGACAAATATAGATATATAAAGAAAGGTATCTGTTTGTGTATTTGTACACACTTCTTCAAATTACACAGCTCAAATGTATAAATATCAAAAATATGTCTTTGGAATATAATATGAATTAAGTACCTACGAGTATATAAAATAAAAGGTATCTGTGTGCCAAATTTCAATTCTCTAGGTTTAGCTATCGTGGAGCTACGTTGATAATCAGTCCGTCAGTATACCAACTGGGCTTTGCATTTTATAAGTATAGAGTATAGATATCACTCAGCTTTCCACGGGTATGACAAATTGCCACTAATTAACCTATGGTTTGATGGTGTAGTGGTAAGACGCCCTGACTGGTAAACAATAGGGCGTGGGTTTAAACCCAGCCAACCCATAAATTTTATCCTCATGAATTTGAGATGGTAAATATCTCATAATAATAGCACCCAAAAAAACTTCCGGTGTGAAGAGACTCTTCAGTCCTATTCGGATAGAATAAATAAGGATTATTATGCGGGGGAACCATTTTTTATTCGGTTTTTATATTCTTGAAACATAAAATCAAAACCTGCGGACGTAGATGAAAAATATTTGAAAATTTGATTCTGTAAAATATGCTCCCATTTTGAGTCTCCCCAATTTTCTATTTACCAAAGACAAACACAATTTTACCACATTAAATAATTTAATAAAATGTAGTTTTTATAAATAAGCAATACAATATTGACATTAGACATTGCCCCCCCCTCTCTCTCTCTCTCTCTGATGATGTTGGCTTTCCATTCAGTTGAACATCAACAATGAAATCAATAACACATTACTAATCTTTTTACACAGCAAACCAAACAACATGGGTGTTAAAATTGACAGTTCAAACGGAATATACTTTTCTGTAATTTAATAATCAAATAAAATACGTATGTTTGATACCTATGCCTTCCATTCCATATCAACTAGAATAGGTTTTTTGGAATCGTCACGAGAAAAAGAAGAAAAAAATACCCCCCACAAAATTTGATATTTTACATTTCAAGATACGTAGAATCCAAAAATTTTCCGCAGCGCCGTTCGCTGTACGCCGTAATGGACTATTTTTCAACTTAAAAGTTAACCGATTTGGATGAAATTGGGTAGGTGCCATCTGGGCTGTAAGTGTGCCCCAAACTTTTTGGGTGCAATCAAAGTTACCATTGGTGGGTTTTCCCTCTTTTTAACGGTTTTGATTTATTCTGTCGAAAAAAGAAATTGTAGGTGCTAGAGACTCGAATTTCGGTATATGTATCTTACTTGGCATTTTACCGCTTTTTAGCGGTTTTCATTAATCCTGTCTAAACAGAGAATGGTAAGAGCCAGAGACTTGAAATTTGGAATGTATGTCAAATTTAGAGTCTAATTTTACCCCAGAACTTTTGGGACTAGGTATTTTTTAGCCAGACAAAAAATAATCACATGTATCACATTGACAGAGTTTTTTTAATACATGTATAAATCGGCCAAGTTCAAGTCAGACTTCTAGAATCTACATAATTATATTATTCCGTACAATAAATATAATAACCTATATTATTCCTTACAATTCCGTACAATAGATATCAGAGTAAAATGACTCAAAATAGGAAAAATTATTACAACGAGAATTATGGATTTGTTTGTTATTTTGTCATAAAATGTGGTAGGCAACAGGGCCGGTCCTATCTATAGGCAAATGGGGCAGATGATCAGGGCGGGACTTGGTCAGGAGAGGCATTTGACGGGATTTCATGAGTTGATTTATAGAAGTATTATGTATTTTTTATTTTGGGTTTAAAATGAACCTTTGGAAGTTGACCCCGAAAATATAGAATTCCGTCCTCAAAATAATGGGTCGCGAAGTCTATATTTTCTTACAAGTTACATTTCACATTCATTTCCCAATAATATCAAGCTATGTTTATTTTAAATATTATTTTTAATTAATCATTTAATTAGAAATGTGTTTTAACATAATATGTATGATGATATGTGCGTGCTTCTAATTATTATGATAATGACTTTTTGACGAGACTAAACATCTCGTGACCTCAAAAAATGAAGCTTGAAAAATATTTAATCATAGCTTTTATTATCATGAAAAATTATCTTGCTTGCGAGTTTCTGTTAAATAGGACAAATACTGTCTTTATAGAGTTTTTTTTTTCTCTTCGCAGACTACCAATACATAGCTCTATTGTAGTATAGGGACAGATAATAAGTTTGATGAGGAAAATCAAACTAATGATAGAGCCATTTAAAAACCTCTTTATTTTACTGGCTAGAAAAATACCCCCCCCCAAATATTAGATTTGAAATAAGACCCTAAATTTGACAAAGATACCAAATTTCATGGCTCTTACCATTCTCTTTTTAGACAGCATTAATGAAAACAGCTAAAAAGCAATAAAAATCGACAGCGTTAACTGTCATATTGGGGGACATACATAGCAAATTTCAAGTCTCTAGCGTTTAATTAAAAAGCGGAAAAATCGCACTAAAAATTTGAGTGCCACAATGAGACCCCAGATATGACATACAAAGGTACCTCCGATTGCAACTACAAGTTTCGGGTTACAATTGGACCCCAGATTGGAAACTGTACACCAAATTTCATCCAAATCGGTCAACGCTAAGTGGCAAATGTGCCCATTACGTCGTATGACACGGCGGACAAAGGAATTTTTTTATTCGATTTTTGTATTCTACGTTCTTTGATACGTAAAATATCAAATTTTGAGAGGGGGGTCGTAACTATTCCGAAGGTTCATTATTGAAAATAATAAACCAAAATGAGGAAAAGAAATTATTGATAGAGTCATTTTTTCAAAAAGATCAATAACTTTCACATTTCTATAATATACAGGGTTTGCACTTTCTAGTTTTCCCATAGAATTTTACATGTAAATTTCGACTTATGGCTGGCATATCCTCCCAGTATGTCACAAAATAAAAATGATAGAGATTTTCGGTGTAATTTTTAACCAGGGTTCAAATGAAACCATTATCACGAAAATCGGAGCTACGGTTGTGGACTAAGGTTCCTTCTTAGAATAATGGTTAATACTTTTGATAATTTGGGAAAAAATGTATGCAGAAACCTACTTTATTGAAATTACAATTTGCTCAGTAATTGTTTCATTGGAATTCTGGTTAAAAATTACACAAAAAATCACTATCATTTCTATTTTCTGACGTACTGGAAGGATATGCCAGTCATAAGTCGAAATTTACATGTAAAATCCTATGGGACAACTAGAAAGTGCAAACTCTGTATATCTACTTTAAATAAAAATGAAACTTTTATTTGAAATAAATAATTTAGTTATTTTTTGCAAAGTGGTAGTTTGTATTAAAATAATTATTGTTTGAGTCGTCTGTGTGGGCTTATAAACTTTTGAATAATTAAATAAAATACGTTCTAACTTATGAAATTAATGAATTTGGCTGTTACGGGGCTCTCACAAAAGACACCATAATACGTTCTTGCCTCTTAACTCAATAGATTCTATCTCACATATAAATTAAAGATTTCTAGTTTTCTTGCATCAAGATGAAATATCTTTATATATAAAAGGCAATGTCCTGAGTGACTGATCAACGTAGAGCCGAAACTATTAATGCTACAGACTTGAAATTTGGTAGGGACCTTCGTTGCACCATGTTAGTGTGCACTAAGAAAATATTTTGCAAAATTTTAATTTTAAGGGGTAGAAACCGCGAAAAGTAAACAATCCCCATAAGGAATACATTGCAACGGGGGATGCTAGTTGTTTATAAATCAAATTCTGATAATCTGACCTAGGTACATAGGTAACTAAATCATCGTCGGCTCATCGGGTTATGGGATGCTTCCCAAAGCTGCTGCGAAATGAAATCTAGGATGTACTCTACAGATAGATTCTATAAGTTATTGGTTGGAAAGGAAAACAAAAAGTAAGAAGTTATTCGAGCAGGAGTAGAAAGAAAAGTTTTTAAAAGTTTTGATATCCACGCTGATTGTAGGTTGAACGCAACTGGTAATTTAAGTTTTATTTACTTAAAGATTACCATTACAATAATTATGGTTAATCAAAACAAGGAAAAATTAAAGTATTACAGTGGTGACTAAAAACTACTGCTACGTCACCTGTGGATAGTGGGACTTGAACAGAATACTTCCATGGCACCCAAGTCCATGTCAGTCCTAAAAGGGACTAAGGGCAGGGTTGAAAACGATATCTTTTCCTTTACTCATGCAGAAAGCAAGGAGAAGTTACTGCCACCGAGGCTTTTACATGTTTTTCTGGCACAACCCAGGCTGGGTGAGGACAATGTGTGTAACTGCTTTGCAAGTTTCCAGCAAATGTTAAAGAGACGTTTAACCAAAAAAAAAGCTTATGAAAAAACTGTATAGTAGAATGAGATATAGCAGGGGGATCGCGGTGTATTTTCTGGTCACGGTTTTGTCATTGAAAATGTAAAAAAAAAGAATAATAATATACTTTCTGAAGCTACCTACAAAATATCCTTCCCATGTCCCCTGTGGATAGGGGGACTTAAAAAGGATACTTCCAAGTCCATGCCAGTCGTAGGAGGCGATTAAGGGAAGGGTCGGAAACGATATCTTTTTCCATTGCCCATGCAGAAAGCAAGAAGAAGCTACTGCATTATCCGCAAGGATTCTCAAGTATCATGTATAAGACATCAAAGGATATATAGTGACCAAGCAAACACTTCTGAGAAGTTCATCTGCCAAGGGCATCATATATTATAATCTTACTCGGACACTTGCACTCAGCACAGTGATTAAAAAAAGAAAAATCAAAATTTGGATGGAAATGGCCATCTAATGACTTATTCTCATGTTGTTGTAACGTACTTTAGGACGGGCAATTATTGTGGGAGCTAAAAAATGTTGGACACTTTCCTGTTTCAATCAATTTTCTTTTAAGTAAGTTTCATACAAATATTGAAGTTTACGAAAGTTTTGAAACTAGTCTACAAAATGGATTGAATACATTAATTCTATATGTAACGTTAGAAGGGAGCTTATTTTAAAACTTTTCGATTGTCATCGTTTGTATCGTTTGTCAATGCAATAATAAGTTCCAAAATTAATGGAGGATCATTTCATTGCAGATATGCGCAATATTTAGTCCCTGTAGATAGAAGGACTTAAAAATAATACTTCCAATGCACCCAATTCCATGCCAGTCGTAAAAGAGGACTAAGGGCAGGGTTGGAAACGATATATTTACCTTTACCCATGCAGAAAGCAAGGAGAAGCTACTGCATTATTCTTCCTATGTCCCCTGTGGATAGGGGGACTTAGAGAGAATACTTCCAAGTTCCAAGGCACCCGAGTCCATGCCAGTAACATAAATGTATAAGTTTTCTGAAATTTCAATTAGTAATTATTATTTCTGAGTCCCATTACTCAAATTAAAAGTAGGTATGAGACTCAAAAATTATTCGGGTTCGATTCTTGAACTGGTCGAAAATTGATAAAGCTTTTTATCAAATTTTCTACTTGGTCCCGTTGTGATTGTGGGGTATCTCAGCCTCCTGAGGACAATTGAGTAGCTATGGTAATAGCGCCAAGTGGTACAAATATAAGGAAATATTTAAAGTGTAGCTTAGGCTTAGTTGTATTGGAGTGATTTTTTAGAATACCTTGTAATGCTATGATGCATACTAAAATTGTGACATAATAACACAATGAAATATACATTACAATAATTTTAATTGAAATTTCAGAAATATGCAATAACTAGATATACATACGAATGTACGAGATATGTTATGTTGTGTAGAAGTATTTTCTCATTTTCTTCATCAATGTTGAATCCATGCAATAAAAACAAAAGTCAAATACAAAGCTGCAGAATAACAAAATTTAATTGCAAAAAGCAGCTCGCTGACTGAGTGTTTAAAAAGCTTAATTTTAAAATTCAGAACTCAGCATGAATACTAATGACATACAGTCTGTCTGAAAAGTTCGACGTTTCATTCAAATACATTATTTTTAATAATGAACATTTAGAATCGTCAAGAAAAAAAAAATTACACCGTTCGTCCGCCGTACCCCGTGATGGACACTTTTGCCACTTAGGGTTGACCAATTTGGATGAAAGGTTGGAATATAGGTCCCATCTGGGGCGCAATCGAATACACCTTTGGCGGTTTTTGCCGCTTTTTATTGGTTTTCAGTATTGCTGTCTAAAAAGATAATGGTGAGAGCCAGAGACTTGAAATTTAGTATGTATGTAAAATTTAGGGTCTAATTACGCCCCAGATTTTTTTTGGTAGTGGTATTTTTTCAGCCAGTAAAATAATAAACCCATGTGTAACATTGGCATTGGAGTTTTATTATCTTAGATTACCCTAAGAGTGATTACGTACACACTTGCTGAAAAATAAAACATATTCAAAAGCCAAGTATTAGCGTTTATGGCACGTTGAACACACCAGTTCCCGTTAGATCTCTGAAGTAAAGCAAAGACCGGCAAGGTTGTTCCATGTGGGTGTCAATGTGGTTTGCACCCTCGTGATGGTAGCTATTTTTCCGCTCCAACCCCGGCTGGGTGAGGTTAATGTGGGTAGCTGGATTGCAAATTTCCAGCGGATGGAGTTTAAAACGCCCGTCTCAAATCAAATATACTTCTTAATTCAAGTCACCTCCAACAAATGTAGTACCATTATATTTCTGATTATTTTGGAAAAGTACCCAAACACCCTGTCTATTTAAATAACACTATACGATTTGTGCTCTGCAACAACTTTCTTTCTAAGGAGGGAGAAAGGACTCCCACTTGGGCCTCAATATTTGAAATTTAAAACACGTAATTAAATCTTATTCAACTTTGCTACAAGAATTCCTTTGAAATTAAATTAACCTTCTTTTTTTAAATTCTTTTCTTATTCACATTAATTTAATACAGTTAAAATTCTATCGAGAATTTGTAGCTCAACATGAAAAAGCCAAGTGCATAATTACAAGGAGTTCCGTACTAAAAAAAACGGAAGGTTAGTTGATTCTATAGTAGTAAAACAATACTAAATCTTTGAAAATTCAACTTTGAACCTTTGGAATCGTCACGAAAAAAAATCACCCCCGTGTCAAAAATCGAGGGAAAACCGTTTGTCCGCCGTGATGGACATTTTTTCCACTTAGCGTTGACCGATTTGTATAAAATTATGGTATATAGGTCACATCTGGGGTCTAATTGTGTCCCAAAACTTTTGGGTGTAATTGAAGGTACCGTTGACATGAAATTTGGTATGTACGAGTATGTCATGTCATGGAGGTCTCAGTAAGCTTCGAAACATTTGGGTGAAATCAAATTTGACACTGGCGATTTTTATCGCTTTTTAGCGGGTTTCGTCAATCATGTCTAAAAAGAGTATAATAAGTGCTAGAGACTTGAAATTAGCGGATAAATTACAAACAGGTGCCGCACCCCCCGAAATATACTAGTTTACGCTAGCTACAGTAAATCGCAATTTTTCTTGAATTACTACAGAGACTTGAAATTTGGTATATATGTCATACTTGGGATCTAAATTCTAGGAATTTTTTTTTCGTGTGGGGGGTATTTTTTTAGTCAGTAAAATAATAAACCCATGTGTCACATTGGTGTTTTTGGCAGAGTTTTTAAAATAGAATTTCGTTGTCTCCCTCTGAATGAAATAAAAATAAAACATCAAACACTATAATATACCGCGCTCAGAGTTAATCGAATCTTAGACATGAAATCGAACAATGAACAATACAACAAATAATAGAGGATTGATTGCACATTTTGTGACATTTTCAAACCAATGAACAAGTGTTAAAACAAAATTGAAGAAGAAGAAAAAAAAAAACCCTTTTTCTAAAGCCTTTATTGATGTTGCTTCAACTAGCGCCCATTCCATCCCCTTGGAAACAAAATACAATGTGATGTGATAATGTGAGAAAAACAGGTGTCAATTGTGTGAAAGGGTTTAGATTGCTGATGATTGTAACATTAAATTGTAATTTGTCACACTCTGAATGTGTAATGAGCCCGAACATGTTGGTCGCATTATATAAAGAAGACATCTTGATTTTCAAATGATGCTACGCGACGTCAATGTCATTATGACAATGCAATCAAGTTGTATCAGAAATGATAAAATAGTTATCAATGCAGATGACAATGATATGCATAATAATCAATGACTTTCAATAAAACAATGTGGAATGAGGCGTCTCCGTGGCAGAGTGCGCATCACACCCGGCTTGCACCAGGGAGGTTCCGGGTTCCATTCCCGGACGGGTCGAAAATTTGATAAAGGTTTTATAAATTTTCTACTTGGTCTGGTTGTGATGGGGGTAACTCAGCCTCCTGAGGACAATTGAGTAGCTAATAGCGACAATGGTAGTATTATAAGGAAATTGTTAAAGTGTCGCTTACGCTTAGTGATATTGGAGTGATTGTTGAGAATACCTTGTAATTCTTTGATGTCCACAAAAATTGTGACATAACAACACAAAGGAATATACATTTACATAATGAATTGAAATAAAGAATTGAAATGTTTTTTTTTTTTTTTTTTTTTTTTTCAATGCCTCAGCGCCAATGGAACGTTGAATACACCAGTTCCCGTTAGATCACCGAAGTTGAGCAACCTCCAGCAAGGTTGTACCATGTGGATGTCCACGTGGATCGCGCCCTTGTTATGCTGTCTATTTTTCCGGCCCAACTCAGGCTGGGTGACGTCAATGTGGGTAGCTAGTTTTCAAGGTTCCAACAAATGGAGTGTAAAACCCCCGTCTTGAATAGCCAATAGATGTTAAAGAGACTTTAAGCCAAATTAAAATCAAATGTTAGAGTGTCCCATTTACGTAACGTCTGAAAATTTCTAAGTTAACGAGGCGATTTTTTCTAATTTTTTATGAGAATATCAGTTTATTTTTTTTTAAGCAAGTAAAATAATAAACCCACGCGTCATATTGGCAGAGTTTTTAAAAAGTCGAAACCCGACTGAGTGATTCCTCTATCAAACCGTTTAGGTTTAGACGAAACGAAAAAAAAAGGGATTTTTGAAGAAATTCGTTTCTCAAATTCCAATTGATTTCCGTTCAAAACTGGTAGCATACTATATTTATCCTTCTCAGCTGATAATAACATATTACCAAAGTTTACTTTCAGTTTCAAAAATGTAGAAACACAAAATATTCTACCTACCCTAAAGTGTAAAGTTAGCCAATCAAAAATGAAAGTGTCAAAATAAAGTTTAATCATGAAATGACCCTGCTCGAAGTGAAAAAAGGAGCCCCAGGTGCAACTTTTGCTCCTCTAATGCAACCTAGACCCACACTCCATTCTATATAAATAAAATATTAGGCCACTTTGTTACTTTCCTTCATTTCTATAAGTTAAGCTTTGCTTAGATTTTAATCACTGCTTAGATTTTAATCACAACACAGATTTTGCTTGGATTTTAATCCAAGAAAAACAATAAGGGAACATTCACACAACATAGTGAAAGTGTCAGTGACAGTGCTCTCCGACGCCGTACCGTGATCTTCACAGTGATTTGACATGAAAATATTTCCATTGTCTGAGCTGGTGTTATTAAAATCACTGTGAGATCACGCTCACTGACACTGTGTTGTGAGGATGCTCCTTGAGTTTTACATAAATATTCGAATAATGGAACAATGTGTATCTACATTCTCTAGGGAATGTAATCAATAAACTGCAGATGTCTGGTATTAAGTCAGCAAAAGATGCAGGGCCGTACCCAAGTTTTTTTCGGGGGGGGGGGGGATCNTTTTTTTGGGGGGGGGGGGGCCGAAGCATTGACAGCCAAGCCAATACTAACACCTGAAAATTATTATCATGGAAAGTGATGTTGTTTTTGTTGTTGTTTTTAATATTATAGGTCACGTGCAAAGTAGAGTATTTTCATTAAAAAACCGATTGAAATTTCGGGGGGGGTGGGGACNCCTTAATAAGATGAGCATAAAATAAGTTCAGCAAGTTACTGGTGGATTGAAAGGGCCCAAAAATTGAGCAGCTAATTTTATGAAAAGAATTAGTGTCTATGTCTATCCAAGTAATCTTTGGATCTTCATCCGTGAATAACCACAGTTCCTCTCAGGGCCACCGACAAGAGGAAATCCGGGTCTGGGAGGATTACCTCCTCCCACCGCCCGGTACCCCTGGTTCCTCTAGTATATTTTTGTTGAAAAAGTCTCTTCAATATTTTTATTCCTGGAAAGCATTTCGGTATTCTCCAAACATATCATTATGTTTATCCCTCTCTCTCTCTCTGTCTCTCTCTCTCTCTCTCTCTCTCTCTCTCTCTCTTCACTCAATCTTTGTCTGATCGGATTTTTACAGTTTCCTATAAAACATTTATTTTATAAAATAGAAAGCACAGCTTTTAGTACTTTCTACTATGTAAAAAGATAATATTTTCAGACCTTTTTCAATTTTAAACTCTCTCTACTTTCTCCTTGTCAGACTCTGTCTCGTTATTATCTCTTCTATGTAATGCAGATATGTTCTTCAATACGAGCATTTTCTCCCAATTCCCAATCTTCTTTTGCAGATTATCACTCACAAGTATTCACCCACCTCAAAGATATTTTCTCTATTTTGTACCTAATTTTACCATTTTTTTGGGGGGGAGGGGGGTTCGTGTAACAAAAAATTGAGGAAGTAACCCCAGAAATATTTTCAACAAATATGGAATGATCTGCGAAATTGTCAAACAGTGTTTTCTGTTGAACTCATGTGAGTTCACGAAAACATTAACACATATACCACTAATGTAGAAATATGAGCTAATGTAGAAATATACATACGTTCCATACATAAGTACACAGTTCTACAAACAAACACTTCATCTAGCGATTCAAGTGATTCTATATATAATGGTATTATCATAAACAGCGATAAGGTCATTGTGTAAATGTATGACTTTAAACAGCGACAAGGCCATTGTGTAAATGTGCGACTTTTTTTTTTTTAAAAAAAAAAAAAAAAAAAAAACACAGGTTTTCTTTTAATCTGATGATTTATTAAAATAACACCTCCGTCTCAAATGACCAATAAATTTTAAAGAGATGTTAAGACAAAAAAAAATAACACCTTAAGTCAGGGGGCAGATCCAGAGTAAAATTTTAGGGCGGGGGGACTTAGGCATTAAAATACATTTATTAGTAATAATGTGTCATTAAAGAATAATATGTTGAAATGCAGCGAATTTGTTTCACCTATTACAAGAACCTTTGCGGAGGAACTCTCCCTCAGTCCCCCCCGTGGATACGCAGCTGCCTTAAGTGGAACTATTGTCTCTTAACGTTGTCCGAATTTAATTCCTTTTTGTATGTAGGTACTTAGGTCCATTAGTAATCTAGTCGCTCCAGGAAAATTTGCGTTACCGTCATTAACGTCATCATAGGTTAGCAGCCGGGGGGGGGGGNGGGGGGGGGGGGATTGGGCTGTTTTGCAATAGCTTTGCATAAGTCGTTGAGAATCTTTACATAAGTACTTGAAAGCTTTGCATAAGTACTTGAAAGCTTTGCATAAGAATCCTTACGGATAATGTATTAGTTTCTCATTTGCTTTCTGCATGAGTACTGGAAAAAATATCGTTTCCAAACCTGCCCTTAAGTAGCCTTTTACGACTTGCATAGACTTGGGTGATTTGGAAGTATTCTTTTTAAGTCCCCTTATCAACAAAGGCAACAGTACAAGAAATAAAATACCTACTGTAAAAACAATGAACTAATAATTTGGTAGATTTTTTGTTCTAGATTCTAATTTCAGTACATTACAACTTTTGAGTCGTAGTGAAGTTGAAGTTACTCAAGTTTCCCCAAATGGAGTTTCTAAAAGAATCTATTGCTAACTTACAGTAGAAAGCGATACTGTCTTTTTCAACATCCACGCCTCAAAGTCTACACTTTTTTTATGTAATGATTTATGAGTGATTGAATTTAAAGAAAAACTATAAGGTTTAGTAAAGGAGCTGTCTCAGAATTATTTATGATGCTTGATCAAACTTTGAACTTACAGTAAGTGAGGAAGTGGGGAATGTCCTTGTTGACCAGAAAAACGTTCAGAAAGTAAATATTGAAAATTGCATGATGTAAAAGTTATTTTCAAAATTTTATGGGACATTTGATAGTCAAAAGAATAAGAGACTAAAATGCCTAGGGGGATGAATTTTTGACGAAGAAGAATGGGGATTCACTGAAGTTAAGCAACGTCCAGCAAGGTTGTTTCACGTAGGTGTCCACTGTCCCCGTAGGTTCGCGCCCTCGTGATACAGTGATTTATTAGAATTCTAATTACGCCGCAACTGGCGAAATGCATCGATAAATAGCAAATTAAATATTTTATTAGCCATTGGTTCGTTGAATACACCAGTTCCAATTGGATCACTGAAGTTAAGCAACGACCAGCAAGGTTGTTCCATGTGGTAGTCCACATGGGTTCGCGCCCTCTTAATGCTGGCTATTTTTCTGGCTCAACCCAGGCTAGGTGAGATCAATATAGGTAGCTGGTTTGCAAGTTTCCAGCGAATGGAGTGTGAAACCCCCGTCTAGAATGATCAATAGATGTGAAAGGGACGTTAAGCAAAAAAAAAAAAAAAAAAAATGGATGAACACGTGAACAAAAATGATCCGTTATGATAGAACTTTTGTTAAAGATAAATATTTGTTTGCTATGGTATAACACACAACAAAATTTGAAAGCAAATAATTTTGTCCGAAAGTCTCATCAAATAGGGGAACAAATATATACCAAATACACAAATTGAACAAATATACATCATATACATTGTGCCAAAATTTTGGAATCATGACAAATAGTGTAATACGAGGGAGAAAAATAACACTAGGATGGGTCATCAATAGACATTTTTCAATGAGCTTACCTTGTATGATTGACTTCGAAGTTTGTTCCAGTCGTGGAGAGATATTTCTTGGTATGAAAGGTAAGAGATCAGATCGAAACAATGAACCGTTATTCCAAAGCCTACTGCAAAGTGAGATGTCATTTTTGATATTGTTGGTGGTGTTGGGAGTATTTGAAGATGAACCATCAGATTGGTCTTGGCATTCTATAGATGTCACACCTGGGAAATGGAAAAACAGAAAATTGGTTATTCATAGTTTATAAAGTTTTGTCCCTCGTTTTTTATAATTGTCCAAAAAAAATAGACATTAACAATATTCTTATTGTTTACTTTTTATTTATTTATTTTAAATAAATATTAATAATAAAAAAATATAAATGCTGTTTGTTTGTGTTATTATATCACAACTTTGGTGCTCACTACAGCATTGTACGATTTTCCAATATCAATCATTATCCAATTCCTTTGAATTTTTCTATTTTACCCACAAGGCTGACACCGAATCACTATGCGCATTTATCTCCATAGCTAATACAGTGACAAATGTTTGCCCCTGCCAGCATTCGAACCTGGGTATCCCGAGCGCAAGACTAGTGCAGTGACCACTGAGCTATGGGAGCTGGTTAAAAAATATTTGTCTCCGGACTGCCTTCGCATTACTTCAGGATGGAACCTCGATTTGAAATTCGGAAAAGTTCGGATGTTCGGTCTTTGTATTCGTTAATACTGTTAGCAGTTAGGTACTCTATGCTTGAGCATACAATTTTATCATTATGCGACTATTTTGTTGTTTGACCTAGCGTTGATAAGAGAAATATTTCTAGTGAGTGCCCATGTAAATTGAATTTCCTCTAGTAACGCTATAACCATTTCCACAAAATTTTACCATTATTATTTTATTTTTTTTCACCACGTAGAATCCAATCTTTACTCCACAAGTTTTCCAAGAATCTTTTCATTTTTTATTAATAAAACTCAAATTTGAGTTTCAACATAATAATGGTTTGGTGTGGGATGAGAGAAAAAGACTTTTAAGATTTCAAATTTAATGCCTTCAAACTTTTCCATAGCAATCTTAACTTCGCTCCCCACTTAACATAATTATGCAGGTGGAAACTTCAAGCATCAGAAAGCACAGGAAAAAAAGAACACTTGGGCCATAAAATAATAAGTTTTGTTCTACAAAAACACATGCTCGGATTTTTTTTTTTTTTATCTTCGCTTTCTACTAAAACTGCTGTCTATATTCTAAAGATTTTGTAGAACGCTTAGAAAAAAATCTGGTGCAGATGTCACAGTACTTGCTCATCAAAACATGGATTAACAAGATATTTGAGTATTATCTCATGGGAAGTATAGATTCCAAAGGTCATATCACACTATTTGGCATGATTTCATAATTTTGTATATTTATTGAATTTGTGTGTTTCATTTCGATCATTCCACATCATATTATAGCTGCCAATTTTTAACAATTCAATAATTGAAAATACCTGTCTATACTATTTGTCATGATTCCAAAATTTTGGCAGAATTTATATGATGTACATTTGCTGATAGGTAGGCTGACCAAACCAATTGCAACCTAGACGGGGACAGCCAGCTTGCAGGCGTGATGGTTGTCCTCGAAAAGGAACCTCAGCTAAGGACTGATTTTTTGTATGTGTACTACATATACAAAGATAAAAGTTTATTATTATTATATATTTGTTGAATTTGTGTATTTGTGTGTTTGGTATAGGTATACTTGTGCCATTATTTGATGAGACTTTCGGACAAAATTATCAAATTTTGTTGTCTATTATATACCATAGCAACCAGATATTTATCTGTAATAAATATTACATTTTCCATTTTTCCAATATAAAATGTGATCGAAAGTTAATTTAGTTTTTCTTCTTAACCAACGATCATACCACGTTGAATACACCAGTTCCCGTCAGATCAATGAAGTTAAGCAAGGTCGGGCGTGGTCAGTACTTGGATGGGTGACCGCCCGGGAACACCACGTATCGTTGGCTCTTTTTCCGGCTCAACCCAAGCTGGGTGAGGTCAATGTGGGTAGCTGGTTTGCAAGTTTCCAGCGAATGGAGGGTTAAACCCCCGTCTTGAATGACCAATAGATGTTAAAGAGATGTTAAGCCAAATTAAAAAAAAAAAAAAAAAAAGATTTTCCATTTTTGTGATCTAAAGTTAATTTAATTTTTCTTCACTTGTGTATTTTTGATAATTGAGTACTTGGGTGTCCAACTGTCCACAGATGCCTCAGAA
The DNA here is from genome assembly GCA_012654025.1 of Pachypsylla venusta. NCBI lineage: Eukaryota > Metazoa > Arthropoda > Insecta > Hemiptera > Aphalaridae > Pachypsylla > Pachypsylla venusta. The sequence goes on from CM022877.1 coordinate 32,014,514, forward strand.
ATATTTTTTGAAGGTAGGTAAGATTAATGAAATAAATTATTTATAAAGACAACATGACTTTGAACACCGTAGAGTCAACATCGGCCTGACCCGCCTGACGATGATAGTCTAAGTACCAAGCCGCCACCAAATAATTCTTCGAATCGATATTGTCTTTATAAATACTTTATTATTTATTTACGATTCCTTTTAAATATTTAATTACTGTGATACCCACAGAGCCTTGTAATCCTGTCATACGCAGAAATTTATTTTGTTAGAACGCAATACTATGCGTTGACACAAATATTACACGTTCTCATCTTCATTGTGTTTCAAAGTTTCATAACTTCTTATCTTCATTGTGTTTCAAGTTTCATAACTTCTTATCTTCATTGTGTTTCAAGTTTCATAACTTCTTATCTTCATTGTGTTTCAAGTTTTATAACTTCTTATCTTCATTGTGCTTCATAATTTATTATCTTCATTGTGTTACAAGTTTCAAAACTTCTTATCTTCATTGTGTTTCATAAGTTCTTATCTTCATTGTGCTTCATAATTTCATCTCTTCATTGTGTTTCAAGTTTCATAAGTTCTTCGCTAATTGTCAAAATTGTACATTTAGAACTCAAAATAAGCCTCAACACAAATAATGTCAATAATAAATGCCGACATTTGTTTCAATTATTTATCCATTCACGTGAAGCAGTTGGAACGAAGTGTAAAATCTTGTGTGTTAAATCTTGAACTCGTTCACAGTTTTTTTTAACAAAAAAAAGTTTATATTTCAATAGTTTAGATAGGACTTCGTAGGAAACTTAAAAGAAGTTAATTAGTTAATTGAAAACACTATTTTGATATGATGCGGGCACATTAATTAAGTGTAGAATGAGCAACGCGTACTGCAAGACGTTGCATGTCGGGTATGATTTACGAGCATGCTTGCTTTGCATTTTATTAATGTAAAAAAAAAAAAAAAAAAAAAAAAAAGTTATGTTCTTTCAAGATTACGTAAAATAGTTTTGCTTTTACCATTTTATGGAATTTTCAAATCCAGTGAATTGTTCCTTGATATCTAAACTCGGTCCCCTGTGGATAGAGGGACTTAAGAAGAATACTTCCAAGGCACCCAAGTCCATTCCGGTCGTAAAAGGCGACTAGGGGAAAGGGTCAGAAACGATATCTTTTCCGTTACCCATGCAGCAAGGAGAAGCTACTGCATTATATCCTTGCTATGTCCCTTGTGGATAGGGGGAATTAAAAAGAATACTTTCAAGACACCCAAGTCCATGCCAGTCGTAAAAGGCGACTGAGGGCAGGGTTGGATAAAGTGTATTAAAAAAAAGCAAGGAGAAGCTACTGCATTATTCGGAAGAAATTTCAAGTATCAACAACTTCTGGCGAGTTGTTGCAAACCAGCCCCGGGACTGTTATGTCCCTGACTACCGGGGACCTATGTAGATTCCTTAAAAAAGTTCTGCTAAAATTTACCTCTTTTTGCATTCCGAAAAATTAAAAGGAAACTTGATGTTTTAGAAAAAATCCGGGCTCAGTATCCCTGATATAAGTAAATCAATACATCAATGGGGTAGGACAAAATTTATCTTGCAATATTCCCATAATCTTGCTCCTATTTTCAAATTCTTTCCCTTGACGTAATTTTCGTTACATTCTAGTTTTTGATAATGAATCAGTGACGTCAAAATCAATCTATCAAAATTATTATTAACGTTTAGAGGTACGAAAAATGCCCTAGTTGGTACTTTTGCCACTTTAGAAATTAATGATAGTTTACAAGTATAACATAATAATATTCCATTGGGGTCTAATTTTTTTTAAAAAAATATACTCTTGAGTAAAATGTTACCACTGGGCGAGGTTAATGCCTGGGGCATTTTCTACCCCCTAACCCTTAGAGCTCTATTTTTATATAGTCAAATACTCAAATTAATGAGAAACAATCCTGGCTCTGCTTGGGATTGAACCCACACCCTCCTGTTTATCAGGCAAGCGCTTAAACTCCGAGATACCGAGGCAGTTAATGTTTCCCCAAAAGACAGAAACTGTCAGTAGGGTGTTCCCACACATCTAGTGTGGAAAAATCAAAGAAAAGGCAAAGTAATCAATTTTATTAATTGTTTGTGTTGGAAGTGCGATTAGGTTTAAATTGTGATTCTCACAAAAACAGTCAAAATATTTTTGTACATTTTAAGCACGTACTTATGGACATATAATTTGATATTTTTTCAATTTAATCGGATTTTAAGAAGAAGAAAATACGAAAGCTTTAAGAAGAAGAAAATACGAAAGCTTTCTAATATCTTTTTCCCCGATTTGAAAAAAATCGATAATACTCAATGTAGAGAGTTTTTGTGTGTAGGAGAAAGTTGGGCATTCTCAAACATTCAATGTATAGTCCATCTTCCACACACACAGTAATTTTCATAAAAAATGGTCTCAGACAAGAAGAAATAATTATTAGGTAATTCATTGTGGCGAAAATGAGACGCACATATTATGGTTTGTGTAAAATATTTCATCAGATTATTGTCCTTGTTAATTATTATTATTGATAATTATTCGTTTATTATCATTTAACCTCGCCAAAAATGAGTTTTGACACAAAATAAGATTATTTGAAAATTGTGTACTCGAACGTAAAATTTGTTGACGGGAAAAACTGCACTCAACCATCATTCCCTACATTTTAGTTTAAACATTACTCTTCTTATATTTCATCCTTTCCCAATTCTATTTGGGCTTGACGTCGCTTTCCTAAATTCTACCATGCCATAACGTTTTGTTTGATGCCCACTCTCTTCAGCTGTAACTCTTTCCTGGCACGGTAACGCTAGCTTGCCTCTCACAGTATCAATAGAAACTGCGTAGAAACCAGCTTTTCATTGATGATCTCTCATCATTGGTTTGAAGCAGATTTTTTTAAAGGCTGAATCCTAACATTTACACGGACTTAGGACCGTCAATAAATGAGGCTAGTTTGCTCCCCTCGGTGGCCACATTATAAGAAATATTAACTCTGATCCCCCTTTTTAATGGCTGGATGTCCTTCCTAACACAAAACCTTCTGTATTTACAAGGGATTAGGACCGTCACCTAATGAAGCTGGTTTACTCCCTCGGTGGCTACATTATAGTTTTTATACATTACTCTATGTTCCCCGAACGTGACATAAAAAATTCATAATATCATAAGTCGATGGTTTTTATTTTGATATTTCTGTCAAAATATATATCATCTTCTTCCACATACTAAGTGAAATGAAAATTCAATTTGCTCGGGAGACGGAGCACTCTGTCTAAATATGTCTTGAGTAAGTCAAATCCCTGGAGTCTTATAATTGCTAAAAGAAAAATCAAATAATGGAGTGTAACTCCATGAGAAAAAGGACATGGTGCTCAATTGGATAGTGAGAAAAAGGGACATGGTCCTCAATTGGATAGTGAGACAAATAGACATGGTGCTCAATTGGATAGTGAGAAAAATAGACATTGTGCTCAAATGGATAATGAGAAAAATGGTTTATGGTGCTCAATTGGATATATTATGTAAATCATTACATCAAAACCCAGAGGAAACTTGTACAAAATAAGCTAGGACGAAAACTGTTCATACAATCAGGGTAGTTCAACGCTGGCAATTTCACAACCCCATCTTATCAACAATACACTGAGTTTTAAATTATTAATTTTTGTAAATTCAATATTGTATTTTGGAAAATTATAAAAACGATACAACAAAGTTTGAAATAAACAAAATCATTCCTAATATGACGGCAAATAATAATAAGCGGAAATAAGAAATAATTCAATAATATGATTTCACTCTCTCCCCCTTCCTGTGGGGACAAATCCGAACATACGCCAGACACGCGCCAGGAAGGGATGACTAGATATCTTATTGTAATGTTGGTCATGAGCATCCACACACTCCACACGCAGAAGGTAAGGACAGTGCTGGACTATGAGGCTTTCACTAGGCTGGATTAGAAAGAATCCTTTCAAGATTTACAATGTATTATATACATATTCTGAAATTATTACTTAATTCAATTTATTCACGCCTATAACCTGTAATATGATTTTTTAAAACGTTTGTAAATCGGTTTACATCACTGTAGTTTGAAGTTATAGGTAATATGGTGTGTGGTCATACTAGCAAGGATGACAAAAATCTTTTTATATTATTAGTAAAAAGTCTTGTGGCCTTTGACAACTCATATGCATTTGTTAACGGTTCTTTTTTTTAAATTTATAAAGGTACAATTGACAATTAATTTTAATCTATAACAAATTGTACCCGGTATTGATCAGATTAAAAAAGTGATCAGTTAACATTTTTTAGCAATAAAATGTCCAGATTTAAGTCGCATGTAGTTTTCTTTCTCAGGTCCAAAACTTTCTCCCAGCAATTGAAGAAATCAACCCCATGTAAAAAAAAACATGTTTAATTTAATAATTCTTATATGAGAACTTGGTTTTAAACTATAAAAGTAAAAATGAATAAAATAATTTCTGAAAGAATAATTTTTTTTTTTTCAAATCCACATATTTTCTTCCTAAAAGAACCCTCTCTAGATTAAGACTAGGCCACACTAATTTAACTCATATCCACCTAATTTTAAATTTGGTCCCTCAATCTTGCTCTTGTGGTGGCCCTCTGTCTGTTCCCCATATACTAGTAGATTGTCCAAATTTCACAAACCAAAGGAAAACAATCTTTAAATCAAGTTCTGTAAATCTGGCAACAATACTGGGAGACTCCCCTGAAGAAACAAATAAAGTACTCAAATTTCTTGCCATCACAAAACTCCTTAAAAAGATTTAATCCCCCAAAATCGGAACCAAAACACAGAATGGCCCTCCCAGTGGTTGCTCGGTGTTTTGTTATAACATTTGTTGTAATTTTTTTGAAATAATAAAAAAAAATCCACATATATTTTGTTTGTGCTACTGATGTAATTGAATTGCAGTGATTGACATTGTTCTGATGCCGTCTACTATCAGTCTATAATTTACGCAGAAAGTGTTCCCTTACTATGTAAGCAAAATCTGACCCATTAAGTAATAATTTTTCCTATGGCTTTTACCCTTTCAAGTAGGCCCGAATCCAGGATTGTATTTCGGGGGGAGGGTGGAAGTCACATAAAGGGGTTTGTACCATGTAGGGATTTGTATGAAGTTAAAATAACAAATTATCAATGTTATATTGATTTTGAAAAATTTCCGGGGGGGGGGGGGTGAAGTCACATAAAGGGATTTGTACCATGNCTGGGGTAAGCTATATCCAGATATTCATTTTAGAAATAGAATTCCGTAACCATTCTTCGGGTGCCGATGTGAAAATTTGAATAATTACCACTCATCATTCCTGGGGTAAGCTATATCCAGATATTCATTTTAGAAATAGAATTCCGTAACCATTCTTCGGGTGCCGATGTGAAAATTTGAATAAGTAGCACTCATCATTCCTGGGGTAAGCTGTATCCAGATATTCATTTTAGAAATAGAATTCCGTAACCATTCTTCGGGTACCGTTGTGAAAATTTGAATAACTACCACTCATCATTCCTGGGGTACGCTATATGCCAAGTTTTCATTTTAGAAATATAATTCCGTACCATTCTTCGGGTACCGATGTAAAAATTTGAATAAGTACCACTCATCATTCCTGGGGTACGCTATATCCAGATATTCATTTTAGAAATAAAATTCCGTAACCATTCTTCGGGTAACGATGTGAAAATTTGAATAAGTACCACTCATCATTCCTGGGGTACGGTATATCCAGATATTCATTTTAGAAATAGAATTCCGTAACCATTCTTCGAGTACCGATGTGAAAATTTGAATAACTACTACTCATCATTCCTGGGGTACGCTATATGCCAGGTTTTCATTTTAGAAATATAATTCCGTAACCATTCTTCGGGTACCGAACCCGAAAGACGGCTTTTTCTTTTCCTCTTTATTTTCTTTCAAAAATTCTCCTTTAAAATCTTTCTTTTGTTTAAAAAAATCAATTTCTTCTTTGAACAAGAACAAGAATGCAAAATAGAGCTTTCTCTTTTTACAATTTTATCCTCTGGGTTTTATTTCAGTGTTGAGTTGCCAAAGTTGCTGAATTTTTAATAAAATTTCAGCCATCTTGAACAAATCTACATTCAAAAGAAATTGTTATAGAAGTCAGATTTTATATCTTATCTTTGCATTTCCTAAACCAGATTTCCTACTTGTCTATTATTCAAAGATGTTCCAAGTGTTTTTCTTTAGTATCACATCTATGCATGTATTATTAATATAGCGCTCAGTGAGTTGATAGAATCATTTTATTTTTACCATCAGCACGTTTGGCGGCTCTAGAGTTGTATAAAATTTCTTCCCTTTAAAAGTGGCAAAGATTCTGATGCCTCTGGAGACATAGAAATCCCAAAAGTTTCGTCTCTTTATGACGAACCCTTCATAATGTAATAACAGTATTAAAATATTCTATGTGACAAAATTCATTACCAGTTTTGGAAACTTTAGATTTATATACTAATTTTTAGCTTTAAAAGTGGCAAAGTTTTTAATGTAGTAATCGAGGGGGCAGACCAGCTTCATTAGGTGACGATCCTAAGCCCGTGTAAATACAGAAGGCTTGGTGTTAGGAAGGGCATCCAAGCCTTTAAAAAATTCAGCTGCATACCAAAGAGGGAATGTCATCAGCAAATTGTGGTTAATATGTTTGTAGCTATGAGAAGAAAGCGAGGGTTACCGTGCCGGAAAAGGAGAAGGTAGGTACAGCTGGAGAAGGTAGGTACTAAAAGGAAGATTGTAGAATTGAAGGAGACAACGCCGACCCCAAATAGAATTGGAAAAAGATTAACTTAATGAAGGAGTAGAAAATTGGCAAATATTCTGATGCCACATAAGCTATACTAGTTATATAGAGATTTCAAAAGTTTCCATTTTTTAGGGCGAAACCTTCATATTTTAGTGACAATATTATAAACTTTTAGCCGACAATATTAGTCAGTGGAGTAGTCTAATCCCTAATAAATTTTTTTAAATTTTATTTAGCTTAACGACTGTTTAAATACTAACGTGTCATAGACACTGACTCTAATACACCTGATTTCCATCAAAAATTGTTTCATGTCACCTAATAATGATATTTGAAAGAAAATCATCCAATCAACTAAATCAAGACGGTGTTATTGGAAAAGCTCAAACTTACCTTCATTATTTCTCTTCGGCGTAACTACATGGAAAGCACTACTAGTGCAAAGGTCATCTGCAAAGTATGGTTTGTTATTGGAAAAACTCAAACTTACCTTCAATAATTCTCTTCGGTGTAAGTACATGGAAAGCACTACCACTGCAAAGGTCATCCCCAAAGAACGGTTTATTATTGGAAAAGTTCAAATTACCTTCATTAATTTTCTTTGTTGTACCTACATGGAAAGCCCTACTATTGCAAAGGTCATCTGCAAAGGACGGTGTTATTGGAAAAGCTAAAAACTTACCTTCATTAATTCTTTTCGGTGTAACTACATGGAAAGCCCTACTACTACAAAGGTCATCTGCAAAGGATGGTGTTATTGGAAAAGCTCAAACTTACCTTCATTAATTCTCTTCGGTGTAACTACATGGAAAGCACTACTACTGCAAAGGTCATTTCTTGAAGTTAATTTAAAATTTTCATTCGACGTTCTTGCTGATTTCATTGTAACACTAAAGTCCAAAGGTCCCGGAACTATTTCCATGTTAAAAAAAAATTATTAATAAATTTATTTTAAAAATTAATTGTTATTATTAAAATAAAAAAAGATGGACATCTTTGAAAAGCAGTCACTTTTTTTTAAAAACAGAATGAATTGATTTATTGACTATATTTTACTGCTAAAACAAGGAAGAAATTAATTATTTTAATTACCTACCTCTACAAGAAACGCTAAAAACCCAAAATGAAATAACTGCATTAAACAGAAAAGAAAAACACAAGCACTAAACAGAAATTGCTCTACTTTCTTATTATCCAAATATATATAAATCTGAAATTTGTGATGTATGTGGTAGGAGTCTGTTCCAAGAACACAGCCCAAAGGTAGCAGATAGCGAAAAATTGATGGGAATGACCCCTCTGAAAATCATAGTCTACTACCCCTGGAAAATTATTAGAACTAAATTGTTTTTAGGTTTCGGCCAAATTTCTAATATATTCATCAAAATAGATATCTTAAATTTTGTCGCGACAACATATCAACTCAAAGCGAGAAAGTTTTAGGTGTCCGTTTAGCGAAGGTATGGCCAGCCATTCCAGAGTTATGAGTTTGAATACGGTAACGGGCAAATCAAAATTTAGAAAATACTAAAAAGTCAGAATGGTCGTGCCTCTGAGAGATCAGGCGAAACGCTTAAATCTTGTATAAAATAAAAGCAAAAAGAATGTTCCATTTTTTTTTTTTTTTTTTTTTTTTTTTTTTTTTTTTTATGGCTTAACATCTCTTTAACATCTATTGGTTATTCATGACGGGGGTTTTACCGTCCATTAAATATATCCGGGATCCACTGAAACCATTAAAGATTTAAATAATAGAAATAATAATATCCCAGCTTTCTGGGTTCAGTAGATACCTAGTATTTTTTAGGTTCAGTAATCCTATGATTTGGGAATGTATTTAGTTTGGAGAGGAGAACTTGAACATAGCAGCAGAGACCCACTGAACCATGGTGATAGATTTCAATGATTCCGCCGAAAATAATACTGATGCTGATACTGTGTATGGGAAAACAGTACATGGCTTCCCAAGATTTTTTTTGTACTTAACGTCTCTTTTTACATTTTGGTCATTCGAGACGTGTGTTTTATTCCCCATTCGCTGGAAACTGGCAAGCCAGCTACCCACATTGACCTCAACCAGCCTGGGTTGGGCCGGGAAATCAGCCAGCATCACGAGGGCGCGAACCCAGGTGGAAACCCACATGGAACAAACTTGCTGGACGTTGCTTAACTTCAGAGATTGAACGGGAACTGGTGTATTCACCATGTCATAGACGCTGGCTACAGTGGCTACTTAAGATTTGCAATACATACTGTGTTCTAGAATGGCAAAACTTTATTTAATCTATACTTACAAAACGCAAAGCCCAGTAGGTATACTGACAAATTGATAATCCACGATGGCTAAACCTAGAGACTTGAAATTTGGCACACAGATCCCTGTTAGTATGTCGGTGCGTAAAAAGAAAATAATCGAAAGTTCAAGTGGAAGCAAGTTACCGTCAAAAATTACTCTTTTTAGTGGGTCTTTTTGCAATTTTTTTCTAAGCAAATCAAAGGAGATAGTTTATAAAATGATTCCGGTACGAGATAACCAGATTTATACGCAAATCATTTAGGATATTCACGATTTTAAATTAAAGAAAATCAAACCATAATATAAATTGATGCCATTTGGGATCAACGGGTCTTGGAATAATGGCTTTACCATCAGTCACATAAAAGGTATCCCTTATTTGGGAAAATAGAAAAAAATATATTATGGACCAATTTTTTTAAAAAAAGGAAAAACTAGCCGTTTCTAATTTATTTTTTCAAACGAATCATAAAAGTGTAGACTTTTATGATTCGTTTAATAACGTTGATATTCCATCAGTCACGAGTTATATTTTTTTCAAGATACCAAATTGCTCTCTGAGCATCCGCCTTCCTTTCATGTTGACACTGTCAATCACCGATCCGTGTACCTGGCGTCACCAATTCCTAAAGCCATGACACTTTATAACCAATATTCTTCTGTGCTGGACTTTGCAGATCGCATGAGCCACTTTAAAGAATTGGCCAAAAATTTGTGTCGGCCAACTTTTGATTTATAATATTGTTTTATATTTTTCTATCTTTTCTATGTGCCTTAATCATCCTTTTATCGCGCACTTTTTCAAGTTTTTTTTTTTTTTTTAACCACAAACCTTATTGATTATGTAAGAGCCATTAGTGATAATGGCGTTTAGTCAATTAAAAAAAAAAAAAAAAAAAAACTTTTGAATTATCTGAAAAAACTTTTCAGAAACATTTTTTCTGAATAAATTTCTATTTTCAGGTTTAATGATCAAATAAAAATACAATTAACCAGCGTCTATGGCTCGTTGACTACACCAGTTCCCGTACGATCACCAAAGTTAAGCAAAGTCCAGCGAGTTTGTGGCATGTGGGTGTCCACATAGGTTCGCGCACTGGTGATGCAGAGTCAATGTGGGTAGCTGGTTTGTAAGTTTCCAGCTAATGGAAGGTAAAACCCTCGTGTTGAATGACCAATAAATGTTGAAACGTTAAACAAAATATATATATATTTAATCATTACATTAGTATGTATAATTCATTTAAAAAAATATATAATTTAAATACAAAAATAGTTATTAAAATTAATTACAAAAAAAGAATAATAGGTATTACCTAATAATTAAAAATAAAAACGAAATATTACATTCTCACCGAAACTTAATTTGATATCAAATACAAAATTAAAAAAAATAATAATAACAAAAAAAGAAATCTTTGCTATTATTTGCTAGAAATAAAAGAGTTGTGGTTAGAAAAAGATTCGAAATACTAAAAATTTTATCTCTCACACATAAAATATCCTGACAACCGCGACTTTTTTTTTCTCTTCTTTTTCTTTTCACTTTAAGCCCTTCCTACACGCCCCTCCTTTTTTATCTGTCCCGATGTGCTGTAAGCATTTTTTTCCATCATTCTTTTCGATACGTACATTTTTTACTTTATTTTTAATTATAAATAGGATTTCCGTTATCTACATATATCTAATTTGGGAATTTGGAGTATAATTTTGCAAGTATACTTTTTACGGTTCTCATATTGCAATTATATCAAAATACATTTCTGTCCTCTATGTAGGACCGTATCAAGGATTTTTTTTCGGGAGGGGGTCATGTAAAGGGAATTTAACCAGAAAGGGACTATTATATGAAGTTAAAATAGAAAATAATTCTTAATGCTATACTGATTTTTAACAAATTTCGGTGAGGGGGTTAACTCCTTAAAACCCTGTACTGGATAGGGCCATGCCTCTAGAAATTATATTAATTCTAAGCTTTTTGAAATTAAATCATTATTATCTCCACCATCATGTGATAGAAATATCTCTCCAATAGTAATCTTGAATCTAAGCGCACGGCAGTCGTGTTTTTTTTACCCCTTTAAATTTAGGTGAATGTGGGCAGGGACGTAGACATAAAATCCGTTCCGGGAGAAAATTTACGGACCTCTCTATTATTCTTTCATCTAAAAACATCGTATGGGCAGTAATAATAGTAAAAGTAGCCAATTCACTTAGTTGATGTGAAAAGGCGTGTACACTTCTTCTTGGCAACAAAGAATTCGATTATCAGATGTTAATGTTTACGAAATATGCCAATATTTATGTTTGCTGTACAAGCAGAAAGGTCGCACTATATTTTAAAATCAGTGTCCTGCAATAGCCATTGTCCCTTATTAGCCCACTATCGCTAAACTTCCGATTCTGTGTGTTTGAAATTTTTTCAAAAATTTTAAGTTGATTTATTTATTAATCAGAAAAAAACATGAAAAATTTCATTATGATAATTTTCTCACCGGGCCTCTTAGGAAATCCGGGGCCTGGGGGAATTCCCCCCATTTCCCCCCTCTCGTCGGGGCTGAATGTGGGTAGTTGGTTGAGGTGAATGTGGGTATCTTGAAGAAAAATAAGAAAAATAGAATCTTGTTTCTCTCGGCATGGTTTCGTATTTTTCTTTTGTAACAGCGACTCTTGCAGCAGGCAGCAGGATTACCTATTTACTTGACACTTTCCAGAACACTGACAAAAACACACTCGCCCATGCATCATAACTTAATGGACTTTCATAAATCTTGTCCATAAAAACAGGATATATGTAGGTACCTAAGTGTAAAGTTTTCTATGTCAAATATAGAAATCACAAAATTTATTTATCTGCTTTTGTCTGTAAGCAAGAAATTGTGTGTACGGTACAATAGTGTGGATAGGGGGACTTGAAAACAATAATTCTAAGGGACCCAAGTCCATGTCAGTCGTAAAAGGCGACTAGGGGCAGCAAGGAGAAGCTTCTGCATTACCTTTCCTATGTCCCCTGTACAGTGGCGGATTTAAACATTTGCCGCCCCTGGACAATTTAGAATTGCCGCTTCTATTTTGAGAAGAAATAAGATTTTCACTGCAGTATGACTTGAAAATTTCAATTACCGCCCATATTTTCCCGCCCCTAAATTCTACCGCTCTATTAGGCCATGAGCTATGTTGCTTTTACGGTAAATTCGCCACTGTCCCCGCGGATAAGGGGACTTGAAAAGAAAACTTCCAAGGCAACCAAGTCCATGCCGGACGTAAAGGGCGACTAATGTGACACATAGGCTTATTATTTTACTTGCTAACCCCCCTCCCCCCCAAGTTAGGGTTATCCGATGCCAAAGATGCTATTGAAAATAATAAACCAATACTTATTATATTGGTTTATTATTTTCTCATATTTTTAGAATAGATTTTTGTTTTATTTTACAATTTTACACCATCATCAAAGAGTGCATCCCTATCATTGTAGTAACAAAGTAGCTCTGTTCACAATCTCATGCATCATCCTCGTTAAATCATTAGTAGAAGGCTTGCTCGGCGTTGCGCTTTAGGAACAAGAATATTGAATGATAGTGTATTTATTATAAAATAAAACAAAGTAAGGTAGGTATGATAAAAAGTTTAAAAAGAGACAAGAAAATAAAAAAAAAGAAGGCGTAACATTGCGTTAGCTGAAATCTCAGCAACTAACCAATAGCAAAATATTTCTAATGAAGGAATAAATCACAGCAGTAGATAGGGGAGAGCGAAATATCATAAAGTGAAACTTTATTATTCATGTAGCTGTTTCTTTTATAATATGGTGTCCAACCCACTTAATGGTGAACAAAAAGAGCTCAGTCGTCAAAGCTGCAGCCAAAAATGATTTACTGGAGTTCATATGTGTCGGGTATATATTGGATTTTTTCCCCAAAAATTTTGCCGTTTTGTTATCTATCTAAAAGATAAAATTATTAAGACTTTATAATTTCATGTTGCTGTTTCTTTTATAATATGGACAGTACCGGATTACCATAAGGCAGATTTTGCAGCTGCCAAGGGCCCCGCGCTTTGGTCAACTTACACCAGGTATTATGAGTTTTTGACCAAGCTTACACTAGGTATTCCTGGATTCAGAAAAATAATAATAAAAAAATAAAAATTCAATGGACAGTTCTGAGGCCGAAAATAGAAAGCGGTTGTCCCGCGTGAAATGCCAGTGTGTTACCGCTAGACCACAGGAGGACTGTTGAAGAGTACAATGTACGTAACAGAATATGAGATGAATATTTTGTTAAGTTCAATAGAAACTTCAAGGAGACCTATCGACCTCCCAGAAGAGCTTAATACCCCATTAGATATCCAATATACAGGGTAAGTCATTTTAAAGGACATAATCAAATATCTCAGAAACTGTTAGAGATAGGAAGAAAACGTTTGATACAACCCCCTTATTTTTANTTTCTCTGAGGTTGTCTTCAAGGTTATTTTAAGATCACCTTTGTTTTTTTTTAATAGAACTCTGTATTTTTGATTGTGGTATTGAATTTTGTATTGAAAATATATTTTTTTTTTTTCGATTTCACTTACAGTTTTAAAAAAATAAAATAACTTACAGTTTTTGAGATAATTTTGTCCTTGGCGTGCTCTTAGAAAGAGATATCTAACATGTGTGTGGAGCATTACAGCACGCCTATTTTGCAAATATTTTAGCATAAAACCTTGATGTTTCACGCAAATTAACACATGCATGCACAAATATTTCAAAATAATTGTACCGATAAAACCTCATATGTTAAATCTCTATTCTCTCAAGGTAAAAATTACAATCGAAAAAAATTAAGCAAAAAATATTTCATTTTTAATACGAAATTCAATATCACAATCAAAATATAGAGTTCTATTTAAAAAAAAATTGTTGAGCTTCAAATAACCTTGAAGGCGAAGAAAAAATTCAAGGTCATCATTAAATTTCCACCCTAAAAATAAGAGAAGTTTGTATCGAACGTTTTCTTCGTATTTCTAACGGTTTCGGAGATATTTGACTATGTCCTTTAAAATGACTCATCCAGTATGAATTCTCCAATTATTGCAAGTATAATTATCAAATTTAACAACAGAGCAAATAATGCGAGTATTGTTAAAATTTTAATTATGTCTTCCTGTGACGTCACAATCTGTGAGAAAACGAATTTTGATGACGTGATTGACGATTTTGTTATTCTTTGTTTTTGCAAATTTCTGACAGATTGTTTTACTAGCACATTATTTTAAGAAATTATCAGAAAAGACGAAATTCATTCATATTGTTTAATACTAGCTGTTTTGCCTGTGCTTTCGCTAGGATAATGGAATTTTGGAGGGGGGGTATGGGTTTGTGTCCATCCTTTATCGTGCAAGCTTTAAAAAAACAGGATTTAAATGTTTCGCTAGGGGCCTTAGAGGTATGGCCGTTCTGACTTTTTAGTAGTTTCAAAATTATGTTTTGTCCGTTTCCGGTTTCAAACTCGTAACTCTGGAATGGCTGGCCCCACCTTTGTAAAATAAAAGGACTAAACGGTCACCTAAAATTTTTTTTAGTTGATATATTGTTGCGACAAAATGTAAGATAACTAAATGTGACTGTCCGATTTTAGTGAAGATATTAGAAGTTTTGGTCGTAACTCGAAAGAGGCTGGAGGCGGCGAAGTATTTGGCGTTTATTTCTTAGTATCATTGACCTATTCATACGCATTGCAGAGACCTTACTGCGTTAAATACGATTACATCAATTCCATTATGATCACTGCAGTTCAGGTGGTATCACACCATTCATCATGATTTTTATGTATATTTGTTGAATTTGTGTGTTTGGTATGTATTTGTGCCCCAGGGGCACTGCCCCTATTTGATAATGCTTTCAGACAAAATTCTTGCTTTCAAATTATGTTGTGTATTATACCATAGCAACCATATATTTATCTGTAATTAATATAATTTTCAATTTTTTCTTTTTCAAATACGATTTCTGATCTAAGGACTTGGATGTTCACAGATGCCTCAGAAATATTTTCAAAGGTAAGATTAATGAAATATTTTTCAAAAACGAGCAAATATGACAAGCGTGTTTGAAACCCTATCAGACTATTCAGACAAATATTGGTCACTTTTGTGTTGATATCGAAGCAATCAAATATATTTGCCGATCACACTGTTTGAAGTTTAGAAAAATTACTAAATTTGGCATCATGACATATAGTGTAATACCATATTTAACCAAAATTTCTCGTATATACTACTTAATTGGAAACATTTTTTGTTGCTGGCTTTTATTGGAGTACAATCAGTCCCTTGAGAATAACTGAGCAGCTACGGTTCATACGCCAGGTTAAAAAGTTAATAGGCGTGCCGTAATGTTACAAGTCATGTTTGATATCTCTTACTAAGAGCACGCCAACTACAAAATTATCTCGAAAAGTCAAATAGAAAAAAGTGTTGATCAAAAAATATTTCCCTTTTTATACAATATTCAAAACTAGAATAAAAAATATAGGGTTCCATTTTTTTAAAAAAAGCAAAGCTGACGTTAAAATAGCCTTGAACGCGACCTTTGAGAAAAAATTTAAAGTCAACATTAAATTTTCCCGTAAAAAATAAGGGGGTTTATATCAACCATTTTCTTTCTATCTCTAACAGTTTCCAAGATATTTGACTATGTCATTTAAAATGACTAACCCTGTACAGTAAGAAAATGTGTGATATACTCCACTGATCTACTCTATTCCACTGATACGGCAACACTATGATCTCTTACTAAATTGAAACAAACCTTAAATCAGTCTCATTACTAAGTTAATGATGATTCTGCTATCGCCCCCGCATTAATTAACACACAGAATGCTGGAATCTCGTCAGATCTGTAAGGAACACTTTGCTTGATTACGTGAGATGTACTGTGAATGGAACACGTCTTGTGTGGGTAGTCAATGAACACTCAGAGGAGAAGTGTATAAATTGTACGATATTAACAACATATGGGGCTGTCTCCCACTCCTCAAAATTTGATGTTTTATATTTCTAGGTACATAGAATCCAAAAATCGAATTAAAATATCCGTTTGTTCATCATACGCCGTGTTGGGCACTTTTGCCACTTGATATATAGATCCCATCTGGGACTAATTATATGCTCCGAAAATTTTGGGTTCAATCGAAGGTACTGTTGGCGGTTTTAGACACTTGAAATTTGGTGTGTATGTCATATTTGGTGTCTCAGTAAGATTTGAAACTTTTGGTAGCAATCAAATATATCGCTGGAGGTTTTTCACCGCTTTTAAGCGGTTTCCATTAATCCTGTCTAAAAAGAGAATGGTAAAAACTAGAGACTTAAAATTTGGTATGTAAATAATAAGTATATAATTAAGATTTAAGTTTTTAAAAAAGAATATTTTAATTTTCCAAAACATCCATACTAATACATAAATGCGAAAGTAACTCTGTCTGTCTGTATGTATGTTACGCTTTCACGCTTAAACTACTGAACCGATTTTGATGAAATTTGGTATGGAGATAGACTAAACTTTAGGAAACTATAAACGGCCATGCCTATAAGGCGCCAAGCGAAGCGGGCGTATCCTGCTACTAATAATATAAATATAATAATTAGAAGTTTAATTTTAAAATAACAATCCGCGCATCCGCACATAAAAATGTCTATCTGATATCTAATTGTCTGATTCGACCTGAAGGATATGCTGTCAGTTGTTTATATTGAGTCAGCAGTTTTCGCTGCTGTCACTTGCATGTCAAATTTAGGGTCTAATTATGCCGCAGAACTTTTGGGGGCGTTATTTTTTAGCCAGCAAAATAATAAACCCAAGTGTCACATTGGAAGAGTTTTTTTTTATATTGGGAATGAAAATCTGAAGGTATGGATGTGGCGATGTGGCCTTGTTAAAAAATATATATTGAGAGATGAAAAACTCAAGAAATGTGTTCCTTGAGTTGTTACATGCTCCCTCCCTCTCTCACCCACTCCTTTACTCTTATTCCGCCTCTTCATTTGCGTTGTGAATAAATTGAAACATAAATAAATGCAATTGACACTAAAATTACGTTTAGAAATATTAATTAATAAAAGAGATAAAGAAGGGAGAGAAAAGGACACTCACTTTACAAAGGTCAGACCTTTGTAAAGATGAGATGATTCGGTCCTTTTCAAATTCACAACTTGTTTAGGTGTTTTGAATGTATTCTATTTCCAGTGTTTGAAATAGATGCTTACGAATCAGGACCGGAGCACAGTTAGGTACAATGGAGCACACACGCGAGTACCAAACATTAAGTATAGCTTCAAAATATAACTTTACTCCAAATGAAAGCCGAACCAAATATTATTAAAATGAATCTATGGATTTGGTGTCCCTCATTCCACATCCATATACCTTCAGATATTTTATTTTAATTTTAATCTTTAATGACATCCCGATGGCAGAGTGCACATCAAACTCGACTTTTATCAAAGAAATTCCGCATTAGATTCCTGAACGAGTTGTAAAACAGGCCACAATATTTGGTAAAGCCAAATATTGTGGCCTGTTTTACATGATGATGAATAGGATCAGGTAAAGCCAAATATGGTGACCTGTTTTTTTTCTAACTTTGTGAAGATAATACATAAATGAAAATTTACTTGAAGACACATTCATCGTACCCCATCACCAACAGTCTGATGATGAATAGAATCAGGTAAAGCCAAATATTGTGACCTTTTTTTTCTAACTTTGTGAAGATAATAAATAAATGAAAATTTACTTGAAGACACATTCATCGTACGCCATCACCAACAGTCTGATGATGTTCATAAAAACAGACTGTTCATTCTAAATACACAAAGCAAGATATACTATCCCGACAATGATATAAAACCATTCATTAAGACTTTTGTGTATAGGATTAAATGTAAAAAGAATTAATAAAAGACAAAGGAATTAAATTTGAGACAGAAAAACATAAGATGGGGAAAGCGAAAGCAAAATAAGAGAAGAACAAAGAAAAGGCACAAAGCTTTCGTTCAACGGAAGATCCGAAACAATTAAGAAAAACTGTGGAGAGATCTATGTATGTACCTAATATACTAACTGTTTACCCTTCGCTACGGTTACGAAATTCAACAAAAAATTCTAGATTGCGACATAAAGCTTCTCAAGTTTGGGATTTGGTGGAACCGACCCCCAGAGTGAGCACGGCTACTATTTGGAAAAATCAATATTGTACTCAAGGATATTACTTTTTGTACTGCAGAACACTTTCGTATTAAATTTCAGATTTCTCGCTCATCCCAATGTGGTACTTCTCAAACCCGACCATAAATCGGACATCAGAAACCGGAAAAATTTCAATTTTTATATTTTCTATGGAGTCTTTAAATACTGTTTAGGGGGTTCAATTCTCGCTAATTTTTCGTTATCTTCTCTAGTTTTTGCGGAAAAAAATTTGCAAACAACCTTCTATAAAGCGTCATTTTGGCGGTAACTTGCTACCACTTGAACTTTTGATTTTTTCCTTTCTTACTACGCACCTATATACTAAAGGTTTCTGTGAGTCCAATTAAGTCTCTAGGTTCAGCCATCGTGGAGCTACGTTTATTATCAGTCAGTCTGTGGGCCAGAATACCAATATATACCACGCTGGTTTTCTTTTTCTTGGCGTTGCATAATTTTAGATTATAAAACGCAAAGCCCAGTTGGTATACTGACTGAATGACTCATAATTAACGTAGCTCCACGATGGCTAAACCTAGACACTTGAAACTTGGAACACAGATTCCTTTAAGTATGTAGGTGCGTAATAAGAAAGGAAAATAATCGAAAGTTCAAGTGGGTCTTTTTGCAATTTTTTTCTGGCCAAAATAAAGGAGATCAAAAAATGACCGAGAAAGACCCCCTCCAAAATAGTATGTATATATAATTATCTATGAGTAGAGATCTATGTATCTGAGATGAAACGAGTCCAGAGTTGTTGGTCAAATGAATATTCGGGGTCCCCATCGATTCACCACTTTGTGTACACCAGTCTCGTCAAATCAATAAGGTTAAGCAGGGTTGTGCTCGGTGCTTACCCGGATTGGAGACCTCGTTGGTCTTATCGGAATGCACTCAGCGCCATGATAGTTAAAACTAACCTTAAAAAAATTAGACCAAATAAATATGTTTAGCCTTTTGAAAATAGAAATGAGGAAGTAAGGACGAGAACATCATTTGTAATGATTTCAAACAATGAGATAGCAAGTTTTATTATCAAGCCAGAGCTCTTACTGTATCTTCGTTTTTTGGATTTTAAATGTTTCTGAAAAATGAAGATTTTCCGAAGCAGTTATCTTATTTAAGAAATGAAGAACGTTCATCGGCATGTTAGACTGCCTACATTACTCGATTACGGGTGCGAACTTTTTTTTCCACATTTAACGGACATATCAATAAAATGGTGAAAAAACGGGATTAAAAAAACACATTTTTTTAAATCATTTCAGAAGAATTATTGTCAAAAAATTGGAAAATTGAACAAAGAACAGACATGTAAGGAAGTAAAAACGTTCTAACCACATAAATACATAACACACCTTATGCAGTATACCAACTGCAGCATGCCAGCACCGTAATTTCTGACTACCTTAATGTTTATTTTTTTTCGATATCATCGATAATATCGAAATCTTAATTTCGATATCTAACCACAAAAATACATAATGCACCCTTTGCAGTATACCCACTGCAGTATACCAGCACCGCAATATGAGACCACATTGATGTTTATTTTTTTCGATACCGATTTTTTTCGATATTATCGATAATATCGAAATCTCAAGTTCATAATAATAGCTATTCTAACCACATAAATTCATAATGTACCTTATGCAGTATACCAGCACCGTAATTTCTGACTACCTTAATGTTTATTTTTTTTTCGATATTATCGATAATATCGAAACCTCAAGTTCGATCTAAAATTTCGATTATATCGGAACCCGAATACGATATACCTAAATCAAATCTTTTTATGAGTAGGTACATCAAGGTAACAATGGTGATAATGTCCTTTAAAATCTTCAAATATTCCACGAAGGAAGCACGCAGCCCAAGCTTAAATGAAAACAACATAACATATCCTATGGGAAACATTGAACTTCAATTGAGATAACAAAGAGATCTTCTTACTCGTAATGTCCACCCATCCCGAAATCCATCCAAAAACAAAATAAAAGCTGACAATCATTTATTTTAACAAATTTCAATTGAATTTTGTTAACTTTAGTAAACATATATATCAAACAAAATGTGTTTCAGAATAAACCTTTACAGAATGAGGAGACCTTATATGGAAAACGAAAGAAAATATTGGAAAATACAGTAGCTTGCAGCAAATCAAATGAAACATTTCAATGTTATTTCTAGAAATAAGCTTGCAGTATTAGAGCTGTCAAAGGGGGGGAAAATGTGTTTTGAATTGTAAAAATAATAAAGTCTTTAGCATACGTTTTAACGAAGATGATACCCAATCATTGGCGAAGTCAATGTATGCTTGGAAAGAAAAATATCGAGATTCTTGAAATGTGTCATATATCTGATTAAAATTATCGATACATTAATACTGAACCGAAACAATGAAGTGTACATATTTCCTCTTATTATGTTCACACAGCCAGCCTCTTTTATCGTTTACTCTACTTCCCTTGTAATGCTATGTACAGTCTTCCCTCACACTCCTTCATTACTCACTGTTTAGTATCGTACTGAATGCAATAATACTGAACCCAAACAATGAAGTGTACATATTTCCCCTTATTATGTTCACACAGCCAGCCTCTTTTATCGTTTACTCCTCTTCCCTTGTAATGTTATGTACAGTCTTCCCTCACACTCACACTCCTTCATTACTCACTGTTTAGTATCGTACTGAATACAATAATACTGAAACCAAACAATGTAGTGTACATATTTCCCCTTATTATGTTCACACAGCCAGCCTCTTTTATCGTTTACTCTTCTTCCCTTGTAATGCTATGTACAGTCTTCCCTCACACACACACTCCTTCATTACTCACTGTTTAGTATCGTACTGAATGCAATAATACTGAACCCAAACAATAAAGTGTACATATTTCCCCTTATTATGTTCACACAGCCAGCCTCTTTTTATCGTTTACTCCTCTTCCCTTGTAATGTTATGTACAGTCTTCCCTCACACTCACACTCCTTCATTACTCACTGTTTAGTATCGTACTGAATGCAATAATACTGAACCCAAACAACAAAGTGTACATATTTCCCCTTATTATGTTCACACCACCAGTCTCTTTTTATCGTTTACTCCTCTTCCCTTGTAATGTTATGTACAGTCTTCCCTCACACTCACACTCCTTCATTACTCACTGTTTAGTATCGTACTGAATGCAATAATACTGAACCCAAACAATAAAGTGTACATATTTCCCCTTATTATGTTCACACAGCCAGTCTCTTTTTCGTTTACTCTTCTTCTCTTGTAATGCAATGAACAGTCTTCCCTGACACTCACACTCCTTCATTACTCCCTGTTTAGTATCGCACTGAATACACACAGTAATGTTATTCTATTATGTTCTCTTTATCTCCCTAAAAAAAATTCAAGTGAAAACCACCGCTTTTACAGTAAAAAACCCTTTTTTCTTGCGTGATATGTCACCCCTTTTATTTAGTACAAGGGATGGATGATCTCTATTAGAAAGCACAAAGGCGTGCGGATTAAAAAAACACAAATTGTAACATCTTTTATACAGGGTTTTATGAAATCAGGTTTCATAAAAAGCTGTCGAAATACGAGTTTAATGATAGTGGTATCACACTATTTGTCATTAATTTAAATTTTGTCATTTCAAACAATAGCAAAGGGTGTGATCGGCAAATATATTTGAAATTCGCTATATGATTGTTTTGATATCAAACACAAAATTGAATAAAATTTGTCTAAATATTCTGACTACTGACTATACTATGAATATCCGTAATATGTAATATTTGTAATATCGATATTCTTCTATCGATTCGCAACCCTAATTTGACTGATTTGACAGTATGCTTATATTCTAAGTCATTTACACGATAATATATAAGAATTTCATCCCAAATTTTGTTGACCGGTAAAAAAATGATTTCTATGTTATTTTACAAAATTTGAGATAGACAAATAATTAGACATTAATACAAGTTAATTTCAAATATTTCGATTTTTTTTTTTTTTTTTCTTAACGNTTTTTTTTTTTTTTTTTTTTGCTTAACGTCTCTTTAACATGTATATTGGTCATTCAAGACGGCGGTTTCACCTTCCATTCGCTGGAAATTTACAAACCAGCTATCCATATTGACCTCGCCCAGCCTGTGCTAGGAAAGCAAAATAGCCCGAGGGCACGAACCGACGAGGACACTCGCATAGAACAACCTCACTGGACCTTGCTTAACTTCACTGATCGAATGAAACTAGTGTATTCAACGCGCCATAGACGCTAACTGATTTCGTTTTTTAACAAAGACATCTTCAATATCCTGGAAATTTCTACCCCTCCCCATGACCACTATAGCCCTGACGGTTAGCGCACATCTTACTACTAAAGATGAAAAGTGCATATGCCCCCCCCCCCCGAATGAAAATCCTAGGTGCCATACTGGTACTAATAACTATTATTTTCTTTTAAAAAAAATCTATATAAAATAGATTTTTTTCTGTCTGTCATCCATAGAACCCTATAATAGCCTTTAATGAACATTTAGTAAGCTTCTATCTAATGTATGAAAGAGAAATGTAATTATGTATAGATGAAAAGAAGATTCCTCCCAATATGTTTTAACAAAAAGTTCATTTTTTTGCTACATTAAGTTTCTACCACAACACCAAATGTAATCAAAGAGAGGTGTTGTACAAGGGAAAACACTAATCAAAGGCTTTCAATAATCTTAAATCGTTATTTTATTAATTTCAGTCACAGCAGTCGGTGTTTCTTTTACCCCTTTATAAAAATGTTGTTAAAAGGGTTAATGTGTCATTAAACTGAATGGAAAATCCATTACCATTTATCCACCTGCCAGACTCCAAATTGATGTTTCCCAATATGTCTTAAACTCTCAAAAACATATGGAAAAAATCTGCCAATATGACACATGGGTTTCTTATTTTACTTGCTAAAAAAATACCCCCTCTCCAAAAAGAATTGAGTGAGGGTATTTTTTTTTTCTTTTTTGTGACGATTCCAAATCTAGAACCAAATTTGACATACATACCAAATTTAAAGTCTCTGGCTCTTACCATTCTCATTTATACAGAATTAATGAAAACCACCTGCGGTATTTTTGATTGCACCCAAATGTTTGGAACCTTTGTTATGTACATATGATGTACATACCAAATATCATGTCTCTTGCTCTGACCATGCTCTTTTTAAAGAGGATTACTGAAAACCGCTAAAAAACGGCAAAATTCGCCAAGGGTGTATTCGACTACATCCAAAAGTTTCGAGGCACAATTAGAGCCCAAATGAACTTGGGGGTCTTGGTTGTATTCCTTTTAAGTCCTCCTATCCACATACATGTGAAAAGAGGTGCAAAAATCATACAGTATACAGTCATTCCTTGGTTGTACGATGTTGATGGTGTGAGCTAAGCCCACTTTAGTACAATCGATCATAAACCGGAAACAAAATTATTATTATTACCTATTTTTTTTAAAAAAAAATGACAACTTGATGACGTTATTTTAATTTTATATTTTATTGTTTAAACTTAGATAAGCATAAAATTCACAAGTTTATTGTATTTTCTCCCATTCTGGTTACTCTGGTGGCATTATTATTGTTGTTGTTGTTCGTGCAATATTAATACTTGATCCTTTTTTAATGTTCATTGCAAACGTATTGTATGTAGATTTTTTTTAGTGTTTGTTTTTTTATGTCTTCATTTTTTTTTTTTTTTTTTTTTTTTTTTTTTTTTTTTTTTTTTTTTTTTTTTTTTTTNTTTATCTGCAGATCCTTTTTCATAAATTTTGTTGAGAGAAATGCATGCAACTAGTTTCAAAAAAAATTCCATCGGGCTAAGCCGAAAAAATTTCCTTTTTTTTAAAAATGGCTTAAGGCTTAAGGTCTAACATCTATTGGTCATTCAAGACGAGGTTTTACCCTTCATTCGCCGGAAAGTTGCAAACCAGCTACCCACATTGACCTCACCCAGCCTGGGTGGGGCCGGAAAAATAGTCAGCATCACAAGGGCGCAAACCCACGTGGACATTGTACAACCTCGCTGGACGTTGCTTAACTTCAGTGATCAAACGGAGAACTGGTGTATTCAACGTGCCATAGACGCTGGCTATATAAAAAAAAATTATAATAGGTACATGGTACATAGATATTGTGGTTTGTATTTAAATTTCTCCGGAAAATTTTAATTCTCTGGAAATAAAATATTTCTGTGCTAACGATCCGTTTCTCCATCCGCTTGAAGGGCCAAAACAATGAACAATCAAACACATTTTTGCATTTATACTTAATAGAACTCCC
This sequence comes from Pachypsylla venusta, assembly GCA_012654025.1. NCBI lineage: Eukaryota > Metazoa > Arthropoda > Insecta > Hemiptera > Aphalaridae > Pachypsylla > Pachypsylla venusta. The sequence goes on from CM022877.1 coordinate 32,039,178, forward strand.
CCCTGTGAATAGGGGGAAAAAATCTTCAAGGTTAAGGTCAACCATGTTTTTTTAAATGGAATTCTATATTTTTGATTGTGGTATTGAATTTTGTAATAAAAAAGAAATATTTTTTGGTTATCATTTTCGATTTGATAATATTTACTATCTAGCACAAACGTTTTATCAGCACGACCATTTTTTTTTTTAGGAATTTTAGTAATACATCAAGGGTTTATGGACATAATTTGCAAATAGGCGTTCCGTAGGCTTCACACTCAAGAATACAGAGTTTCACTTGAAAAAAAGCAAGTTAACCTTGGAAAATCCCTGAAAGGGACTTTCGGGAAAATATTTAAAGTCACCATTAAATTTCCTCCTAAAAAATAAGGGAAGTTTGTAACGAACGTTTTCTTCCTATCTTTAACCGTTTCCGAGATATTTGACTAAGTCCTTTAAAATGACTACCCTGTATATATAAAATTATGATGAGGCTATTAGGACTTCGTATAACAAATGAAATCAAATCCATCTTTAATTTAACTATACTAATTCTCAGTGTGAATGCTAGCAGCCTAAAGGTGCTCGCAGACATACTTATCTTACTGCATAGCACACTTTGTAATATGTGTGCAGAAAAAATATAATTATTATGTGTGCACGTATCTGTGAGCACCATTCAACATCACAGGTTAACAGCTGTGGGCCGGTTTGCAACAAGTCGCCATGGGTTGTTGATATATGGGAATCCTAACAGATAATGTAGTAGCTTCTCCTTGCTTTCTGCATGTGCAATGGAAAATATACCGTTTCTGACCATTCCTTTAGACGCCTTTTACAACTGACATGGGCTTGGGTACCTTTTAACTATTCTTTTTAAGTCACCCTATCTACGGGGGACTTAAAAAGAATCTAACGTGTTATGTAATAATTATGCGAGCACTATTAAGAGTTTGAAATGCGTCATCTGGAAGGTTATATTCGATATTATTTGTACAAACAGACCTGAAAGGGTGAATTTAATTTTTACAATCATCACTCACTTTGTAATTCCTATCTTGAATTTTTTCACATTTTTATGACATACTCTTTTTTTGTACAAAAGCGAATTGAAATGCCTATCATCATATTATCTGTTGAAACGCCACTATTGAGAAATATCTCCTCACATTCTATTATTCATGTATTTATTTTGTATTTTTCACGGCAAATGTTGCTCCTTGACAATAGCAATAGGCAATAGTATTGATAGGTATATAGGGTTTATGACAAAGGATAATAACAAACATGAAGACTATGAAGAGTGTTCCGCCATAGGAATTAAAAATATGAATAGAAAATGATTTTTTGTAGGTTCTACTTAATCCCAAATGAATTTTCAAAATCATATTTGGACATGTTGATTTGGCACATCCACCATCACTTTTTCATCATTTCCCTAGGTGCAGCAATGGAGAAACGTGTTGACTGTTGACGTGTAAATAGTTTTTTTTTTTTTTTTTAATTTGGCTTAACGACTCTTTAACATCTATTGGTCCTTCGAGACGAGGGTTTTACCCTCCATTCGCTGGAAACTTGCAAGCTACCTCATTGACCTCACCCAGCCTGGGTTGGTCCGGAAAAATAGTCAGCATCACGAGGGCGCAAACCCACGTGGACACCCACATGGTACAACCTCGCAGGACGTTGCTTAACTTCAGTGATCCTCCGGGAACTGGTGTATACCATAGGCGTTCCATAGACGCTGGCAATAATCTTTTCTCATTACATTATTTACAGACATCGTAATAATTACTTAAGATAAGTAAGTATGATTTCAGAATATTATTAATGAAGTAGCCATATTGGATAATATATTAATATTATTATGAACTTTTACTAAATTATACAGGGTGATTCAGGTTGTTTGTATCAAGGGAATAGGAGTTGTAGAACATGAAAAAAGAATCACTTTTTACAAGTGTGAATTTTGGTGGATGGGGAAGCACATGTACTTACTGGCTAAACTTATTGTCATTGACATGTAAATTGCATCTCTACAATGTATCATATTAAAAACTGATAATTTGGCGTCTCCACCATAAATGTACAAATATTATAGTAACTATTAGCATCCTTAAACATGCTCTTTATAAGTGTTTAAAAATATATATTTTTAAATGATAATTGGAACAAAACACTTACCAGAAACTCTATATATAATTAATTATAACAAAACACATTTCGAATCATTCGATTCATCATCAGTGTAGTGGAGCGGAAGGATGGAAGTTGCCTGTAAATATAAATAACTCTTATCAGTATAAATTTAGGTTTTTTGTTTGCGGAAAGATTTTAAATATTTAAATTTTTGTCGGATCAACAAATTTAGATAGAAAATCATATTCTAAATTTGATTAAGTTGATCCGACGAAATTTTTAAATATTTAAAATCTTTCCTCAAACAAAAAACCTAAAGTCTCCAAAGACATGCATTTATTATAATTACTAGCAGGATCCGCCCGCTTCGCTTGGCGCCTTATAGGCATGGCCGTTTATAGTTTCAACGCATTTTTTTTTTCGTGATAAAAAGTAGCCTATGTCCTTTCCTAAAGTTTAGTCTATCTTCATACAATTTCATCAAAATCGGTTCATTAGTTTAAGCGTGAAAGCGTAACATACATACATACAGACAGACAGAGTTACTTTCGCATTTATATATTAGTATGGATTAATATTATCAGTAAATGTGTCCAATCACACATTTTTCTTCATTGCTAAAGAACCAACATATAATAACACTAGAATCTATCAACATTCTAGAGTGATCTCCGTGGCGTTTGGTCCGGAGGTTGTGAGTTCAAATCCCGCCCGGAGCAAAAATTTTATGATCGAATTGTCTCGTTTCCGGAATGGCATGGCTGTAAAAAGGAGTGCCCTGAAGTAATGGTAAAGAACGGATAAGTAGACAACAGGTGCCGCTACCTCAAATTAAGCTAGTTTCCTACTAGCATATCAAATCGCAATGGGTAACTATTGCTACAGAGTAACGCTAAAGGCGGGTTCTAGGGCATAACTTTTTTTTTAAAAAAAAGAATCTGTCAACATAATAATATCCCGGAGAGTGAATGATGAACTCATCAACTAAAAAGTGTCTTTTTCCTATACAAATCTCCTCATAACCAAAGCTATTAAAAATAAACATTATGTAAATGTCATTTGTTGTTTTTAACTCTTTCTAGAAAAATTAGATATGAATTTTAATGAAACAAGTAAACAAAAGGATTAAATTCAATATTTATTTTAAGAACAGATGGTGAAATAGTAGAAACATTGTGGTATAGTCCATTAGAAATCTTGTTTGAATGCGGGCTGACATTATATCTAGTAAAACAACAGTTCAAGCAATGAAACAGTAAAGTGAGAGTCAGGGCGAGAACAATATGTATTTTTTTTTTTTAGATTATTTTGAAGACGCAATTTCTGTGTAATATAATACAGAAAGCAACTCTGCAATATTATTTTGTTAGTGACGAAATTATAGTTCAGTCATTGACATGGTTCTTGGGAGCCCCGAATCAATAATTAACCTCCAAGATAAGATTGTATTCTGAACGCCGTACAGTCAACATCGGCCTGACGATGATAGTCTGAGATCTATCGAAAGCTCGTCACGCTTATAATTAATCAAAATCGATATTGTCTAATGATTTAAATTATGTATGATAATGACGAGTAAATTTTTTAGCCAAACAGAGCTACAAGTCTCGTACAGGGCCTATTTCGAGCTACAAGTCTCATACATCTTAGAGACACAAATCTCATACAGGCCTATTTAATGCTACAAATCTCATACAGGGCCTATTTCTAGCTACAAGTTTCATACATTTTAGAGTTAGAAGTCTCATATAGGGCCTATTTAGAGCTACAAGCCTCATACGGGTCCTATTTAGAGCTACAAGTCTCATACGGGTCCTATTTAGAGCTACAAGTCTTATACATCTTGGAGCTACAAGTCTCATACAGAAACCGACTACTTTCTGGCCATCTTAGCATAACAATTTGAATCTGAGCTGGGATCAGTCGATAGCAGTTAACGTCCAATATTTCAATCGATCTGACCAATTAATCCTTGAAATACTTCTTCCTTAGGCAGGTCGTCAAAGCGATAACGCGCGATTGCAAGCTCACTTGTATTTTGTATGCAAGTTGCCTTGTCTTATAGGGATTCCTATAAGACAAGGCAGGGAAAAACAAATACACTGGTTCTTATGGGAGTGTGCTTGATCTGCTGACTCCCATAAGTATGTGTTTTTTCCATGCTTACATAAACAATTTGTGATATGCTATAAGATAAGTAAGTAAGCGGCTGTCTCAGAATACCCTTATTTTGTGAGCCTTTAATTGCGCATAATAAGTTAATAATACTTGCAAAGTATGACCGAGCTTAATTCGATTTAAGTATAAACGTCATTTAAAACAAATAAACAATGAAGAAATTCTGAATGTTCGTTGAAAAACAATATAATAGACAAACATCTTGGAGTTATATTTAGAATTTACTTGGTTGAGTCGATTGGATATATTTACAGTTAACCGCAAAAATTACCTCCCTGGTCAGTCTCAGTAGCTCAGTTGGTTGAGGCGGTGGATTCATAACCAGGAGGCTGTTCGTTCGAATATAACTGCGTCCCCGCTACTGGTCTCAATACATCTGACGGTTCCAAAATAAGAATAATAACCTCTCCGACCAGGACGTTCCATTTCCCTGTAACCGATTTTGAAAACAAATTAAATTTTCAGAAAGTTTAGTCCCCGAAACGTAAAATCTAAATAAAATACAACTTATCCTCTTTCAAAGAACTCTATTCCAAAAATGTCTTTTGAAGATTTTTTTTTTTTTGCATGAAAATGTTTGCCGGGAGATATTTGGTTTTACAATGTGGTTTATAATTTGCATTTCAAATTTTAATAAAATATATAAAAAAAAACTCTTACATGAGAAACTCTGCATGTGTTATTCTCTTTGATGACATCATGCAGAGGAGGCAACACACAGAATGGTATATGTACTTCAATGTAGAGCTCAACCTTTGTGCTTTTGTATGGAAATTGACTCTGGTAACTATAAAACAGAATGGTATATGTACTTCAATGTAGAGCTCAACCTTTGTGTTTTTGTACGGAAATTGACTCTGGTAACTATAAAACAGAATGCTATATGTACTTTAATGTAGAGATCAAACTCTGTGCTTTTGTACGGAAATTGACTCTGGTAACTATAAAACAGAATGCTATATGTACTTCAATGTAGAGCTCAAACATTGTGCTTTTGTACGGAAATTGACTCTGGTAACTATAAAACAGAATGATATATGTACTTCAATGTAGAGCTCAACCTTTGTGTTTTTGTACGGAAATTGATTCTGGTAACTATAAAACAGAATGCTATATGTACTTTATTTACGACCGGAATGGACTTGGGTGCCTTAAAGGTATTCTTTTTCTCCCTATCCAATACAGGCGACCTCAGAGGTAACAAAGTAGGCGCAATGGTTTCAACATGAGATCCATGCCCACATTCTGTCGCAAACGACAAAGAAGAGATAAGTAATCTCTGAAGAAGAAGAAAAAATCAGTAAAATTTTCCGAATCTCACACCAAAGATCAACTTAATTTCATTCTTCTCTTTTTTCCAGATACAGAAAATCTAGAGGAAAAAATAATAAAAATACTTTCCCTGGAAAATATTATGTTTTGTACAGAAATCATTGCACACTGAGGTTTTCCCTTAAACGATGGGAATTTTCGCAAGTGTTTTCGAGTTAAAGCTTAAAGAAAGAAAAACAGCTAATGATTTCTTTTTCTTTCTTATTCTTTTTTTTTTCACAATTTTCCAGGGTGTCATTCTCATTTTAACTGCTATCCTTGGTTTCCCTTAACTTTTTCATCACTCTTCTTGAAATGTAATCTATGAAGGAATTTTTCATGATCTTTATTTATATATGTGGGAGGGTTAAACTTCCTCCCTTTGCAATAAGATACAGGTAGCTTTGTAGTATATATAAAAACTTATTGAAAAATGTGAAGTGATGTTCTCATCACTCCACAAAAGTCCTTTATTTCACCAGCAGTCCTCCTGGTCTAGTGGGTATCACACTGGCTTTTCACTTGGAGAACCCGGGTTCAATCCCCGCCGGGGTCGGAAAATGTTCGACTTTATGCTTGTGATTTCGGAGTGCACTCTGCCTCGTGAGGACGATTGAGTAGCTACCCTAAAGTGAGTAGCGACCAGTGGCGGCATTACCAGAGTAAAAATATTAGAAGATTTAAGAGTTTATTAGTGCAGGAGGCTCTTTGTAATGCTGTGATACCCACAAATATTGTTAAAAGGCCGTAGAGCCTTGGCACAAAGAAATTCTTCATTTACATTCGAAAGTCGTTTATTTTTACAAAGTTCTCGAATATTTTAGAGGTTAGAGCATAATGATGATAAAATTCGACGTAAGTCAGAACTAAGCATACCAACAGTATACGTACTCACATATCTCATAACTTTATCAAGACAAGATCTACCTTTTTTTCCTCTCTTCTCCTCCCTACAACCGAATTGACGTGATTTTCACTAGGGTTGCGTATCGAAAGAGAAAATATCGATATTACCTATATTAATATTATCGAAAGCTTAATATCGATAAGCGATATTATCGAAAGGTCGAATATTGATATGAAATATCTGTTATATCAAAACCTTAATAACGATATTACATATTATCGATATGAATATCGAAAACTGTGCTGATAGGGGCGTATATCCGTATATTCTGACTTATATTTTTTTTATATATTATTTATTTTATTTTTTTCGACTATATTTTTTTTATGTTTTTTATATAAAATATATTTTTTTATATTTTTTATATTTTATAAAAAATATAAAAATTTTTTTTTATATATATATATATTTTTTTTTTCGACACCGATATTTTTTTCGATATTATCGAATTCTTAATATCGCTTATATCGAAACCCGAATATCGATATTCTCAATATAACATCGACATCCCTAATAAGTTGACTATCCATTATTATTTTCCAAAAATGATCGATTTTATTTCCCACATGCATAATTGATTAATTTATTTATTTACTCCCCTTTCTACTTTCAGCGTCGAAAGCTTTGCGTTCAATACCGCGATGCCCTATCTAACCATATATTTCGACATCTTCTGTCCCCCAAGGCAACCCTTCTGCAATACAAAAATTTATCCTTTATTGCGACAAATTGTTCATCTATCTCCGACACTCCAACACTGCAAGATAAAATACTGGTATAATATCACTAGGGTCCAAGAATTGGCCTTGAAATGAATACCTGATCTCCCGAAGAATTTGTTGAAGTCACCATAATAAATGTAGCCACCGAGGGGAACAAGCCAGCTCCATTAGGTGTCGGTCCCAAGGCCGTGTAGGTTTGATGTTAGGAGTGGCATTCATTATGATAAAAGAACTATGCTTCAAACCAATGATGACAGATCATCAGCAAAAGGTTTGTAGGTTTTATCACCTTTAGGTTTCTACGTAGTTTCAATTGATACTGTGAGAGGCAAACCAGGAAAGAATTACAGCTAAAGAGAGTAGGCACTGAACAAAAGTTTGTGGCATGGCAGAATTAAGGATAATAACAGCGGCACCAAATAGAATGGGGGAAAGGTGAAGTTAAAGAAGAAGATTACTCAACATTCAACACTTTACTACACATTACTCAACAAACATTACACTATTGAAACAAAAAGTTGAATCCCACATGGCACAACCTCGCTGGACGTTGCTTAACTTCAGTGATCTATCGGGAACTGGTGTATTCAACGTGCCATAGACGCTGTCTGTTTTAAAGGCTTTTATTTAACTTGCTTTGTATGTATGTTTGTGGGTAAATCTTAGAAATTAAATTTAACCCACTTCCCATTGTCCGATTGAGCTGAAATTTGGCACCGTGGTAGATCTTCGATGACAATTGAATGTGGTTTGGTTGGGGTCATTTCGTTACGGCCACGGCCACTTTTCTGGCCGATTTTTATAAAAATTTCAGAAATTTT
>CM022877.1:32071669-32089194 GCA_012654025.1 Pachypsylla venusta
TTAAGGCCGGCCATTCACGATCAGTCCAAACTGATACTTTCGACTGACGTGAATGGCAGTGGACTGACAGTCCAATTCGACTGATGGGTTGGACTGTAGGATTATAAAAAATTTATATTTTGGACTGAAGGTGCTTGGACTGACAGTTAAAAAATTTACGTGAATGGCGTTTTCAGTCCTCAGACTTCTCAGTTAACCAATTTCTCTTCAGAAATTGGTTATATTCTAGGTAATAAGGTATGTTTTATTTTATCTTTGGCTTTCTTTTTTTATTTTTCTTGATCATTACGAAAAATAATCCGAGAACAGCGATGTCGTCGTCGGAATCCATTGTGAGATTTGTGAGAACTGATGGTTTTAACTGAACGTGAGTGGGCATCTCAGTTGTCAGTTCAAACTGTCAGTTAGGACTATATTAGTCCAAACTGACAGTTTAAACTGATCGTGAATGGCCGGCCTTACAAACCAGCTACTCACATTGAAGTCGCCCAGCCTGGGTTGGGCTGGGAATATCCAGAATCACGAGGAGCGAACATACCTACGTGGTCAACTACTTATAAAACCTCGTTGGACGTTGCCAAACTTTAGTGATCTAACAGAACCTGGTGTATTCAACGTGCCATAGACGCTGGAGTGATGTTCATCGGGGAAACGAAGAGTTAGTATCCTTCTTTAACCATGTCACAACCTTTTGTTCGATGCCTACTCTCTTTACCTTCAACTCTTCCCTGAGACGGTAACCCTAGCTTACTTCTCACAGTATCAATAGAAACTGCGTAGAAACTCGATTTTTGCTGATGATCTCTCATTATTGGTTTGAAGCAGAGTTTTTTTAAGCTCTTCTTCATTAACTTCACCCTTTCCCAATTTTATTTGGGCTTGGCACCGCTTTCCTTAATTCCACCATGCCACACACAACCATTTGTTCGGTGTAACACTTTCCGAGTGACAGATTTAACTGCCACTTGCCACCTTTATTTTGAGAAGAAATGCTATTTTGATTATTTCATTCGTTAATGCTTACTCAGTGATTTTGTTGATTAATTGGAGACAAGAGAAATATAAACATTAATGAAAAAACAATGCTCGAACTCTCATTTATTTTATTTCACTTATTACAGCCTAGGTACTCGTCAAAAACCTCTCCCTTCAACACTTACATTTAGATATATAATAACAACTGTACAGTATCTTTCTGATTTTCAATCGTGTAAAATGTGAGAAACATGTATATGTTAATAGACACTATTTTCATTGCAGTTAAATCCGAAAAAAAAAAAAATCCCATTTTTATTTTCCCGCCGTAGGCCACGACCTATGTTGCTTTTACGGTAAATCCGCATCTGCACTTTTCTAGTACGGTAACCCTAGCTTCATTCTCACAGTATCAATAGGAACTGCGTAGAAACTAGCTTTTTGCTGATGATCTATCATCTTTGGTTTGAAGCAGAGTTTTTTAAAGGCTGAATGCCCCTCCTAACATCAAACCTTCTGTATTTACACGGGCTTAGGACTGTCACCTAACGAAGCTGGTTTACACCCCTCGGTGGCTATACTTTAGTATTGAAGCCTAAAAATTGCAATATCAATACTTTTTAATTATACTTAAATTACAAATGTAAAAAACCCCTTATTGAAACAAGAAATAGATTTTTTTGAAATTGTTGACTAGATGACTATGACTAGTCACCTCTATTCTGAGAGTAGCTCGTGCCTCATTTATGTGGGTGCACCTGCCATGTCTACTTGCCACCTGGTTCTTCTTATCCTCACTGTACCCTTCTTTGATTCTGTTTGCTATCTTGTCTTCAATATGGCCTCTCTTTACACCTATCGACCTATCTCTTCTATCTTTTATAGTTCATCTGTTTTGCCCGGGAAAGTTATTCACTGGAAAGATTGTAGATTAGAGAGTTAAGAAAACTCTGCCAATGTGACACATGGCTTTATTATTCCTACTGGCTAAAAAAATACCTCCCCTCCCTTTGACATACATACCAAAGTCTCTGCCTCTTACCATTTTCTTTTTATACAGGATTAATGGAAACCGTTAAAAAACGGTAAAAATCTCCAGCGTTATTTTAATGCACCCAAAAGTTTCGAAGCTTTCATAGACCTTACATATGTCATACATTGCAAATTTCAAGTCTCGGATTCTTACAATTCTCTTTTTAGTCAGGATTAATTATAACCGCTAAAAAGCGGTAAAAAAAAGGCAAGGGCCTATCCGATTTCAGTTTTGGGCCACAATTAGAGCCCAGATGGGACCTATATACCAAATTTCATCCAAATCGGTCAACGGTAAGTGGCAAAAGTGCCCATCACGGCGTACGGCAGAAAAACGGATTTTTTTTTTTATTAGACTTTTGGATTCTACGTACCTTAAAACGTAAAATATCAAATTTTAAGAGGGGTATTTTTTTTTTTTTCGTGACCCCTTTTTGTATTTATATTAGAGATATTTTAAAAATTCCAAAAATTTTAAATATATCTCTATATTTTATTCATCAAAGACTTGCCGAAAAGTTCCTCAAATTATGTAGGTACCTACTTTAAGAAATTTGGTTCTCAATATAAAATTTGGTTTATGTTGTTTAATGAAGTCATACTTCATTCTGAATATTTGCTACCAGCTGTAAGATTAAATTAGTTTTAGAATCACATGCCAGAATCCTTGCTTCTAGGCATTTATCAAATGAGCGATAAATATCAGATACATCAACAAAGTTTGCACTTGCTAATCAATTGATTTCGTATGGGGTGGCTTAGTAAAATGGCCAAAATGAAATTCCATCGATTTCCACTGTAAAATACAAAAATCAATCAAACATAAACTCATCTGATGTCTTTCATTAAAAAGTTATAGTGAATTTTGTGTTTTTCCCTTTTCTAATAAAAGTTTGTCATTCGTAAACTTGAAATTTTGTACAGATTCATTCAAATGTGGCATCATTGTGTCCGATGGTAGCCAGAAATATGGGACAGCCGCTCTGGAACAGTTGTAGTCTAGGTACTGCTAAATTTCTTAATTATCAATATAAAATTTGGTAGTTTCTTCCAATTTATTTATGACGAACTAACTTTCCATGAGGAAAATTAAATCATACTTGAGATTGTAAGAAGTTACTTGAGAGTGACATCCCCACTTGGGTGAGAGTGACATCCTCGGGATTTTCTTCCGAACGTCAATTACGAAAGCCGCCTAATTAGTATACTGAATTTTTATTGTTGACACAGAAATTCATTTATCTGAAACCAGCCCACTGCAATCTTTAGCGACGTACTCGTAGTTCTGTTGACCTCGTAGCTCTATTGAGAGGTAAAATTCCAACAGACCGAGACATCAACTCATGAAACTTTATCGTGGAAGAACTGAGACATCTATATTTCAAAGTCAAGAACAGCAGCAGCTTGGAATAAAAGATATAAAGTTCTTGCACGCTTTCAGCGACTGCGACACACTCATCAATAGAGCTACGAGGTCAACAGAACTACAAGTATACTTCGCATATGACTGTATTGAGCTGGTTTCAGATAAATGAATTGCTGTGTCAACAATAAACATTCGGCATACTAATTAGGCGGCGTTCGTTTAAAGATGTTAAAGAGCTAACTAGTATTATTGAAGATGTTAAAGAGCTAACTAGTTTCGTTCTCTCCTGAGAACATCATCGGAGCAAGCTCCCATGAATCTTAAACTTTTTTTTTAATTTGGCTTAACGTCTCTAAACATTTATTGGTCATTCAAGACGGGGTTTTTACCTTCCATTCGCTGGAAACTTGCAAACCAGCTACCCACATTGACCTCACCCAGCCTAGGTTGGTCCGGAAAAAAGAGCCTACTGTACGTGATGTTCCCAAGCGGTCACCCATCCAAGTACTGACCACGCCGACATGTATTAGTGTCCCCGCCTCCCATAATTCGTTTAGTTTTTAGGAGTTGAATTTTTCACATAATTTAATAATTATGCGAGTATGACATGGAGGGTTTTATTATTGACATTTTATATATTTATTTCAAATGGATTTGTATTTACATTGGTATGCTTTCAGGTTTAAGGAGTATGATTATGTAAATAAGGAGAGTATGACATGAAGGCTTTTTCAAATATTATTTTCTCAGAAGAGGACGAAACTAGTTAGCTCTTTAACGTCTTTAATATTTTTTAGTCAAGTGAAAATTCAGTAAGATAAGGCCAGATAGCATGCAATGTGAAACATATTTTATCAACTCAAGGCGAGAAAGTTAAATATGATAAAAAAAAATAATGGAAAAATTAAACTGAACCGTGGCGAAGCACACCTGTTAGATTAATATAAATCTAAATTTAATTTCAGAAATTCTTGCAAAATATTGTTGCACATTTCCAAAGAATTTACCCCTCTTACTTGACACATGGAATAGTGACATTTCAAAGAGCTCACTTTTAATTTTACTGGTAAGCTCTGTATATGTATATTTTGGTTTTTGCATTAAGTGCAGCTTATGAAAGTACCAAATCATTAGATATTAATTATTAATTTTTATAAATGTACCTATATGTATTATCTTTGTTTCCCCCTGAAGCAATCGATGTGATCCAGACCACAGGTACTGCATCAGTCTTAATATTAATAATAATATGCCTAAAACAAGACAAATGTAAGAAAAGAATTTTGACTTCCTATTTTTTAAATCCTACAAAAGTTAAATAATTATAAGTTGTGTGCGTGCTCAGCCACGAGTCAGAAATTCAAAATATGTCTCCTGATACAGTGAAGGAAACCCTTTCATATATCTCCTGATAGTTTCAGTGAAGGAAACGGTTCCATATATCTCCTGATAGTTTCAGTGAAGGAAACCCTTCCCTACATCTCCTCATAGATACAGTGAAGGAAAGCCTTCCTTATATCTCCTGATATTTTCAGTGAAGGAATCCTCTGCTTATATCTCCTGATAATTTCGGTGAAGGAATCCCCTCCTTATATCTCCTGATAATTTCAGTGAAGTAATCCCCTTCTTATATTTCCTGATAATTTCAGTGAAGTAATCCCCTCCTTATATCTCCTGATAATTTCAGTGATAGAAACACTTTCTGAAATCTCCCAATAAAGATTCAGTGAGGGAGACACTTCCCTTTTGAAAATCCAATGTACCATAAAACTTTGAAAATCTTAAAAATACATTTTTAAGGCCATCCGAGACGGAGTTCTTACCTTCCATTCACTAGAAACTTATAAAGCAGCTACCCACATTGATCTCTAGGTGGGTTCAAATCCACATTGCTCTCTAGGTGAGTCGGATGACTGAAGTTAATTGGTGGGCAGCCCGCCTCCGGAGATCACTTGTTTATTGGAGTTGTTGATTGCTGAGAACGGCAGCTAGTACCCGGGGGGTCCAAAATTTCCTTATTTTTGTATGCATCATGACCATCAACAAAAACAACATCACCACCATCAACAAAAACAACATCAACAATAACAAAACCACCACCAACAACATCATCATCAGCAGCAACAACATCAACACCACCACCACTAACAACAACAACAATATCAACACCACCAACAACAACATCATCATCATCAAGAACAACATCAACTTCTATAATCATCATTTTCAAGTGTTAATCCCGGCTTGGCTGTCAAGTGTTAATCCCCCCCCCCCCNCATCCGAATGACCAATAGATGTTAAAGAGACGTTAAGCCAAAAAAAAAAAAAACTTTGACTTGAGTCAACGCTGCAACACCAAAAATTACCAGTTTGTCTTCACGAATCTGAATGCATGCCATTAAAACCAACGATACAGTATCTTCGGACGGACTCCCATTTCTGTACACATCACGCTCAATGTTACTTAACTTCATTGATCTGACGGGAACAGGTATATCCAACGTTATAAATCGTTAACAATGATCCAATTTGACATCAACCTGCATCCTGTGTTTCTTATATCATCATTAAATAGCAGACAAATCGGAATTCAAATTCTGATTGGTCACTGCAATATTTTAATTAGGAGTTCTAACTCCATCACCTGTCATTAAGTCAATTTATGCAACAAACAAATTTCAAGGTCAAAATCGAAAAGGTGTTCTAAATTATAAAAGGTGTATCTGCTAGATTTGGTATCTGTGATGATATCACAACTAGCAATCATGTCACAAAGGAAAAAAAACAATAATTAAAGAAGAAGAAAAAATATGATTTCTTCTTTGAAAAAAAAAATAAGAATTAATCCCCCCAAAAAACCACTTCTCGGTAAAAAGATCCTGCCAAGTCATTAGAGCATTCTGTGACGTGAAGTAATATATCACTTGTGCAACGCATATTGTGTTTGACTTGGCGGGCGAAGCACTGCCGCGCTCCTCAATAATAGCAGATGTTTATTAAGGATTTGAATATCAAAAACATGGTTTTGCTGATTTCCGGCAGAATTTATTAGCATACAAGAAAATTGATACTTACCTATAATACCGGTTCTTATAATAGCAATTATTAAAAATTCTAGATAAACAAAAAATACTATCTAATGATTGAAATGATTTTGGGGGACCTAAATTCTAATTAAGAATTTTCAAGTAGGGTTGCCGTATTGAAAGAAAATTATTGATATTACCGACATTTATATTATCGAAAGATTATTATAGATTATCCGATAGTCGACTGTCGATATAAAATATCGGTTATAAAATATCGAAAGCTTACATCAAAATTCGATATTATCGAAAGCCCTAAGCAGCAAAGCAGCGTAATTTCTGAACTTTTTTTTTCGATATTATCGAATATTTACGATCGATTCTATCGAAACTAGAATATCAATATTCGATATAATTGATATAATGTCGACATCCCTATATTCATGGAAAATAATCCAATACTTCAGACTAGATGTTTAGCCAAAGGATCATACCACGTTGAATACACCAGTTCCCGTCAGATGACATAAGTTACGTAACGTCGGGCGTGGTCAGTACTTGGATGGGCGACCGCTTGGGAACATCACGTACAGTTGGCTCTTTTTCCGGCCCAACCCAGGCTGGGTGAGGTCAATGTGGGTAGCTGGTTTACAAGTTTCCAGCGAATGGAAGGTAAAACCGCCGTCTTGAATTACCAATAGATGTTAAAGAGACGTTAAGCCAAATTAAAAAAAAAAAAAAAAAAAAACTGGCAATCGAAATTTTTAACAGCAGCCCTAGATTGATCAAAGGCGTCATATAATGATGATGTTCTCCCATATTATCATCAATATGTACAGATAATTATCATCAATATGTACAGATACATATTAGGTACGTACAATACCCTAGATCAATGCCATCATATAATGATGATTTTCTCCCATATTATCATCAATATGTACAGATACATATTAGGTACGTACAATACCATCATATAATGATGATGTTCTCCCATATTATCATCAATATGTACTAATACATATTAGGTACGTACAATACCATAGATCAATACCATCATGTAATGATGATGTTCTCCCATATTATCATCAATATGTACAAATACATCATGTACGTACAATACCATAGATCAATGCCATCATACAATGATGATGTTCTCCCATATTATTATCAATATGTACAGATACATATTAGGTACGTACAATACCATAGATCAATGACATCATATAATGATGATGTTCTCCCATATTATCATCAATATGTACAAATACATCATGTACGTACAATACCATAGGTCATTGCCATCATATAACGATGATGTTCTCCCATATTATCATCAATATGTACAAATACATCATGTACGTACAATACCATAGATCAATACCATCATATAATGATGATGTTCTCCCATATTATCATCAATATGTACAAATACATCATGTACGTACAATACCATAGATCAATGCCATCATATAATGATGATGTTTAATTGTACAAATACATCATGTACGTACAATACCATAGATCAATGAAATCATATAATGATGATGTTCTCCCTTATTATCATCAATATGTACAAATACATCATGTACGTACAATACCATAGATCAATGCCATCATATAATGATGATGTTCTCCCATATTATCATCAATATGTACAAATACATCATGTACGTACAATACCATACAATTGTTTCCTAGGACAGATTTTTTTTTTTGAAATCTGTCTTTTCCATTTAATGTGTTTCTGTAACAGACATGTGATTTATATTTTGTAGTACCGCTCGCTTTACATATCGGTGATGACACTAATGATGGCAATTATAGAAATATTTTCAATTGCTAGTTAATGAAAAATAATTACTTGCAAACATGGAACTTTGAAAATAAAAACAATCAGATAAATAGGTCTGTTCCACAGAAGAATGAGACTAACAAATGATTTGCCTCGAAGGACTACATTTTTTTTTTTTTTTTTTTTTTTTTTTTTTTTTTTTTTTTTNTTTTTTTTTTGGAGAGGAGGGAAAATCTTCATAAAGACACTAAGGGGAGCCTTAGTGAGTAGTGTGGGGATAGAGCCGTTTAAGATGTTATATGTTTCAAAAGAGCTTCACCCCAACCCACTAAGGGAAGCCTTAGTGAGGTGTGTGGGGATAGAGCTGTTTAAGATGTTATATGTTTCAAAAGAGCTTCACCCCAACCCACTAAGGGGAGCCTTAGTGAGGTGTGTGGGGATAGAGCTGTTTAAGATGTTATATGTTTCAAAAGAGCTTCACCCCAGCCCAGTAATAAGCCATCCCCTTGAATAAGGACATGCAATTTTTTTTTTTTTTTTAACGTCTAATATCTATTGGTCATTCGAGATGGGGGTTTTACACTCCATTCGCTGAAAACTTTCAAAGAAGCTAACTCATATTAACTTCATGCAGCCTGGATTGAGCCGGAAAATTAGCCAGTATCATGAGGGCGAAAATCTTCGTGGACACCCAAATGGAACAACCTCGCTGGACGTTGCTTGACTTCAGTGATCGTATTTAACGTTCCATAGACGCTGGCTTTGTTAATGATTTGTTTCGTAAGAAAAATGTCAGACTTGTATGACTTGCAAATGTTGGTTTCGTATGACTGCATTGATTAGAATCTTGCAACTGCACTAATGATCATCTTGCATTGTGTGACATAGAATTGCGTGATTGCACTAATTAGTTCCTCGTAAATGGAATAATCAGATGTAGCCACCGAGAGAAAGCAAGCCAGCTTCATTAGGTGACGGTCCTAGGCCCGTATAAATACAGAAGGTTTGGTGTTATGAGGATGGAAAGTCATCAACAGTTACTACGCATTGACACTATGAGCGTTACATTGCCACGAAAGGTTTGTTGTTAAAAATGTTGTTTGATGCCCCATCCAGCCTTTAAAAAAAAAATGTTTCAAACCAATGATGAGAGATTATCAGCGAAAAGCTAGTTTCTACGTAGCTTCCAGTGATACTGTGAGCATTGTCTAGGGATACCTTGTCAGAAAAGAGTAACATCTGAATTAAGGAAAGCAACACCGACCCCTATATGGAAAGGGTGAAGTTAAAGAAGGATACTAACTTTTCGCTTCCCCGATAAACATCACACTTACGTTCACTATGACCATGGTCGACTGGTGGTGAGTGCATAACCGAAGCAAAAAAAAAATTCCAGCACATCTATGGCACGTTGAATACACCAGTTTACGTTAGATCACTAAAGTTTGCCAACGTCCGACAAGGTTTTACTAAGTGGGTGACCACGTATGTTCGCTCCTCGTACTTCTAGATGTTCCCGGCCCAACCTAGGCTGGGTGAGTTCAATGTGGGTAGCTGGTTTCTAAGTTTCCAGCGAACGAGTTATAAGTTCGACTCAGTGAAACCTTAATATAACATCATTGTTTATGATCGAATTCTGATAATCTGATATACGTAACTAGATCATCGTTCTCAGGCGGCTCGTCATATTATAAGATCTAGATTTCTTCATTGTGACTTAATGCACAATCTGTAAGTTTCTACTGACGACAGGTAACATTTGTTGAGAGGCCGGTGAATAAGGTCTCAATAAGTTATTGAGACCAAGAGATTTGTGATAGACGGACCGAGGGATATCGAAGGCTTTAATGACTACAAACATCCTCAATAATATTTCTTATTTGTTATTACCAAAGCTACTCAATTTTCCACTTTTGCACTTAGTGTTGACCAATTAGGATGAAATTTGGTATATAGGTCCCATCTGGGCTCTAATTGTGCCCCGAAACTTTTGGTTGCAATCGAATACACCCTTGGCCATTTTTGCCGCTTTTTAGCGGTTTTAAGTATTGCTGTCTAAAAGGAGAATGGTAAGAGCTAAAGATTTAAAATTTTGTATGTATGTCATATTTGGGGTCCCACAGTTAGCTTCGAAACTTTTGCGTTCAATCAAATATACCGCTGGCGGTTTTTACCGCTTTAAAGCGGGTTTCATTCATCCTGTCTAAAAAGAGAATGGTAAGAGCCAGAGACTTCAAAATTAGTAGGTATGTCAAATTTAGGGTCTAATTACGCCCCAGATTTGGAAGAGTCAGGAGAAACCCCCCTCAATTTTTTTTGGGGTGGGGTATTTTTTTGCGAGAAAAATAATAAACCCATGTGTCACATTGGCAGAGTTTTTATTATTATTTTTGCTCAACGATGCCTTTTATCATTTCTTTCCCTACTTCCCTGTCCTTGCATTGTCTCCATAGAGGATATGTATATGATATACCAAACTACACTATCATCTTCGACCTCCCACAGTGAAGTCACCCAGTATACTGTGATTTCTAACACGATATGTTTGTCTCACACACTGACAGGTGCAGATCTTGTTGGACCATGGCACGCGTTGAATATTCAAAAACTGGTCTAATGCTTACCTTAAAAAAGAATGAAGCACCGAAAACCTGTCCTGAGTATCTATACAAGAATTTTTACTATTTCATTTCGATGTTTATTAATTTGGTGTAAAAAATAATTGTAATTTATTTGACGTGAAGATTAATTCTGAACGTATTTTCAATATTGTTGATAGGGCAGAGGGTATAACGAAGGAGATTTCAGGCCCCCAAGAGAGTTTCTTCTTTGCACTGGGGCTACCCGTACATTTGGGCACGATCAAAGACCATCAACACCGTTTGGACGACAACTCACTGTGTTTTTCTTCCGTTGGAGCTGTCCATCCCAGCCGTGCTGCTCCAGATACTTTTTCAAAGAACTGGTATAAAAATCCTTGCTGAACCCTGAAGTATCTGATCGCTGTCCTCTTTGTATGTTGGCTGCTCATGATGTAAATCATTTATTCGACTGTCCATCAAACTCAACCAATCTAGAGCCATCAGCATTATGGACAGATCCTGTTGGAGAGGCCTTGGCCTGGAAACAGTGGGAGTCGTTGAGAACCTTAACAACAACAAGACTGAGATTTCAAGTGGTTTTTGTAATAATGAACATCTTAATTTATAAATGGTATTTAGGATGTTTGTAGTCATTATGAAATATAAATTTCAATAAAAAATTGTGTATCAACTACAAATAATAAGGCGAGTCACATTTTATTGAATAAATGACAAATTATTCAAAAATCAGGTTCACAAAACTGAAATTCCAAACGCCAATCAAAAAGTCCGCATTATAATCTCAAGATGTCTTCGTGACAGATCGTACATCACACTCGGTTTGCACCAAGGAGGTTCAGGGTTCAATTCCTGAACGGGTCAAAAATTTGATCAAGGTTTTTTTTTTTTTTTTCAAATTTTATACCTGCTCCGAGCTAACTCAGTCTCCTGAGGTCAATTGAGTAGCTATGGTAATGGCAGCGGTCAACAATATATTACACTTCAACCTAGGTTATATTCTTCAATTTCTTGTATTAAATTGATATGAATAGGCACCAAATTTCAAGTTCTAGCTATTACCGTTCTCATTTTAAGCAGGATATACGAAAACCGCTAAAAAGCGGCAGAAAAACCGCCAACAGTATATTCGATTCGATGACAAATTTCAAGTCTCTAGCACTTGCCGTTCTTGAGACAGACAGACACACACACACGGACCAATGACTGAAACCTGAGATTTGGGCTCTGGGGACCCCAAAACGTGTTTAGGCATTGAAAACTCGACATCGAAAATTTCAGCCCATTACAATACTTTACTTTTTATGGGATAAGGAAAGTAAAAATGAAATAAAATGAAAAATTGGTAAAAATAAAAAATTTGGTCATAATTTTGTTTTGTTTGGGACGCCTATAGAGACGTTTTCTAAATTCTCTGGCTTGGGGGGAATAGTACAAACAAAGGTTGGGAAGTTCATCCCAAATTAAAATCCATTGACTTTCGTCCAGGGTTTACTACTCATGTCGTTTGAACATAAATACATTGAGAATTTCAGAACAACATCCAAAACGGGTGGCCAAATCCCAGCATGCAGTAGCGTTGGTAACAGTTCCAAAGGACGAAATCTATGTCCACAACACTAAACGTTACACCTGATTGTGAGCCTTATAATTATTTTTTAAATTCGCCGATTTTGTATTAAATGTTTTTCTCTAGAATGATCATTTTCGAACGCTTAGCCCGATTTTGATATTTTTTTTTTTTTTTTTTTTTTTTTTTTTTTTTTTTTTNCTTAATTTGAGGGGTGTATTAAACGTGGCATTTTATAAGTTTTATTTTATAAGTTGTAGCTAGCTACAACTTATAAAATGCCACGTTTAATACACCCCCTTTGTTGTAGCTAGCTACCTCCTCATTAAAAGATATTAATCTGAAAGTCCACTTTATGGTCAATTATGTCTTACATTAAAAATAGTCAATTATGTCTTACATTAAAAAGTCCTCCTGGTCTAGTGTTCACTTGAAAAACCCAGGTTCAATCCTCGGTAGGGTCGGAAATTTTTCGACTTTGTGATTGTGATTTCGGAGTGGACTCAGCCTCGTGAGAACGATTGAGTAGCTACTTTAATGTGAGTAGCGACCAGTGGCATTACCAGAATAAAAAGATTAGAAGTTTGAAGAGATTATTGGTGCAGGAGGCTCTTAGTATTGAATACTGTGATACCCACAAAAATTGAGGAAACGCTAGTGGGCCTTACCACAAAGAAATCTACATTTACATTTATTTTATTAGTAATGTCTTGCATTGAAAGTCGTTACATAAAGTACTTTATAGTGTTTTTTTTAACGGCCAATCAGTTTTTATAAAAAAACGACATTATGTACAAGTATATGTAATGTTGTAAGAAGGAAGACACCACGCCAGGTGGTTGGTCTCTCTCACCTGCCCTCAACTCAAATCCCTTACCTTAGAAGCCCGCATACATCTTTTATAATTTGAAGTCATTTTTTACTAGTTTTTAACTTTTTACTAGTATTTTCTTTTAGTATCTTAAATAGTCATCAGTTTTAGTATAATGTAGTAAATTGTCTCAAATTCGAGTGTAATGCAAATTTCCATGCTAGTTTTGCAATAAAAAAAAGAGAGTGATTCACAGAACCAGTGGTGACTCGACGCTATGCTCATGGAATATCATCTGAAGGGAAAACGAGCATTTAGCACCATGTGGTCAACTGGGTAATTAATACAGACAGGGTGTATAAAGAACTTTTTCAATGTAGCCACCGAGGGGATCAAATCAGTTTCATTAGGTGACGGTCTTAGCCCGTGAGAAGGTTTGGTTTTAGAAAGGACATCCAGTCTTTAAAAGAACTCTGATTCAATCCAATGATGAGATATCATCAGCAAAAAGAGAGTTTCTACGCAGCATCAATTGATACTGTGAGCGTTAGCATATCAGGAAAGAGTTACAGCTAAAGAGAGTAGGCACTGAACAGAAGTTTGTGGCATGGCAGGCTTAAGGAAAGCAACGCCGACCCCAAATGGAATTGGGAAAGGTTGAAGTTAAAGAAGGAGACGAAGAATATAAAGTCCTTTTTCGAAAAACTTAAAACTCCGAAACATTTGTGTTTCTTAAGATTTTGTTTGGTTAAAGGAGGCCCCAGAGAGGGTGTCAAATTTGAAATATATTATAGAACTCCTTTTGTAAAACATTTTTGAAAATTTAATGAAAATGCCTACTCTAAAATACCAAAATTATATTTATTACAGAAATATCTAGTTGCTATGAGATAATACGCAACAAAATTTGTAAATAAATAATTTTGTCTGAAAGTCTCTCAACTAGTGTGGTCAAAAATATATGCCAAAATTTTGGAATCATGGCATACAATGTGATACCACCTTTAAATAGCAAATTCTGTGAATGAATATCGATACCAAAATTCATCTCGGGCAAGGCATTCGAGAGATATCATGCAACGAACAGACAGACAAAAACACGGTCAAAGAAAAATTGTGGATCTATTAGTCATTCGAGACGGGGGTTTTATCCTCCACTTGCTGGAAACTTACAAACCAGCTACCACATTGACCTCACCTAGCTCCAGAAAAATAGCCAGCATCAAGAGGGGGTGAGCCCTCATGGTACAACCTCACTGGATGTTGCTGAGCTTCAGCGATCTAACAGGAAATGGTGTATTCAAAGTACCATAGACGCTGGCTCGGAATTCTTCGCAAGTTAATTTAAAACCAAGTTTGAATGAACTAAGTTGGGAAATTTTTCATAATGGAAACATGTAGGTTAATGTACGATGAATCCACTGGTTCCCGAAAGATCACTGAAGTTAGCAGCGATTTTAGCATTNAAATAGCCAGCATCAAGAGGGCGTGAGCCCTCATGGTACAACCTCACTGGATGTTGCTGAGCTCCAGCGATCTAACAGGAAATGGTGTATTCAAAGTACCATAGACGCTGGCTCGGAATTCTTCGCAAGTTAATTTAAAACCAAGTTTGAATGGACTAAGTTGGGAAATTTTTCATAATGGAAACATGTAGGTTAATGTACGATGAATCCACTGGTTCCCGAAAGATCACTGAAGTTAACAGCGATTTTAGCATTTAGTGGGTGAAAGAACTTATTTTTTAAAGAGACATTAGGCATCATGGGAATTCTTCGCAAGTTATTACACGGGAATTCATACACAGCATGCGTTGAACAATCCTCAGTCAACTTTCATCCTTTGACTCGACTAGACTGATGATGAATCGAATGATCCGAAACTAGTTTCCTCATAAATAAATATAAATTGTCTTCTTGGTAAGTATATTTTTTTAATTTAATATTTTTTTTACACAATATACGTTACTGTTGAAAAATGTTTTTCTAAAGCAGGGTCCACACTTATGTTGGAAATGTTGTAAACATTGCAACACAAGTATGGACGTGTTGGGAAACTCTTGTCCGACATTTGTGCAACAGTTATCCAACAGTTGAATGTTTCCATAGAAGGTGGAACATTTCGAAACATTGATATTTTTGATATTATAGATGCAATATTTTTTAATAATTCTCCGAAGTCGCAACTTGTCATTCGAAAAAAAATTGTTGAATCTAGAACACCTGTATTCCAAACTCAATTCATCAACATCGCCCAAGATCAAATCTTTCAGCTGTACTGTATTTATTTCTTCCACGAGAAAGACTCGGTATTATCCAAATACTCCTTGGCCTATGACTGCGTCTAGTTTGCCTCCAAAAGGACAGCGACGGGAGCAGTTATAAGAATGTCTTCGTCACTCATTTTTTGATTATTTTTAAAATATTGTAAAAAAAATTACAAAGGTCAACAATCCACTTATCACAAGGTCTGAATTGAGACTATGTGAAAACAACACAACATTATAGGTACACACTAAAAATTAAGTGTAGACGCTGCGTGTTGGCCAACATTTGTTGTACAATATTTTCAACATAAGTGTGGACCCTGCTAAAGATTTAGACATTAGGCAATTTTCTTTTCTTTAAGGCTCCTTTATTGTGCCTCATCAGTAATGGGAACACCAAATGTTATATCCTTGAGTAAAACGTTGAATTTTGTAAATAGTAGATGGGCTCACTTTGGGTATTGATTCCAACAAAAATCTAAATTTGAGAAGATTTAATGTCGCAATCTCGTAATNTGTTGGCCAACATTTGTTGTACAATATTTTCAACATAAGTGTGGACCCTGCTAAAGATTTAGACATTAGGCAATTTTCTTTTCTTTAAGGCTCCTTTATTGTGCCTCATCAGTAATGGGAACACCAAATGTTATATCCTTGAGTAAAACATTGAATTTTGTAAATAGTAGATGGGCTCACTTTGGGTATTGATTCCAACGAAAATCTAAATTTGAGAAGATTTAATGTCGCAATCTCGTAATTGTTGTTTCGTAACCGTAGCGAAACACGGGCAAACAGCTAGCATTGTAAGATGATTTTACGAGGACCTTTGTCTGCTGGATACGTTTGTGCGAAGTTTGATGTAACATTTGATGAGATCATATAATTGTGGAGAAACAGTCCCTGGTCTTCGGAGCTCGTGCACTTCCTATCTCGAAAACATGCCTGATGCCCTCTTGGGAAATCTCCTAGGACTTTATACTGCTATCGATCTTCATCTCTGGCAATAATATATGATTTCTCTTGTTTATGTTCCTTGCCATGTTCGAGATGACTTCGTACAGTACTTCCCTATGTTCGGCAGTGACTGGATGTCTCTGCCTTACTGATACTTGGGATCAAGTTTTGCTAAGTTTCATTAGATTTGGCAGAGGGAGCCAAGCTTCCCTCTAACAGTATTGATCTCTCCTCAACAGCACAACGTCAGTAATTGCTCCACACTCGTAGAGCTTTCCATTGAACGTGGAACGAGGGGTATAAAAAATGGGGATAGGGTTTCCATTTTTTACATACATTAAGCCTATTGCAATCATCTTCTGCAAACTTTACCCCTCCCTATCTTAGTTGGGTAGAGACGGGGTGTCTCTGTTTTACTGATACTTGGGATCAAGTTTTGCTCAGGATTATTAGATTTCACAGAGGGAGCCAGGCTACCCTGTAACAATATTGACATGATTTATAGCTTTCGGATTTGTATCGTATGATTTAAATTATAAGGAAATTTTCCTTCTCGAAATAGTATGCCATCTCTTTCTGCGCACACAAGATAGTCTCTGGCACAACATTGTGTAAGAGCCACCTGTGCAGCTCAAACTAAATACGTTGTATTAATGATAAATGTTCGTGATGTCATGGTAGGTACTGGAGTAACTCTTGGTTTTAATGTTCACGGATTTAGTGTTTTATCACTACATACACAACTGACGTTGAAAAAAAACACGATTTGGTAACAAAATAGAAAGAAATGATTATGTAGTAGAAACATCAAGATTAAATTTACCTACCTATTTAAAGTAGTATTAGCTACTGTAGTGCCTATAGTGGTAGCTACTGTAGTGCCTATAGTGGGAGCTACTGTAGTGCCTATAGTGGGAGCTACTGTAGTGTCCATAGTGACAGCTACTGTAGTGTATATAATTATAGCTACTGTAGTGTCTATAATGATAGCTTCTGTAATGCCTATAGTGGTAGCTACTGTAGTGCCTATAGTGGTAGCTACTGTAGTGTCAATGATGATAGCTACTGTAGAGTATATAATTATAGCTACTGTAGTGTCTATAATGATAGCTTCTGTAGTGCCTATAGTG